>MU223610.1:3067476-3177375 GCA_018584345.1 Thuja plicata
TTCTTTTCTGAAGTAAGACATCTTGATCTACCTTAAGCTGTTAGGCTTCTTCTCCAAGGCACTTGGCTCTGATACCAATTGTTAGAATACTTCAGAGATAACTGAGAGGGGGGGTGAATCAGTTATCAGCAACTTTAAATATTTTATACTTATTAATCCAGATTGATATAAATTAAATGCACATTCAAATAACACATTACACAACACATCAATTTGGTTACGAGGAAACCAAATGGTAAAAACCCCAGTGGGAATTAGCACCCACAAAGAACTATATTGTTTATAGTAATCCATGTTAAAAGATCTTTCAACCCTGTTAGGAGTTGATCATTACAATGCAGTAGTATAGTGACCTGGTTAAGGGTTTGACCCTATTAGGAGTCTTTTATAATAACCCTGTTAGGGGTGGAGGACTCACTGTCCAAGTGGTGAAGGCTACAACTTTCTGGTTATTTGATACACACTATATCAACAAGGTGAACTGTTGTTTGTGACACTGCTTGTCTGATCAGTTCCTTTTATGCACCGATGCTTTAACCTCTTGTAAAGCACTATAAAAATCTTATTTGTATTATGAAAGCTTCAACTTCAATATCTATATTATCAACATATGATAAATATAGCTCTGCTTCGTTAACACTCTGCTTTGCTTTTCTTATCTCTAGCTTTCGCAACTCTTCTTATCACAAATGACCTTCTATAAGTACATACTCCAAGTATGAGATCATGGGACCTGTTAGACAACTCTTCATAACATCTTTGTTGGCTCTACTAAGTGCGCAAGCATAATTACAACTACGCAAGTACAAACTAAATAGACACATCGCTTCACTAAGTCGGCTTCACCAAATTGACCATAACATTGCAATCTTCTTGAAACACATTTGGCGCGTTTAGATTAATATCAAAAACTCATAACTCATCATGAATATACACATGCATATCCTGAAGATAGGTGCAACTCAATAAACATGTTACATACGTCAGCCTTAAACTGCTATTTCTCCATAACTGTAACTGTCAATAACAGAATTACATATCTTTACTGAAACATCATATCTGGGTCTGCATGTATGAACATAGCATAGTAAATATGTCAACAACATGTATCTATCCACGCTGGTCTTCATGTCATCATATGGATAAGTACATATAGAAGTACTGTTATGTATTATATGTTGTCATCAATGACAAACATACAATCAATCAACTATTCAGAATCAAATCTCCAACATAACATGCTACCAATTTTTCACTCTTCTAAAGTGAGCTCTGTGAAAAGCCAACCCGATTAAAGGTTACAATACACACTGTTAAATGTGACTTAGTTAAAGGATTTAATCACTCTATTATAAGTGAGCATTGTTAGAGGGCTTAGACCATTCCATTAGAATGTCACCTTGATTAAAGGATTTAACAATATGAATATTAGGTCAACCTTGTTTAAAAGGATTTTAGAACTAATACAATGGTTAGAAAGTAAATGCAAATTTTGATCTAAAACATAAAACTCACTTTGTAAATATAGATCCAATTATAGCTCAAATGAAAATTTACTAACTATCCTTTTTTGTCATCTCTATCACTTAGATCTTCTTGGAAATCCTTCAAGCAATCACCATTGTGCAGTCTTGTACTTCTCTCTTCAGCCTTCTTTTTCTTCTACTTAGATTTTGCCAATCAACTGAATTAACCTCATACCACACACACATAACCTGCAACTAGGTTAATCTTATACCTCTCTAATAAGGTATCTCGATCTATTTCCTCTTAATCATCACCATAGATCTTAGTGTTAAGTCAAATCCAACAAATCCTTCCATCCTTTCATTTCCATCTACATAGTAGGATACATCCTAAAACTCTTTCTTGAATCTATGCATAAAATGGTTAAACATATATTAAATGCTCATTTAATTCTCCAAAACAACCATCCTTATCATAAATACACTTCACATATCCCAAGAAAATCAACTATGTCAGTTGGGATCTCAAATCTCTCTCAAACTATCAAAATACTAACACTCAGTCAATATTGTGCACTGTTGCTTGGTCATCTCTGTGTAACTCAGTAATTCTCTGACACTCAAAAAATACTGATGCTCGGTCAAAACTAAATTTTCTCGGCACATACTGGTGCTCGGTCAACACTCGCATCACTTGGCATTACTCAGCACATACTTAAGTTCCTTAATCTACTGCTCTATTACTCAATCAAGACTAATCTTGTAGTCATCCAAACTTCACTTATGCTTAAGATAAACAATATATTACCTTGTCAAGGTGTGATCTCATCAATTACCCTTTTTAGTTTCACATAACTCAACCATTTCACCAGGTCTTCTTGTTATCTCTTCTTTAATTTCAAATCTTCTTCATCAATCAATTGATATGGCACTTTAAAAGATAGCAATTATCTTACCATTTAAGGTTTGACATCAATGGAAATATAACAATTGTCTCAATTGTAGTTTCCAACAATCTCCCTCTTTGGCATGGATGGAAAACACATGCAAACACACAACATATGCAAGGTTCCCAAAAAATCCAAAAAGTATGTTATGTAAACAGATTTTCATTAACATCCTTAGATTCATTCTAATTCTCTTCAATACAAATATTGTCTTTCTCTTGGATAGAATTCTCTCTGTGTGATCTCTTTCATAGTATATCTCCCTCAATGTTTTCATTTTCTTACCCTCCCTTGTGTATATCTCCCTCTTTGACAAAAATGCCAAAGACATACATCTTCATCATGTCGATATCTTTGTGTCAGGTTTTTTATTTCTATGCTCCCTCTGTCATCTTGCTTATGACTAATCAACATCTTTTTCTTAATACTTCACAGCTTCAGGCGACTCCTAAAGTGTAAATACCTTTTTCATCAATCTATCAGATATTCTATGCAACACATTTGATGCAACCACTACATTATGATCTTATTTAGCCTCATATAGGGGAATCAACCCTAATTTTTCTCTTAGATACTCATGAGAATCCTTAGGCAAATCTTTAGTAAATACATCTTCCAACTGTTCCTTGTATTAACATATTCAAGTCTTACTTATTTGTCTTGTACCAGCTCTCAAGTAATGATACTTGATAGAAATATGCTTGGTCTTTGTATGCATCACAGGGTTCTTTGAAATATGTATAGCACTAGTGTTATCACAAAAAATAACATCTAGATCTGTGATCTCCTCCTTCATACCTTTCAACAAATGTTTGATCAACACTATGTTTGAACAATTCACTGTTGTTGAGACATATTCAACCTTTGTTGTAGATTGATAAATACAGTTATGTTTCTTTCTTTTCCAAGAGACTAATCTCTTTCCTAAAAAGAATGCACCTCCACTTGGGCTCTTTCTTTCATCAATATTACCTCCCCAATCTGCATCTGTGTAAACTTTCAGTTCAAACTTCTCATTCTTCTTGTAATATAATCCATAGTCCTTTGTTCCCTTCAAATATCTTAGAATCCTTTTCACCACCATTAAGTGACTATCTTTAGGATTTTCAAAAAATCTTGCAACAATCCCAATTGCTAATGCAATATCTAGTCTAATGTGGACAACATATTGTAGTTTTCCGATCATTGATCTATACAGGGTTTGATTCACTTTAGATGTCTCATCAATCTTTGATAGTTTATGTCTACTAGCCATAGGATTACCTACATTTCTAGAGTCCTCCATGCCAAAAAAATTAGTATCTCCTTGATATACTTTGATTGTGTAATGTAGATGAAGACATTACATTTTTCCATTAGTATATGCAAGGAAAAACATGATAAACACCATCGATTTATACTACACTGACAGACAGGGCATGACACTACCCGACGCCAAGGTTACTGATATTGCCAAGTGCAAAGCATCCCAACCCAACACTATTTAGTGTTACCTGATGACAAAAAGGAAAAAGGAACCCGACGAGTAACCAATAGTACAACTTGATAAAATAGACAAGAGTGGAACCCGACGAATAGTTCAAAGAAGGAACTCTAACAGACTTTCAATTCACACCAACAAGCAAGAACTGATAGTCAGTTACATCCCGCAAAAAGTGGATCTGACTTTCCACGTTAGATAAATTACTAAAGTTTTATATTTAGCTTCTTGATTTGTTATAAATCCATTCCATAAGGGAAAATCAATGTAATTATTATTGTTTTTATCAGTCTAACTGATATAAAAATATGCAAACTAAAGGATCAAGGTCAAGTTGTATAGCTTGGATCTAGAGTTAACATTGTAATGCGTGATTCTAAAATAGGTTAAAGAACTTGTATAAATAGATGCTCAATCAATTGTGAACATGTTGTTCAATGATGATTGTAACCATTGAGAGCATCTCAGGATCAGACAGGAGAATTCATGCAGCAGCACAGACAAAGATCAAATCATTTTTCAAGAACAAAGAACCAAGGCTACCAACAAGCAGGAAAAGGTATTAATCAATCACTATAGGTGATATTTATATACTGTAAGCTTTAATGCATTTGTAATCAACAATTATAGATTGCATACAGTCAGTTCAAACATATTGTACACATTCTAACAAGTGGGGTACACTTAAGAAATCCTTTCAAGGAAGGTGGATTTAACAATCCTATTGTAAATCTCTTAACCAAGTGCACACTACATTAGTGTTGCTAAAGCTCTTAACAGAGTAGATCCTAATAGGTCTCCACATTAATACTCCTAACAAGGTAGATCATTAGAAGTGATCAAATTGTAAGCCTTAACCAACTCCCTTCCATTCTATAGATAGTGAAGTTTTGTGGGTATCATCCCCACCGTAATTTTTACTTCTAACAGGAGTTTTCTGTGATATCATATCTTGTGTTATGTGTCTATTAATTTCATGAATGTTTCTATGAATGTTGCATATAATTAAGTTTATGAATTAATACTACATTCATAAGAAATAATCAGATTTGGTTGGTAATACACTACAGTTTGATTGCTAATGAAGAAAGGTGAAAAGTGTTAAAAGTTTTAGAGGTACTGATTCACCCCTCCCCTCTCAGTACTACTTCCCATAAATCCCAACAATTGGTATCGGAGATAAGTCTCTTCTTGTAAAGCTTAAAGTCTCAAGAGAAAAGATCATACAATGGAGAAGTACAAACTTGATAAAAATATTGAGAAGAAAAAGATTGAAATTCAGATGTTCTATGAATAGTATAAAGAAGCTAGAATCAACATGAGACAGTTGTTGGATGAAAGAAAGACTATGGATTCTTACTATAATGAGACAGATTATCATGAGGAAGAGATTCCATATTTCTTTGAGTCTTCAGGATCAAATACAAGAAAGGCATCAAATACATTAGAAGAAAGCATCACAAACCTAACTGAAATCAATCTACATCTGGCTGGACAAGTCAAATCTCTACAAATTGGTCAAGAGACACAGATGATAAGAATGATTGATGTCATGAACAATGCTAGGCAAGATGAACAAGAAAGAACACTAGCTATTGATGATAGAAGAAAGATCACATAAAAGCTACAAGAAAACGAGTCTGAGATACAAAGACTTATAGAGCATCACCATGAGGTTACAAATCAGATTATTCTTATGAGTCAAGAAGAAAATAGAATGAATATGGAACTCATTGAAATAATATAGATTATCGGTGAACTAAGAGAAGAGAATGAAAAAATAAAGCATGAGGTTAGAATTCAGCAACAACATAATGACATGAATAAGAGAGCTGAAGAGAGTACAAAAAGGATGGATGAATTCTTGAATGCACAAAGAAGACCCAACACCAACACTGGACTAGGGTACACCAAGCATGGAGAGTCATCAAATGAAGCTGATCCAAAATATGCCTACATCAATCCTCGACCAAAGAATCTGACATGAAATGACTATGGAAAGAAAGACCACACCTCAAATGTTTGCAGGAGCAAAGAAAAAGGTATTCCTAAATCCACATTTACATTCATAGGACATTGTTATAATTGTAGCAAGAAAGGACATAAGGCATATGAATGTAAATCAAAGGTGAAAGAACCAAAGAAGGAAACCTATATGGACAAGTATTTTCCTACCTGCAAAATGCATGGGAACACATCTCTAGAATGAAAGAAGAAGAAAATTGAAGCATGGAAACACAAAAATGAAGAAAATACATATAAACTGAGTAGAGTCGGTAATTCATATGTTTGGGACTACAATACATGGATAAAATACACAGCATGTGGTAGATATGGTCACATTGCTGCAAACTGCATAAGAATATGGATCAAAAGGTCTAGAGAGTGGACCAACCTAGGAATGGCATGTTTACACTGTCATAAGGTTGGACATCTAAAGAAGGAGTGAAGAGACCGAATAATAGAAACTACCACTTTTGCAAATGGTAACACCATTGAAGACATCAAGAAAATGAGAAAGCAAATGTGGAGGAAAGCTTCAACCATTGAGGAAGTTGGACCAAGTAATGTAGTAGGTGACACATCATCCCATGGATCTAGTGACATCACCACCCTCGCCAAAAGGTGAACAAATAAGTATGGAACTGCACTACACCAAGTCATATTTTGCATCAATTCCATTATACAAATTGATAGATAGTCAAATTTTGCATGAATAAAGATGCATATTATGTTACTTGTTACAATTCTGAGAAAACAACCCCGTCGATAAACACAAACCAAAAATCATCGATGAACATAAAAGGATGAGTTGTCTACACTTGTCAAGAATCATCGGTCAACACATAAAAAGGCTAAGTCACTAATGTAACCCAACACCCGTCGGTAAGCAATCAAAGTTACAAAGTTGTCTTGACACTACACCGAGATCAGTCGGTGAAAGAAACAATCTTAAAAGTTGTCCCAAGAATCCTGTCAACACCGAGAAAGTTATTTGAAAGTTTACCTGACGAACTTCGTCTTCATGACCCGATGAGTTGTTAAGCATTTATGATAGACTTAGGGAAAAACTCTATAAATACTCGACAAAAGCACTTCATTTTTCACACGTGAATTGAGCAAATAGAGCATAGAAAAAATAGAGTGAAAAGAGAGCATTTAGCAGAGCGTCCTCAACTCAATCCAACGCACTCCAAGTCATTCACTCACAAGCTACATGGATCAAAGTAAGTACCAAGTGTACCGAAGGACTCTGTTATTATTTTTGAAAAAGCCTAAATTTGAAACAATGGCAACAACATCAAGAACTACCAAATTGAAGAGTGAAAAGAATAATTTTGTTAAGTTGATCAAGAACAGAACTTGTGTGGAACCAAAATACAAGATATGCCCAAAGATTGCATCACAACCCAATGAATCTAGCGCATTTTCAAAACTTCCACCTAGGGTTTTGTTGATAGAAGATGTTAGAGCGTATATTCACTGCAAGATCACTGAGATTGGTGATCTGGAGATAGATCAAGCTTATAAAAAAATATGTGATGATCAAGGTTACCTAAAGGAAGAACACAAGAACTTGCAAGTAAAAGGGATAACAAATGCCCTATATTTCATGATGGTTTTCAAAATTGACTGGATTACGTTAGTTCTAAGAAGAATGCACAATTAGAAGTTATGGTTGGATGAACCCAAGAAGATTACAAAGGATGTGTTACATGGTGTAACAGGTTACCCTATTACCGACAAACCAAAATCTCACAAGCATCCCTCTCGACCAAAAGTTGAAAAACTCACCAATGTTGTATGGGATAACCAAGGACTTAAGGTGAACACCATCACCAATGAGGAACTGAGGTTCGGTGCATGTGTGATAGGTTACAAAATCTTTCAAGCGAGAAGGATAAACAACATAGCATCAACAACAGTAAGCACAGCTTATAAGGTTGTCATGAAGGGAATACAAATGGATCTATGTGAGATCCAACTGAAGTAACTTGATGAGAATATGACAACACTTAGGTTTTCCAAGACAAACACATGTAAGTTAGGCTCACTTATAATGTGTATATTCTTTTATTTTCAAGAATACTTTCCTTCAGTTGAGAAAGTGACATGGGACACTACCAAGCCAGCAACATTCCAGATAAGTGACATTATCAAGTCACTAGGTGACAACTTTGATTCAGTGATGACTGAATACTTACTTTATTGCAAGAAATAGATAATGGAAAGAGTAAGGATCCCTGAACAATTAATTTAAAAGCATAGGGATGAGATATTCTTTATGGTGGATTCAAAATTTACTCGCATTAAACCATTTGTACCAAGAACAACCTGGTTACCATGAGTTGACTATGAGATAAACATAGATCAAGCAACAAATATAATTGATGCACTTATGAATGAACCACTTGACAGTAAGCAACCAATATTTGGAACATATGAAGAGGCAAAGTCTAAGATAAAAATAGGCGTAGTCATAAAGAAGACTGTCAACAAGAAAAACAAGATGGTAAAGAACCTTGAGAAGATGATGTCAGCTAATGAGGAGGAGAAAGAACAAATAGAGGACACCAAGGAATAGGGTACCATCGATGAAGACCAAGATGAGAAAGCAACATATTTTGAATCCACAAAGTCTAATGTGCCTCCACCTCCAACCAAGAAACCAAGGACCACAGCAGCTCAGAGGACAAGGATCCAAACTTTAAAGAAAGATACTACACCTCTAAAGAAAGGTCAAGTGAGGACCTATAAGAGGAAGCAAAAAATAGAGAAGCAAACACCTACCAAAAGGAGGATAAGACTGGTCAAAACCAAGGCTGATATTGAAAATTCAAAACAGGATGAGCCTGAAGTAGAAAAGAAAAGCTTAACCCCGAGAACAATTGATGAGATTGTTGATTCAACTGCTATAACAAGTACCATGACTGATAGGAAAATCAAACAATGGGTAAAAATGGAGCACAGGGACAAAAATAAAATAGAAGATGCAATAATCAGGGCTATGGTCAACTTTAAATATGTACCAGTTGAGTTTGCAAACAAAATTCCCAAAGAACTGAGTAACAGATTCAGCGCAATGGTCTTATGCTTTGAACTTCGAAAAGGAAGCAAGGGAGAGGATACTTGCAATACTCATGCCTCCCAAATCCAAAATGGAAGAGATCAAAGAAATGATGAAAAAGAACTCAAATAAATTTGTAGCAAAGATAAGAGCCTACAAGGTGCTGCAGGGGAAGTTCTTAGATCTGGACAGCATGATAGATGCTAAATGGAGACAAATTCTTGATCTACCTGCAAAATCAACAAGTTGTGAGAATCCATTAATTCTCACCAACACACCTCATATAGAGGAGAACAAAGATAAAGCAAGTCCAGAGCACATTGCTTTGGATAATGTGGAGGATAATGAGCCCATTGACTTAGATAAAGTCATGGATGATCTTGACATTCAAGATATTACTCACTATGATTATGATAAGGATCCACAGAAGGATGATGATGTAATATTCATATCTCTTAAGGATCAAGAAAAGAAACAAGTGTTGGAGACACAAGGAAATAGGGACATGGATGTTGCTGATGATACATGGCCAGACACTTCAATCATTGACATAATAGGACTAGACCCTGCAGAAAAAAATTCAAAATGATGAAGATGTCACTATTAAACAAGCTCAAACCGACAAGCAGGACACAACTCTAGATGCAGCATAGGTGGGCACATAGAACAATATGCTGGTATTGAAGAAGGTCATCAATCAGCTAGAGGGAGATGAAGAATCTAGTGTAGAAGATACAAGCATACCCAAAGACAATGGTGGTGCAGAAACAAAGGATACAAATGATGAATCCAAAGATACAACTGGAGAACAAGCTGTTATTGATGATCAGCAAGACAAGTCTACTTATCAAAATAAAGAAGGATAAAAACAAGAGGAGGAAAATTAGAATGAAAAGAATGCATAGATAGATGAACCATAGAAGAAAACTGAAGAAAAATTTGTTGAAACACCCAAGGTTGATGAAGAGACATCTTCACCTAATCGACGGGTGAACCCCGAGTAGAAGGCATAAGAGGTTTCATCTACAAATCCTTCACCGAGCACCTCAGAGAAAACAAATGAACTAGCAATGGTAGTTCATACATCTGCTTCTACACAAATATCAAGGAAGAAGAAGAGAAAGAACAAAAATCCAATCACTTTGGATGAAGTAATTGAGATTCCAGTATGTGATCCTAGAACATTGGATCCTACTGAGTTGACAAAGTATGATAGACTTTGTGAGAGGAAAGCTATCTAGGATAAGCTGAGAAAAGCCACAAAATAAGGAAAGGTACTTAAAGTTGCAAAAGGAATACTCCAACAAATTGTACCTGATACAGATGTTGATCAAACAGCTCCCATGCTTGATCAATTAGTGGTCCTCACCGATGCTATCACATCTCAAAACATAGATGTTAAAAAGGCTATAGAAGCTATACTTGAGAAGAAATATGAATTCAAGTTAGCAGAGAAAATAAGCAAGGAAGTGGCACTGCAAAAGGTGAAGCTATCTGAACTGGTGAGCACAATAAACCACATAATTTTAGAAGCAATAGCCTTAATACAAAAATTATGCACATTGGATCAACTCACAAAGGAGTATATCGATAAGATAGCACAAATTGATGTTGATCTTCAAGCCAGTGCACAAGGTCTCACAAATAGTGAAGATGCAATCAAATTGCACAATGACCAGCTCAAGCAAGCTAGGAAGCTAAGATAAGATATTCAGATTGTAGAAACAAAGCTCAAAGATGAGGTGAATGAGCTACAAGCTCAACTCTTACCACCTCTCACATTACTGCAATACCATATGACAGAGGCAAGAACACTTATTGCCACCCCAAAAATGTTTGTCCTAGACAACATTTATGATATGCATGCCAGTATTGAACTACAGCACATGGCACTGGAACTCCTCAAAGAGAAATGGGAGAAAATGATAGAAGATATCAAGAACAATCACTCTCACATTCTTGACACTCTGTAAGTTACACATTTTGTTTGCACTTTTGACAACTTATAAGTTGTACATTTTTGTCATGATTATCAAAAATGGGGAAATGATATGTACAGTCAGTCAGTAAAAGGGGGAAATAAAAGGAGGAAATGATATGTACAATCATTCATTAGAAAGAGGAAAGAACAAAAAGGAGAATATATAGTACAAAGGCAAGTATACATGTACATATACTTATACTATACTGATGCATATAGTTAGGGAGAGTCATATAATGACAAGGATATATACATGGTGTACATACTAAACACTTTAGTATGTACAACATATCAGTTTTTGATACTAATGTCAAAGGGGGAGATTGAAGAAATTACATTTTTCCATTAGTATATGCAAGAAAAAGCATGATAAACACCATTGGTTTATACTACATCGACAGACAGGGCACAACACTACCCGACACCAAGGTTACCAATATTGCCAAGAACAAGGCATCCCAACGCAACACTATTCAGTGTTACCCGATGACAAAAAGGACAAAGGAACCTGATGAGTAACTAACAGTACAACCTGACAAAATAGATAAGAGTGGAACCCGATAGATGAAGGGAACCTGACGAACAGTTCAAAGAAGGAACTCCGATAGACTTTTAGTTAACACCGACAATCAAGAACCGACAGTCGGTTACATCCCGCAAAAAGTGGATCTGACTTTCCACGTCAGATAAATCACTGAAGTTTTATATTTAGCTTCTTGATTTGTTTTAAATCCATTACGTAAGGGAAAAGCAATGTAATTATTATTGTTTTTATCAGTCTAACTAATTTAAAAATATGCAAACTAAAGGATCAAGGTCAAGTTGTATACCTTGGATCTAGAGTTAACATTGTAATGCGTGATTCTAAAATAGGTCAAAGAACTTGTATAAATAGATGCTTAATCAATTGTGAACATGTTTTTTGATGATGATTTTAGCCACTGAGAGCATCTAAGGATCATATAAGAGAATTCATGTAGCAGCACAGACAAAGATCAAATCAGTTTTCAAGAACAAAGAACCAAGGCTACCGACAAGCAGGAAAAGGTATTAATCAATCACTATAGGTGATATTCATATACTATAAGCTTTAATGGATCTCTAATCAGAAATTATAGATTGCATACAGTCGGGTCAAACATATTGTACACATTCTAACAAGTGGGGTACACTTAAGAAATCCTTTCAAGGAAGGTGGATTTAACAATCCTATTGTAAATCTCTTAACCGAGTGCACACTACATCAGTGTTGCTAAATCTCTTAATAGAGTAGATCCTAATAGGTCTCCACATTAATAGTCCTAACAGGGTAGATCATCAGAAGTGATCAAATTGTAAGCCTTAACCTGCTCCCTTCCATTCTGCAGATAGTGAAGTTTTATGGGTGTCATCCCCACCACAATTTTTACTTCCTAATAGGAGTTTTCTGCAATATCATATCTTATGTTATGTGTCTATTACTTTCATGAATGTTTCTATTAATGTTGCATACAATTAATTTTATGAATTAATACTACATGCATAAGAAAGAACATCAGATTTGGTTGGTAATACACTACAGTTTGATTGCTAATGAAGAAAGGTGAAAAGTGTTAAAAGTTTTAGAGGTATTGATTCACCCCTCCCCTCTCAGTACTACTTCTCATTAATCCAAATAGTAAATACCTTTCTTCATCTGATATACTTGCAAACCAATAAAAATTTTGATCTCTCCAAACATAGACATCTCAAATTCAATTTGCATCTCTTTTGCAAATAATTGGCATAAAACATCTTGTCCTCCAAATATGATATTATCAACAAATATTCTAGCTAATAATATCCCTTTACCTTTCTTAGACTATAAGTACAGATTACTATTGTCATTTTTCCTTGTAAATCCAATCTTGACTAAGTAATTATGCAATCTCTCATAACATGCTCTAGGGGCTTGCTTCAATCTATACAACACTTTATGTAGCTTGCAAACCATATTATTCTTGTTTGAATCAATAAATCCTTCAACTTGTTCAATGTATACCTATTCTTCTAGTATTCCATTCAAAAATTTTGATTTGACATCCATTTGATATACTTTGAATCCCTTGTAGGTTGGATAAGCCAACAAAGTTATAACTACTTCCAATCTTGCAGCTGGGGCAAACATCTCACCATAGTCAATTCCTTCTTCCTGTGCATAACCTTTGCATACCAGTTTGGCCTTATTTCTTATAACTTCTCCATGTTCATTCATCTTGTTTCTAAATACCCACTTTGTTTTAATAACATTATTGTCCTTTGGTCTAGGTACTAGTGTCCAGGCTTTGTTCTTCTCAATTTGTTCAATTTCTCCATTCATGGTCGGTATCCAATCTTCTTTTCCTAAAGCATCTTTCACTGATTCTGGCTCGAATTCACATAATAAACATGTCTAATTTTTAAATTTGCTTCTTTTCATGACCTCTGAATCCTTATCTCCAATAATTTGATTTGGTTTATGATGTTTTCTTACATATTTTTCTAGTGTAGGCTCTGGTCTCCTTTGCTATTGGTGTTCATCCTCAAACTCATCTTCAAAGTTAATTCTAGGTTCATTTCGTGTCTTTTCTTCTTCCTCAGCATTCTCCTCCTGATGCTCGACAATATCTTTATGTAGCTTGGCATTTTCTTGTTGTTGCTTGACAGAATCATTCGGTTATTCGGTAGCTTCTTTTTCAGGTTCAGTCACACTGTTGGGATGTCCTTTGTTCATATAAATGAAAGATTTGTAATCTTCAAGTTTTTTCTTGCATTACACTTCACTCTTTTCTGCATATTCATCAATTCTAACATTTGCACTTCCACAACTTTGTTAGTGTTAGAATTCAAACACTTATACACTTTGGTTTTAGTGGAATATCCTTGGAATATTCCTTCATCACTCTTAGCATCAAGTTTTCCATTTCTATTGTCCTTCAATATATAAAATTTTCTCTCAAAAACTTTAAAATATTTTACCTTAGGTGCATAACCATACCATAACTCATAAGGTGTAATATCAATACCTTTCTTGACTTGTACTTGGTTCAAGGTATAGACTAGTGTACTTACAGCTTCTCTCTAGTACTTTTGTACAACATTCTTTTGTATCATCAGTGTTCTAGCATAATCCATTATTGATTTATTCCCTCTCTCGGATATGTCATTTTTTGGGGGAGTCCTTGGAGCAGAAATTTTTCTTTTAATTCCTCTATCATTGCAGAATAAGTTGAACTCATTAAATATAAACTCTCCTCCTCTGTCAAATCTCAGACAACTCAAGCTCTTACTTGTCTCTTTTTCAACTTTTGTCAAATACCACTTAAACAACTGAAAAGCATCAGATTTTTCTTTGAGAAACATTATAGTCATCATTCTAGAGTAATCATCAACAAACAGTATGAAATATTTATCACTTCAGTACATTTGTACACCAATAGGTCCACAAAGCTCAGTATGAACCAATTCTGAAATATTCTCTGAAGTATAGGTTTTTATCTTAAAACTAGACTTTGTCAATTTGCCCAACTGACATTGCTTACACATAACATTATAAGGTTTCTTCAATCTTGGTAACCCTCTTACTCTTTTCATCTTACTAATGTTTATCAAATTGTCAAAGTTCACATGGCATAACCTCTTATACCATAACCATATATCATCAAATTGTGCAAACAAACATGTCTCATCAGATAAATCTAGATAGAAAAAATTACCTCTTGTTTTTTCTCCACTTCTAATTAGTTCACTAGTAGCATCAAAGATCTTAGCTTTTCTATGATGGAACTCAAATCGGTATCCAAAAGTATTCAACTGAGAAATACTCAACAAATTATAGTTTATTCCTTCAACCCAATAAGCATTGTCACATGTAATATTATCAGTTAATTTTATTAATCCTTTTCCTTTCATAGGACATGGTTTGTCATTACCAAACTTAACACTACCACCTTTGCAATAGTTTAAGGTTTCAAATTTACTTTTATCACCAGTCATGTGATGTGAGAAACTACTATCAATTATTCATATATCACCTTTACTCATATAAGAAATAAGTGGATTTTTCTCATCTTCATCTGAATCATCTTTCATAGCAACATAAACAACTTCTATATCACTCTCATTAGATTTATCAGTTTCTTCTTCAGCAATATAATATAGCAGGATTTCTTACCTTTGTCTTTATAGTCCTTATACCTTCTAAAATCTTTGTCATCCATTTTGTCTTTATACTTTCTTTCTCTTCTCTCATCCTTGTCATTCCTGTCAGGACATCTTGCAGCAATATGACCAACTTTGTTACATGAAAAACAAATTATAGGAAGTTTACCCTTGAATTTTCATCTTCCTCTTGGTAGTCTTCTAGCCATAAGTGCTTCAAGTTCATCAAGATCTTCATCAGAAGTGTCACTGTCACTATTCTCTTGTCTTTCTTTTCCTTTCTTTGATTTATGAAGAGTTAATTATGATTTAAATACATAACCAACATGATTAGGAGTGAAATTATCAAAAATTGACATTTCAAAAGCAGTAAGTCTACCAACTAGACCTTCCAGAGTTAAGTTGTTACTAGGAGTACATCTCCATTCTAGTATAGCAGATACTCTAATAGAATATATAGGAAGTAAGGTTCTCAATACCTATCTAATAATAGTATTATCACTAATAGTTCCATTATCTCCTCTAATAACATTTACAACCTCCTTAACTCGGCTATAATACTGAACAATAGTTTCACCATCTTTCATTCTCATCCAATCAAACTTACCTCTCAAGATTTTAGATTTGGCTCTTAGTACATTTGTATCACCTCCATAGATAATTGTTGGTGTATCCCACATTTCTTTTGCAGTTTTGCAATCTTTTTTGTCTTCAAATTCAGGATAGCTTAGGGCTGATGCAATCTCCAACATTGTTTGGTTGTGTTCTTGTTTTTATTTCATCTGCTGAGCTATCATTGAAGTAGGCACTGTTATGAAATATTTTTCCACAGATTATTTTGTAGTATCTCCAATTCCAGCTAGGTGCAACTTCATTAAACTTTTCCATGCGGGGAAATTCTCCGTGTTCAGCCTTGGTTCCTCCTTTTTATACATCTTGATCTTTAGCTTCAAGCACCTTCAAACTTTTCTCTACAAGCACCACAAGAGATCTGATACCAATTGTTAGAATTATTTATAATTACTGAGAGGGGGCTAAACAGCTATCCAAGGTCTATATGTACCAATTAAACTTTCAAACACTTCAACCAACTCAGATCCACTCAATAATCCACTCGGTCTCTATGGCATATAATCAACAATATAAACTTGCAATTTACTGTTCTACTGTAACCAACTTGCAGAATATAAATCTCTTATCATTACAACACATCAAATAACATTCACACAAGTATGAAACTAGGATTTAACGTGGAAACCCAATATGGGAAAACCCACCAGTAACATGCTACCATTTTTTCACTCTTCTGAAGTGAGCTCTGTGAAAAGTCAACCCGGTTAAAGGTTACAATACACACTGTTAAATGTGAATCGGGTAAAGGATTTAATCACTCTATTAGAAGTGAGCTTTGTTAGAGGGCTTAGACCATTCCATTATAATGTCACCTTGATTAAAGGATTTAACAATATGACTGTTAGGTCAACCTTGTTTAAAATGATTTTACAACTGGTACAATGGATAGAAAGTAATAACAAATTGTGATCTGAAACATACAACTCACTTTACAAATACAATTCCAATTATAGCTCAAATGATAATTTATTGACTGACCTTCATTGTCATCTCTATCACTTAGATCTTCTTGGAAATCCCTCAAGAAATCACCACTGTGTAGTCATGTACAGCTCTCTTCATCCTTCTTTTTCTTCTACTTAGATTTTGCCAATCAGCTGAATTAACCTCATACCACACACACATAACCTATAATTAGGTTAATCTTATACCTATCTAATCAAGTATCTCAATCTATTATCACTTAATCATCATCATAGATCTTAGGGTTAGGTCTAGGTCACATCCAATGAATCCTTCTATCATTTTGTTTCAATCTACATTGTAGAATACATCCTAAAACTCTTTCTTGAATCTATACATAAAATGGTTAAACATATATTAAATGCTCATTTAATTCTCCACAATAATCATCCTTATCTTAAATACACTTCACATATTCCAAGAAAATTAACTATGTCAACTAAGATCTCAAATCTCTCTCAAACTGTCAAAATACTAACAGTCGATCAATATTGTGCACTATCGCTCGGTCATCTCTGTGTAACTTGGTAATTCCCTAATAATCGATAGATTCTGATGCTTGGTCAACACTAAATTTTCTCGGCACATACTGGTGCTCGATCGACACTCACATCACTTGACATTAATCGACACATACTTAAGTTCCTTAATCTTCTGCTGTGTTACTCGATCAAGACTAATCTTGTAGTCATTCAAACTTCACTTATGCTTAAGATAAACAATATATTACCTTGTCAAGGCGCGATCTCATCAATTACCCATTGTAGTTTCACATAACTCAACCATTTCACCAGGTCTTCTTGTTATCTCTTCTTTTTGAATCTTCTTCATCAATCAATTGATATGGCACTTTACAAGATAGCAACTATCTTACTAGTTAAGGTTTGACATCAATGGCAATATAACAATTGTCTCAATTGTAGTTTCCAACACAAAGACATTGAATACGCTAAGTATACCTTGATTCAAACAGGAACATTCATATGTCTGAAAAAAATCCAACAAGGGACAAACCAACCTTCAGGGATACAAGAACTTGTGACTTAGTTTGATTAATGGGAAATTGTGATAGTGCAACGTGTATGCTCAAGTCACCAATGTTTTGAAAACACTCAAGCAGTGCCTACCTAAGGAATTTGGCTTAGATTCAAAAATTTGTGCCTGCAAATATAGGCACACACACGAGAGTTAATCAAAATATGGTCATCACCAAGCACGCAATGGCTCCAGTCACAATGTTGTATTAGCCAACTCCAAATGGTCAAGGTGGCACGAATGTGCGAGTATCCTTGGGAGGTTACTATCCTCCTTGCACAAAGATTATCAAGATTTCAAAGGTGAATCAGGTAGGCTGTAATTTTAATGATTCTTAGTAAGGATCTCCATTCAAATATGTCATTTGTGTTCACGCAAGCGCAATTTAGGCGTATAGCCCCACAAACTACCTTGGCACAAGCAATCATGTAAACATGATTGAGACCTTATAGCCCTACTTTGTGTCAGGCATGAGCTGAGTATAAGCTCAAACAATATTTACTTCTGAGGCTTTAACCACAAGAATTAGGTTTGTTTAGCATGAGTAGGAGTGGTGTGGCTTACACCTCGTTCTCATGTGGGTCATTCCTGGGAGCTTTTTACCTCAACCGACAGGCCCAACTAAAGGATTAACTTGAAAAGCATGGAGTGGAAATGAAAGGAGTCTAGATTTCTGATTTTCCTACAAAGGGAAAAGAGCATACTCTCCTATCCAGTGTTGTTTTCTCCCAAACACTCAAAACATGTGGTTAATTCCCCAAAAGATTACTGCCTAAGGAAAATCAAGCATGTCTAGGTTTTTTATCTTCCCAAAAGGAAATAGAGAATAATCTCCTAATGCATGTTTTGACCCATACAAGAAACCTCCTAATTAAGCTATCTTCATAGAAAATACGAACAAGCTCGATCGTTTGGTTGATTCAATTTAGGAAACCTGCAAGACAATGTGAGTTGTTTCAAATGGTTTTATTTAGCAACCAGATTGCAAGGATATCAATTAGTATTTTTCCAAGTATTTGATCTTTGACAAGCATTTTGGATCAAGAAAAATAAACAAAATATTTGTTAGTAACCACAAAAAATATGCGAACTAGGTGCAAACACTGATTACAAGAAGAGACGCTGATTTGATTAGCAGTTAATAATGACATGATTAGCAAAATAAACCAAAAATATAAAATTAAAACAATACCAACAGAGACGTTGGTTCAGGGCACAGATGTTGAACGGTGATTCAATAAGAATTGGCATATGCAGAAATGCCTATGTGACCTGCAAGACACAAAAGGAAACAAAACATGCAAAAAATTCCCTTTTCCCAGTTAATCTCTAATAAAAACCTGAAAATTAGAATGCCAAGATTGTTAGAAACAGATTAACTTTAGTGTTCTTATGATAAAATTTTGATTAGAAATGATTTTGGCATTAGGACCCCTTAAGAAAATGAATCTCTACTAAAAATAGAATGCTAAAGTCCCAAAATACTATAAAAACACAAAGGAAACCCGTAAATAACAAGATTGTGAGCCAAAATGCTATCCAAAGTGTCCCACAGAGGAAAATTCGATGTAGGTCAAAGATGTCGGTTCAACACAGACATCGATCTATGATTTAGTAAGAACCGGCGTATGCGCAAACACCTTTGCGTAAATCAAAGACGTCGATCCGCGAGGTGGACGAGATTTTTAGAAAAATGGAGGATATTCTAAAACATTTAGGGGATGTGGGTCCCATTGGGCATGCCAGAGTGTGTATGGGAAATATCCAATCATTTGGGAACAAGCATAAACATGCAAACGTTAATGGGTTAGCACATATTAAGATTCAAAACATGCAATACTTGAAAACAACAAGAAATACCATAACATCATATTAAGCATAAAACAAGTTTACACCCTATTTAGACTTGTTTGATTTGCTTATAGAATTGATTCTGGATGTTCTCTCTCTAAAAAAATAAATGGAAAATCCCAAATGATAATGATTTCTTGATTATGGATGCAACTAGAGTGCAAAGCTAATGGATAGTGAAAGAACTCAAGAGCTAGCATGAAGAAGCAAGTCTTAATATTACCACAATAAATGAAATAGAAATGCAAATGCTAAACTAGATTGATATGCAAGAAAAAAACTAGATTCATTACCAATTATCCTAACATGTAATAGCTAACTAGATTAAGCAAGAACTAAGATTGAAAGCATGAAATAACTATGAAATTCTAGAACTATTCTATCATGATAACAATGCACAAATGAAAGCTGAATTGCAAGAGAAAAGGCCCTCTATCTATAGATTTTTGGAGGGAAGAGAAGGGCTTGAATGAGGTGGCACCCATGTGGCATCCACATAGGAGCCATATAAGGGACACATAGGCTTAGAGGAGAGGTCAATTTTGAGCATTTGAGGCCTGAGTGGCTCAAGGTTGCTCACACATGTGTGAGCAACCTTAGGGAAATGTGTAGGGGACAAGAAGGTGGTTGCATTTAAGGGAGTTTGGTGGCTCTCTTGGGATGAGTTTCTCACACATGTGTGAGCATTCCACTAGCACTAAAAGGGTTAGGAATCAACTTTTAAGTAGGATTAGTGGGTGATTAAGTGCGAAAGTAAGTTTAGCAAGTGGGATAGGTAGGGGTGGGGTAGGTTTCTAGATTGGATTAGTAGATTTATAGGTTAGGTTTAGATTATCATTCAAATTAGATTTGAATTAATCATGTTTTAGAAGAATTAGGAGTGTGAGGGGTTTTTAATAAATATAAATTTATTAAAAGGGGTTTTGTGAGACAAATGTATTAAATTGAATACATTAGGATATAATTTAGATTGTATTTAAATACTTGGAAGGGGAACTATTTAATTGACTAAATTAAATAGTTAGATGGATATAGGAGTTATTAATTAAATTAATATTTTTGGACGTATAAACTATCTAATTTTACTAATTCAACTTTTTTGACAGCTTACTGTGAGGATTTTGATTCTCAAAAGATTGGGATTTACTAGATTAGATATAATTCCCTCTTTTTCTCTTGGATATTACCTCTTTATATGTGGTTTACAAATTGACTTTGATATCTCTTACCATAATTTTGGTACTTTACTTCAGACTTTTCACGACACATTGAATTACATTTTCTCTTAGCATTCCTATCACCTATCCTCTCCTTACATGCATACTATCATCTATTTAAATGTATCATTTTGAAATATTTAAAAAATACAATTGCACCAAATGCATAATTAACATGAAAAATGAATAATTGGCATAATATTGTTGATTAACTGATGAATATGATGAAGACTGAGTGATACCGAGTATCATGACTGTAGAAATGGTTAGATCAGTTATTGTTTTGTCATTGATGTCAAGCAATTGATTAATTGATTTTTTTTATATTACCATATGTTAAGAGGAGAAGTTAAATGGGTGACAAATATAGATCAGACAATGATGAAGTAATGATGATATAGGTGTTTTCTACTATATATTTGATGTTATCAAATTGGTACATTTGATTGATCAAGTCAAGAACTACAATGAATTAAGTTATAACTGAAAGAGTTACTTTACCGAGCTAGACTGAACCAGTCGGTAGAATGTTATGTGAGTCGATCACAGTTACCAAGCATAGAGCACCGAAGATGAGCTAGACACCGAGTAGTGAATGAAGTCAGTTACCGAGTTGCAAAGCAAGTTTTACCGAGTATAGTATACTGATATTAAATGATGATAAGATCAAATTTAATGTGAAGAGATGATGAGTTGGATGAGGAAATGAATTAAATGAAGTTTGTTACAAGATCTACGAATGGGAAAATTCAATGAGAAGATCTAAGGTGAATATCAAGTTGTTAAACAGAAATATGAGAGTTCCAAGAAAAGTACAAGTTCTGAGGTAAAAGTGAGATGATTTACCAAGTGAGAAATATGAAGAAGATGATTGAACGAATGAGCGCAAATGAAGGAAAATCAAATTAAGGAGATTAAGAGGAAAAAGTATTTCCATATAAAGGATGAGTAATACACATAGTGTATGTTGTTGGTGAATTGAACAGAGAAGAAGAAGAATCTGAAGAACAACATTTACCGAGAAGAACAAAGAAATAAAGATTGAAGAATCTACAGTCTGAGAAAGAGATCAATGGAGTTTGTAATTCTATTATTCAATTGAGCAAAAGGGATCTAACACAAGAAAAGTGTAGAGGATAAAAATGTACATTATATAAAAATGTGTGTATTGTAATGTGTGGTGTAAAATGTAAGATGGAAGACGTTGTTGATGTTGAGGAGAAGATAAGATCCCCTTCCTAGCCTCAAATTTCACCAAGGAAAGATCCACTTTGGTCAACCATAAGAAAATAGTTAATGCACAAAGGAATCAATCGATCGGAAATAAAAAGATAGAAGAAAGTCTTACAATCCTGAATAATGGATGAAGAATATAATAAATTTGAATTGATTAAGTCCTTAATTGAAATGAATTAGAAGACAAGTACTAACCTCAAAATATCACAGATATGAAGAATGCTATTTTTGGGTGTCTGCACTAAGTTTCTGGAAGTTTTGCAACTGGATCGAACACAGAAACACAAAGACAGAGAAAACCCAGAAATATTTTCCAAATCTGGCTCAGGCTGATTCTGACCCCGAACAAAATGTCAATTTTGACACAAAAGAAAGTGTCAATTCTGATCCAAAATAGAAAGTCGACCTTGATCTATGTTGCTTTGACAGAAAATCTATTTGTGAATCCTGGAAGTTTGCCAAAAAGGGTATCCATATCTGCACTTGAATCTGTTGTCTTGTACCTATACCTGCAAGAAAAATTCTTTTTTTTGTTGGGGGGAGGGGTTTTCCTTGGTCAAACCCTAGTTTTGGAATTAACCTTAAAGTATAATTGAAATTGCAGAAACAAACAAAGTAAATAAACAAATTCACCTTGCATGTATAGAAATCCTTGTGGAGGATTTGAATCCTTGGATCCACAAGTATGTATGTGCCAAATGGATGTGGAATTTAGAATGTAGGATGTAGGATGTCTCAAATCAATTTCTTTTAGATCTTCAACACCAATCTTGAATGGATCTTGGAATAGGAAGAAGCTTGCATGGATGTGGATGGAGAAATCTTCAACAAGAGAGCTCCATAGTTTGAATCCTTCAATGCCTACCAATGGATCTCCTTGATGAGTGGAATTATTGAATGCTTGAGTGTAGATGATTTCTTTAATAGATTATCCTTCATGTGCATAGGTGATCATGTTCTTCATGTGTATGTCTTATGGTTAGAGAAAATGAGAGGAGAAAGCTTCCTTATATACAAATATAGGGCACAATCTTCTAGAGAGGCCTACATAGGAGAATAAAATTACCATTAGACCTATACCCCTATAAGTGGACCTATATTAAATATAATTTCAATATTTGTTGCCTTGAAGACCAAAATAGCCGACCCAGAAGCGAGAATTAAATCTTTCTGAAGCCTGACATCTGGAAACCCTAGAAACTTGAAATCTGGACCCTGGGTTAGGGTCAAGGTCAACCCTAACCTAGGTCAGGGTCAAGGTAGACCTTGAAATAGGTCAAGGTTGAGGTTGACCTTGACCTAGGTCAGGGTTGAGGTTGATCTTGACCCAGAAGGTCAACCTTGACCTTGAGGTCAAGAAACTCAAATTTGCATATCAGGGTACCAGAAACAGACCGGAGAGAAGTGGAAAAGGGGTTAGAACAGGGGGAAAATATAGATCCAAGTCAAAGACCCATTCAAGGTGCTTGAAATGACCCCAAACCACTTACTTGGAGGGCTAAACTAGTCCAAAATGGAAGTGCTTTCATTTTTCGATATACACAAAGGTAGTTGCTATATTTATAGATCAAAGTTTATTGTTGCTTATTAATATTTGTAACAAAGAAATATCTTAATAGGGTGGATTTAATAGTCATATTTATAAAACCTATACTTAGGTGACATTCCAAAAGAGGTTTTAAAGACCTCTAATAAGTCCACTCCTAACAGGGTGAAGATCTTAACAGATCTAAGGTAAATCCCTTAACAAGGTCACAATTAGCAAATGTGTTTGTAATTTTTAACAGGATAAGTTCTTAAAACTGAGCATACTTCAGAAGGGTATATTTTTATTGTGGGTTACAATTCCCATAGAGGTTTTTCCCAAATTAGGTTTCCTCATTAAATCTAGCATCAGCCGATTTAAATCTAGAGTTATATGAGTTAATTTGATGTTGTTAAGTTTGAATGATTAATTTACATATATGAGATATATTGATGCTTATGTTATTGAGTTATTTGGTGAATTGGTTATTTACTATATGCAGTATTACCGATTGAATAAGTGAGTTCAACTTTAAGTGTTTAAGTTTTGATTTGTTTGATTCACCCCCGCCCCCTCTCAATGGGACCAAAAATTGGTATTAGAGCTAAGTTACTCTAAAGTGATAAGTTTGAAAGGACTTGAGTCAAGATCTTAAGATGTATAAGAGGGAAGCACCAAATCTGAATATGGATCATTTCTCTACATGGAAAAGTAGAATGAGGTTTCATGTGTCTAGATTAGGATATTATAGACTTCACTTTCTTGATAATGAATATTTAGCACTGACTACTGCACCTATGACTATCAGTGAGCAAAGACATAAACAGGAACACACACAAGTTATGATTGAGATTGCTTCTACACTTACCGGGAAAGAATATGATGAGCTTGATGGTTGCACAACTTCAAAACAAATGTGGGATAAACTTATTTTTACCTATGGTGGAGATCACCATGTTCAGAAGGCTAAAGCAGAAAGCTTGAGAGGAAAATTTGACTCTATGAGGATGAAGGAAGGAGAGAACATAAAATAGTATAGTACAAGACTTAAAGAGACTATTAATTCTATCAAAGGAGCTCGTGGTATCATAACAGAGGATGATGTGACAGGAAAAATATTGAGAACTCTGCTACCAAGTTATACTATTCATGTATTTTCTATACGA
Organism: Thuja plicata; assembly: GCA_018584345.1. Taxonomy (NCBI): domain Eukaryota; kingdom Viridiplantae; phylum Streptophyta; class Pinopsida; order Cupressales; family Cupressaceae; genus Thuja; species Thuja plicata. Next base: position 3,092,203 of record MU223610.1, read on the forward strand.
GAGCTAAGATCTATACCCTGGATGAATGTTTCACTAGGTGCTACTATTGGTAAGTTAACTGCATTTGACATGAATGATTTTGACAATAGTATGTATTCTACTTCTAAGATTGAATTTGCATTTAAGTCTACTTTAAAGATTGGAAAAGCTAGGGAAGCTGCTGCTAGAGATGGATATTTGAGCAGTGCTAGTGATAAATTTTATAGTTGCATTGAAGGTCTTGAAGAGTTATTTACTGAATTTGATGAGAATGAAAGAGAATTTGAAGCTTTGTTAGCTAGAAGGCTACAAAAAGGAAAAGGAAAATACCGAGGTAAGTTACCCTTGAAATGTTTTAATTGTGATAAAGTTGGTCACTTTGCATCTAACTATCCAGAGAAAGATAAGGAAGAAAAGAAAGATAACAGAGATAAGGACAAAAGAGAAAAAAATTCAGGAGATACAGAGACTAAAAAAACAAAGGTGAGAAATCTTTTCATATTTCTAATGAAGGACTAAGAGATGATGATTATTTTGATAGTAATGATGAAAAAGAAGTTGTTTATGTGGCTATAAAAGATGATTCTAATGAAGAAGAACCTAGAGCCATAATATCACAAGTGAGTATGAATGAAACATGGATTATAGATAGTGGTTGTTCACATCACATGGCTAGTGACACACTTAAGTTTATTTCCTTGGAAAATCATGATGGAGGTTATGTTGATTTGGTAATGATGCTCCATATCCTATGAAAGGAAAATGATCTATAATTCTACTGAATAACACAAGATGTGATGATGTTTATTGGGTAGAATGATTTTAGTATAATCTGTTGAGTTTTGCATAGCTAAAAAATACAGGTCACCGACTGGAATTTCAATATGGAAGGGTTAAATTATTTGACGAGAAGAACAATTTAATTTCTACTCGAGAACAATCTAAAGGTAATTTATTTTATCTTGATACCTCTATGAAGAGTTGCCTACTTTATAAAGTTGAAGAGCCATAATATCACAAGTGAGTATGAATGAAACATGGATTATAGATAGTGGTTGTTCACATCACATGGCTAGTGACACACTTAAGTTTATTTCCTTGGAAAAGCATGATGGAGGTTATGTTAGATTTGGTAATGATGCTCCATATCCTATGAAAGGAAAATGATCTATAATTCTACTGAATAACACAAGATGTGATGATGTTTATTGGGTAGAATGATTTTAGTATAATCTATTGAGTTTTGCATAGCTAAACAATACAAGTCACCGACTGGAATTTCAATATGGAAGGGTCAAATTATTTAACGAGAAGAACAATTTAATTTGTACTCGAGAACAATCTAAAGGTAATTTATTTTATCTTGATACCTCTATGAAGAGTTGCCTACTTTATAAAGTTGAAGATGTTTGGTTATGGCACAAAAGGCTTTGTCATGTTAATTTTGACATTTTAATCAAAGTGAGTAAGAAGAATAGAGTAAGAGGAGTACCGAGACTTGAAAAACTAGAGAATTCTATGTGCAGAGAATGTCAGATGGGTAAGATGACTAAATCTAGTTTTGCAAGAAAGACTTATGTTACACAAGGAATTTTGGATTTAGTTCATACTGATTTATGTGGACCCATGAGGACTCAAAGTTATTATGGAGACATATATTTTATTTTATTTATGGATGATTATTCTAGAATGATGTCTATAATGTTTTTAAAAGAAAAATTTGATGCATTTCAAATTTTTAAGTGGTATAAGACCCGAGTTGAAAAAGAAACTGGAAGACAATTGAAATGTCTGAGATCCAACAAAGGAGGTGAGTTTACTTCTGATGAGTTTACATTTTTTTGTAATGAGAATGGAATCAAGAGATAGTTTTCAACACCGAGGACACTACATTAGAATGGGATTGTTGAGAGAAGAAACAGATCTATTGTTGATTGTGTTAGGAAACTGGTGATTGAAAAAGGTGTTTCACAGACTTCTAGAGTGAATTTGTGAGTATTGTTGTTTATACACTGAACCGGCTACAAATGAAGAAAGGTACCAGCAAGACACCTTATGAATCTGGTATGATTACAAACCTAATATTAGTTACTTTAAAAATTTTGGGAGCAAATGCTATATTCTGAAAGATTCTAGAGAAGGAAAGTTTGATTCAAAAGGAGAAGAAGGGATATTCTTAGGATATTCTACAAGGAGTAAAACTTACAAATGTTTGAACAAGGTTACTAACAAAATGGTGGAAAGTGCAAATGTAAGAATTGATGAATTTGTAGAAAGGAATGATGAAGATAGTAAGAAGGAGCCTGAAGATTATGAGAAGTTTATATATGTACAACATGATTCCCCTCATGCCTTAGCGAGATCATCTACCAAGGAGGAAGATGAACAAAGAGTTCCACAATCGAATGTTGATATTGAAGAACTGAGAGCTACCGATCCTATTTTGGCAAAGTATGTGAGAAGGCACCATTTCCTAAGAAATATTATTGGAAATAACGATGCTAGAGTGATGACTAGAAGCAAGGTAAGAGATAATACATGTTTGATATCTACATTTGAGCCTAAGAAAGTTAAGGAGGCAATAGATAAAGAAGATTGAATGAAAGCAATGAAAGAAGAGTATGATCAAATTGAGTAGAACAAGACATGGAATTTAGTACCTAGGCCCAAAGACTAAAATTTTATTGGTACTAAATGGATTTTTAGAAACAAACTGAATGAGTATGGAGAAGATATTAGAAGTAAAGCTTGATTGGTTTGCAAAGGTTATACACAAGAAGAAGGAATTGACTATGGAGAGACTTTTGCACCTGTTGCTAGACTGGAAGGAGTTAGAATACTTCTAGCATATGCTACTTACAAAGGATTTAAGGTATATCAGATGGATGTTAAGTCTACATTTCTTAATGGGATACTTGAAGAAGAAGTATACATTGAGCAACATGAAGGATTTATTGAGCACACAAACAAGAACAAGGTATGTAAGTTACATAAAGATTTATATGGTTTGAAACAAGCACCCCGAGCATGGTATGAGGGATTGCACTCTTATCTGATAAAAATAGGATTTCAAAGAACAAGTGATAACAATAATGTTTACTTGAAATGTGATAGTGATAATAAAGTTTTGATTGCTGAAATTTTTGTTGATGATATTATTTTTGGAGGCAATGACACTTTATGTAAAGGATTTGCTGATGAAATGAGAAAATATTTGGAGATGTCAATGATTGGAGAGATTAAATTCTTTCTAGGTCTACAGATACAACAAGTTACTGGAGGAATCTATATTACACAAGCCAAGTATATCAAAGAGATTCTTAAAACTTTTGGTATGGAGGATTCCAAACCTATTGGAGCACCAATGGTTACTGGATGTAAATTATCTAAAGAGGATGAAACGCAAGAGGTGGATAATACTCTTTACTGATCTATGATTGGTAAATTACAGTATGTTGTTCACAGCAGACCTGATATAGCACACGTTATTGGAATTGTTGCAAGATTTTATTCTAATCTGAAAGAAACACATATGTCTACAGTAAAATGAATTTTGAGATACCTGAAAGGCACATAAGAGTTTGGTTTATTGTACAGAAAAGGAGGTACTTTTGATCTACAACTCTACACTGGTGCAGATTGGGCTGGAAATGTTGATGATAGAAAAAGTACTGGTGGAGGCACATTCTTTCTAGGTGAAAGATTGGTTACATGGTTGAGCAAGAAATAAAGTTGTATTTCACAGTCTACTGTCGAGGGTGAATATGTTATTGCTACTATGAATAATGCAAACACAGTATGGATTAAGAAATTACTTGAAGGTATGCAAGAAGAGATCACAGATCTGGTTACTATTTTTTGTGATAATACAAGTGCTATTAATATATCAAAGAACTCAATTATGCATTCAAAGACCAAGCACATTTCTATCAAGTATCACTACTTGAGAAAACAAGTTCAAGAGAAGAATGTGAAATTGGAATATGTGACTTCAAAGGAACAATTGGCTGATATCTTTACAAAGCCACTACCTAAAGATACTTTTGAGTATCTCAGAGGTAAATTGGGGGTTCTTCCCCTATCCAATGTTCACTAAAGAGCATGAGGCATGTTGCATCAATTCTATATTTCCTTAGAATATATATTTATGAATTGATGTTAGTATAACACACTTTAGGTGATTCCTGAAGTTGTGAAAATATTTTTGTATGTAATGATTTATAAGTACATGTCAGGTATAATCCACTACTGGAACAATTTTTTAGGAGTATGAGTTTTTGGCATTATTTTTAATTAAAAAGTAGCCAAAATGAGGGGGCTGACCCAAAACAGAAAACAAAGCCAACTCGAGAAGTGCCAAACTACCAACACATAACCATCAATAGCACACCCTCAGCCTATCCCCTTCTTTAAAATCAAAAACAAAAAACTAGTGACCACACGCCCCAACTTCACCACGAAACTGGTATCCAACCTATGATCACGAACAGACCCCAACTTCACAATAAAATTGGTAGCCAGCCTGTGAACATCAATAACTAGTAATATTCCAAGAAATCCTAACATTAATATAAAACCAACTATGATTAGTCTTACGGCTAACAGAGTTATAAAACACAATAAAAAATAGGCCCTTATCAGCCAACCACCAGCATCTTAAGATAAAGAACAACATAAAAAGAACAAAAGGAAAGTCACTTGGGGTTTTTTCCCCCTCCATTTAGCAATAGCTTCAACCAATCCTCCACAAGAAACTGGAAGATCTTCCCATCATCCTTTTCAGCATCCGAAGTCTTCAAACTCTCCTGGTGCAGAAGGTGAAGAGTCGTTTCTGACGAGTGCATCACTTTTACGATGAAGTTTGCACCCCTATTAAAACTCTCACCCAGCTCCCTGACTTCACCTTTCATCACCTATAGGTCATCTTTGGAATGCAAGTCTTGAATCTTGTCTTGAAGCTGCTTAATATCATCCTTCATTTTTATCAAGTTGTCCTTAACATCCTCATTTATGTCCTCCGAGATCCCATCCTTATTCCCCTCAGTATCCTTCTTAGTCTCAGTTTCCTTTGGCTGGCCCAAAGGTGAGGTAGCAGTAAGCGGAGACTCATTCTTTTGTTCTCCCGTCATTTTCTTTTTTGAGAAGTCCACAGTGGGCAATTTAAAACTAGCCAAAATCTGCGTGGATTCCTAGCTTCTCTCACCTCCCTCCTTTGTCGAGGTATCTTTTCCTTTATCCATGTCTAAGTTGTCCTCCTCCTTAATTTTAATTTTTTTCCCTTTCTTGTTTTCATTACTTCTCCCTTTTTTCCTCCCTTCTTCCTCCTCTGAATCCACCTCTTCATCATCTACCTCAAGGTATCTTTTCCTAGCAGTCTTTTGTTTAACCTTGGTGTTGGAATAAATCCTGTGGGACCGCCTCTTGCTGTCATTGTCTTCCTCTCCATCCTCAGAGTCATTGTTAATTTGAACTTCTCCCACCAAACCAGCTTTGTCTTGGCAAGAATCCTTGGGATTTTTCCTCGCGGGAGTTAGCATTTTTGAGGACGAGGTAGGTTGAGACAGGGAAGCCACAATCTCTATAGGGTTATTAGCAGGGAGGGCGTGAATTTCTTGAAGGGTAACAAATCTAGGAGGGCACAGAGCACGATGGAAATTGTAAAGCCAAAGGATGAGCCCTTGATGGAGGATACAGTAGTTCTGATTTTTTTTCTTCCCCTCACATCCATAACCGACGCTTCCAATGAATGCAACAGAAAAAAAGGAATGGAAATTTCCTCATTATAATGAAAACGATTTAACTGAGGGAAGCAATAATTGTAGCAAGTCCCAAACTGACCTTTGAGGGTAAGATACTTCATAAGAATCAAGCATACCTCATTCCACGGTTCAGGCAACTCATTGCGCTTGAAGCCACCCCCAAACCAAATAGGAACCTCCGTCTTTTTGAAGAATCTATCGACGCTCATATCATCCCTGCGCTTAGAGACCTTCTTCCACTTTCTTCCCTCCATAGATAAACCTGTGGCTTGGGCTATAAATTCTTCATTAATTTTGAAGGTTATACCATTAATGGTAACCTTACGTTCCTCCCAAGAATCCGCTGCATAAAAATAATCTCATCACTTCCCTCCATGGCATTGTTGTCAAAGAGGGAGAAGAATTAATTGATGACATTTATCTTAAGAAAGATATTGATATTGAGAGACTGAATTGCTAATATTTACTCATAAAGGAGATTCATAATTTATGTTACAGAAATAGAAGATTTATCCAAGAGGGAGATTCATATCAAAGATCAAAGTAGAAACATATATATCAACTCTGAGGGAGTATAGTTATGTATTTGAGAGATGTCATCATCAATTGCTATAACACTATTATAGTGGTTGTCATCAATGCCAAAGAGGGAGATTGTTGATTAACTGATGATTATCTTAAGGAGATGATGAAGACCGAGTGATACCAAGTATCATGATTGTAGAAATGGTTAGATTAGTTATTTTTTTGTCATTGATGTCAAGCAATTGATTAATTCATTTTTATTATGTTACCACGTCTTAAGAGGAGAAGTTAAATGGGTGACAAATACAGATCAGACAATGATGAATCAATGATGATATAGTTTTTTTCTACTATATATTTGATGTTATCAAATTGGTACATTTGATTGATCAAGTCGGGAACTGCAATGAATTAAGTAATGACTAAAAGAGTTACTTTACCAAGCTAGACTGAGTCAGCCGGTAGAATGTTATGTGAGTCGGTCATAGGTACCGAGCATTGAGCACCGAAGATGAGTTAGACACTGAGCGGTGAATGAAGTCAGTTACCAAGTTGCAAAGCAAGTTTTACCGAGTACAATATACTGATATTAAATGATGATAAGATCAAATTTAATGCAAAGCGATGATGAGTTGGATGAGGAAATAAATTAAATGAAGTTTGTTACAAGATCTGTGAATGAGAAAATTCAATGAGAAGATTTAAGTTGAAGATCAAGCGGTTAAACAGAATTATGAGAGTTCCAAGAAAAGTACAAGTTCTAAGGTAAAAGTGAGATGATTTATCGAGTTGAGAAATATGAAGAAGATGATCGAACGACTGAGCGCAAATGAAGTAAAATAAAATTAAGGAGATTAAGAGGCAAAAGTATGTATATATAAAGGATGAGTAATACACATAGTGTATGTTGCCGGCAAATTGAACAGAGAAGAAGAAGCTGAAGAAGAACATTTACCGAGAAGAACATAGAAATAAAGATTGAAGAATCTACAGTCTGAGAAAGAGATCAATGGAGTATGTAATGTCAGTATTCAATTGAGAAAAATAGATCCGACACAAGCAAAGGTAGTTCCTATATTTACATATCAAAGTTTACTGTTGTTTATTAATATTTGTAACAAAGAAATCTCTTAACCGAGTGGATTTAACAGTCCTATTTTAAAAACCTAGACTTAGGTGACATTCCAAAAGAGTGTTTAAATACCTCTAACAAGGCCACTCCTAACAAGGTGAAGATCTTAACAGATCTGAGGTAAATCCCCTAACATGGTCACATTTAGCAAATGTGTTTGTAATCTTTAACAGGATAAGTTCTTAACCGAGCGTACTTCAGAAGGGTACATTTTTATTGTGGGTTACAATTCCCACAGAGGTTATTCCCAAATTGGGTTTCCTTGCTAAATATGGTGTCAACCAAGTTAAATCTGGAGTTAATGAGTTAATCTGATGTTTCTAAGTTTGAATGATTGATTTACATATATGAGATGTATTGTTGTTTATGTTATTGAGTTATTTGGTGAATTGGTTATTTACTGTATTCAGTATTACCAAGTGAATCAGTGAGTTCAGTTTTAAGTGTTTAAGTTTTGATTTGTCTAATTCACCCCCCCCCCCCCTCTCTNTTGATTTGTCTAATTCCCCCCCCCCCCCCCTCTCTGTGGGACCAACAAATATTGTATGAATTTTTATAGTCAAATCAAAGTTATTAAGTTCCTAGAGCACTGGGAACTCTTCATACTTCCCAAATGCACTACAAACACCCATAATTAAATACACAATTTCAAACTTGTATTCTTTGATTTAAGAAATCTATAATAGTATTCTTAATTTAGAAAATATGAAATAATACAATGACAAATTGCATTTGAATGAGCCAATGCTCCTCTCATATTCTCTACTTTCTAAAGAGCAAAACAAATTTGCCAACATTTGGGAGGAACTATGCTACAACACGACCTTTTTTGAATTGTCAAAAATTTAAATGTATTATTTAAAATTATAGATAGTTGTTTCATTTAGAAGTTAAATTGTGGTAAGTGATATAATATAAATTTTAAGAATTACCATACAATTTCTATTGGTATTTTATATGAAAAGATTAATTAAAGCTTATCTTAAGCTTACACCTAATTTTATTATGTGCATGAAAGGAAATATAGATAATACAATATACCACCATTATCATGTGATCTTAATTCTCTAAGGCCCCGTTTGTTTGGGGAATTGGAATTTGCCTCAAAACCTGATTATCACAAAATCGGGTTTTGAAATTCTGGTTTTGCATCTTCCTATTTTGAAAATCACAGACCCGACAGCGAAATTAAATTGGGTTCATAATTTCCTAAAACCCGGATTTCATTTTGAATTCCACCTATTCGCCTGGAAGATGGTGCCGCCCATTTAGGGCCTAAACCGGGTTTTGAAGGCTAAACCAGGTTTGCAACATAGAGTTCCAAACGGTGGATTTTGGGAAAAAGCAGAAGTCCCGCACCCAATTCCTGTCAAATTCCTGCAAACAAACGGGGCCTAAACACGCACGTATTTTTGAATTTTTTCCTTTTTATTGAAAATATTTAAGAAAAATATATATGACAAATATATTTTTCTTGGATGAATAGTTGTTTAGATTACCATTTAAAAAATAGTTTTACATATGTTCACAAAAAAAGGTGGTGGAAAAAGTCACATTCCTAAAGTTCACATGAGAAGTATCAACCCAAAGCAAGATAGCGTAAAACATAAATTAGACCATCAGGTGGAAGAGGGGAATCTTGATCATCAATGAGATCCATGATTACCACAAAAGGATTCCCTCTATACATACAAAAGTATCAAAAGTATGTTGTAGTCATTAATCACACATCAATAAGATTCTCCTTGAAAGGAACAATAAGTGTTACAAAAGAGAATTATGACCCTTTGACAACCATCTTCTTATATTTTACTATTTAAATTATTTTTATAAATACTTATATAAGAATAAATATGTGAGGATTTAACAATATTCTTATCATAATTAGAGATTAAACTGATTAGCTTTCCACAATCCGTGAATGATTGCATGAATGTTTCTGGATTGAACAGTGCGTAAGTTTATGCATCAATGTTTTGGATCACACTATGTGATTCATCATTAGGATCACAGAGTGTGATCTAAAATGTTGATAGAAAAAATTGCACATAGTTGAATCGAGAAATATTTGTGCAATAATTAGAGATGTCATCCTCGTCCTTATCTTGTGCTCTAATTGATTTGAAAACATCTTAATACTCCACTAGAATATTTAATCTATAATTTTAATGTAATCATAATGATATATATCAAACTACGAAAAGCTCATATCTATAATATGAAAATGTTCATTTTGACAATTTAAAATTTAAGATATAAAAAAATTAAAATGAGTATTGAAATGGAGCATTTTCATAAAGTTTATAATCTTTTATGTTTTCCTAAGCTAGGCAAGACATGGGCAAAGGTTAAAGGGGTGGGAAAAACCTAAGTACAAGCCTAAAATATGTGGAGATTAAATATGTTGAATTTACATCATCTTAGGTGTGAGACAGGTAGGTGGACGATCTCCTAAGAAGAGCGAGAAGATAGAATCTATATTTTCTGTAGCGGAGGGGTGGTTGAAGCGGAATGAGACACTTTATGATGGAATATGCTCCTACTGAAGACATGTACTCAATATAAAAATGACTTAGAGGCTGGTAGTCTAAATGAACAATTTAAAGAGACAAAGCTACACACAATTTCTAGCTTCTTGATTAAGATTCACATTAAGAAAATCAACGTTAAAAGAGATTTTGATATTGCTATCAAGATTCAACTGTGTAGTTTTTTATTCAAACTCATTGATCCATGTTTTATGAGTAGTGGTTTACAAGAACCCATCTCTCATGGGAATGAATGAAACATTTAGCACTATTGCATCTAGGTGATGCTCACATAGGTGAAGCATTGGGCCTTCTTCGGAGATCATCCGTCTCAATACTACTCCAACTCAAGAGTGTTTAACCTTTGTGACCATCACCTAGATGCAATGAGTGCTAAGTGTTTCATTCATTCTCATGATAGATGGATTCATGTGAACCGCTACTCATTAAACATGGATCAATGAATTTGACTCAAAAAGTACACAGTTGAATCCTAATAGTAATAGTATAATTTAACTTGTATATCTCCTACTTATCAATAAAAAAATAAATTAAAATTATAAAGAGTTTTTTTTCCCGCTTTTGATCCCTCCCTTCATTCAAATGCTTTTCTAAAATCTCCATCAACAAACCCACCCTCGTCGTCAGCTCCCAAATCTATTTCCCGGTATTCGCAAAATTCTCGTCGACACCATGAATTGGCAAGACACTCCTATAAAGTGGAGACCTCTTCTCGGAAGGTCACCCATCCCTATATTACTCAAGCTCAAACACGCTAACCTCTGCGAGCATCACTTAGATGCAATAAATGATAAGTATTGCATTTATTCTCATGATAGATAAATTCTTGTAAACAACTACTCATTAAACATAGATCAATGAGTTAGACTCAAAAAATACAAATTGAAACCCAATAGTAATATTCCCATATGACTTGTTTATCTCCTATAAAAATAATCAAAAAAAAATTCCCACTTTTAATCCCTTAGGTAGATTACATTCATTCATTCAAATGCTTTTCTAAAATCTCCAACAACGAACCTACCCTAGGCTCCCGAATCTATTTCCCGACAGTAGCGAAATTCTCGCCGGCACCGTGAATTGGAAAGACACTCCTATAATTGGAGGCCTCTTCTCCCCACATTTAGCGTTAATACGTTCGGTTGCTTAGTGCGCAAGCTCTTTATTTCTTCTTTTCCTCTTCTTCGTTGTTGTTCCGTGTCTTGCTGGGATTCGAGCGAGGAACCTCTTCTTGCACAAAAACACTGTTCAATCATCTTTATCAAAAACAGGTCAGTCTTACATTGAAGCTTTCATATTCTGGATCTGTTTTTATTTTTTTTAAAGGTATGCACCAAGAGGGACCAAATTGGCTCTCTAATGAAATCTCGATCGGCACTGTTTTATTTTGTTAAACGAAATGCTGTCTGTACAGCAATTAAATGCTCAACAGGGGTTTGGGGGAAAACTTAAGCTGTAGACAGTCTCTAGGGCTCGAACCTGTGGCCAGAGGATGGACCTTTCCTTTTGATTTTTCATACAATACAATCAGGGATTTGAATGCGAATTTGGGCCGAAACAATTAGGGTTTCTAATGCTGCTGGGGTTAGATGCAGTGATGTATTATCCAGGGGAACTTGTTTTTGGTGCAACTTGAATTCGACAAGAGAGGACAATTGTTTTCGAATTTGAGAGAAACTTGAAGCTTTTTAGGTTAGTTGTGGACTGGCTTTTTTGTATAGTTTCAGGTTTCGAGTTTAGTAACACAGGTGTGTGGATACCTGGTCGTTAGAGATACTCGTTTTCTAGTATTGCTCAGAATTTACAGGGGGTTGCAATTCTCAATAAGGGGTCTTGTCAAAATGTGAACATGGTGTATTTCTAGCAACAGCATTTACATTGGCAATGGGCCCGAAGGCAAGGGATCTGTGAATTAAAAAAGGAGCTTCTTAGTATTTAGCATTGTTGATAATTGTTGAGAACTTTGGTAACTTCGTTACAGCCAATTTTAATTTTTAGAATGTTATTTACATTGTTGGTAATCCCTAGGTAAGTGGCCTCACAAAGGTATTGGCTAAATAGCAGACTAAAACGTAAAACATAATAAGGAAGTTGAAAAAAAGTTGAAAAAAAAACTAAGTGTCCCCCTTGGTAAGAAATACGTTTTAGTCTGCTGCATAGACGTTTCCCCTCACAAATAGTAAATGCAACTCAAAACATCTTTAGTAGTGTGGTCATCTAAGCTATGTTGTGCCTCACGTGTACGATCATTTTCTATATCGATGAGGATGAAAAGTTATATTTATTGCTTCTTCTTCTATTAGGAAATGATTGTTTTGAGCTAATATTGTTGTTTCTTCCCTTGTTAGTAAAGGCTTGTTTAGTCACTATCTAGAGATTATTAGCAATACGAAGGAGAGAGATCTTGTCTTGTGCTAAAATTGTTGCTCCCTTTCCTATTAGTTTATCTAGAGAGTGTTAACAATATGGATGAGAGAAATAATTACAATAACAATTGTCCATGGAAGATGTTCACAAATCATGAGTTAAATGTCAAAATAATTATGTTGTGAAATTTCCTACAATAAATATAGTATTCTTCCAAGTGCTAAGCCTTTCGTGTCCAAAATATTTGATCCAACCTGATTCCACATATAATTTTGGATTTGTCTCCCGATTTAGGACATCAACTCCCAATTTTGGACCACATTGGTGGGACAAGGCCAACCTAGTTGGCTCATTCTTGGGCATAGGCTGACTTGGTCACCCCAATCCCTAATGTTTGACCCCAAATTGAAACCATGCAATGGTTACTTGGTTTTAGGAGGGATTTTAAACCCGGTTTGACTTTCTTTGAGTTTTGCACCCTCAAATGGTTGGGAGAGGTGTATAAATAAGGTATCCTCTCTCATTTTAGTATACACAATCAATTAATTCATTTAGTATACACAATCAATTAATTCAAACTCAATTCCAAATTAAGCTCTTGACTACGATTTATCATTTCAAGTCCTAAAACAAGAGATCAAGCATTCAAGGCATTGAAAACAATGAGAAATTTGCAAATCTAAGCATTTGTGAAGGAATCCATGACTTTCTTATCCTAAAGTCAATATCAAGTCAACATCAAATATCTTCATGATCATTTTGACATCAACAAGGTTTATGAAGGTATAAGCATTTCATTTTTAAGGTCTAACCTTTGCTATATATCAACACACTTTCCTTTCAAGTACATTTCATTTCAATTTGATGGTTAATTCTAAAACAAAGGTTTGACTTAGGCAAACCCTTTTCTACACAACCCTTGTCCCTTTTTTGTGTAGGTACAAGTGGTGGATGCGCATAAAGAGTTATAAACGTATTAGGAGGAGAGCTACAATATGCAAATCGTCTTGATAGAAATTGATGGGACCAAGCTGAGTAGGGAACCCTACAACTTCAAATTTGGACTGCAAGTTAGTTACAACTTGTATTTACCTGAATCTACCTCTAGAATATGTCTGTCAATTTCTAATCACCCTGTGAATGCAGAAAACTTCTTGCTCTTCTTATTTAGCTCGTGATCTTACATTTCTCCATCATAATTGCACAATCATAGTCCTCCAATAGTGAAGGATCATTGCATCCACCTACCGTTTGAGCCTTCTTGAGTTTAGTGGATCATCTTCCTTCCAACGCAAGTGGAATTAGTGTGTGGACTAGATTCCTTGTTCGCATGCCTGAACTTGTGGATCATGGTCTACCCTTTTTTTTGGCATTACATTTTGGTGAACCTGATGCCTTATATTTAGTTTTGATTTACATATTTACATCTGATTTTTATGTCTCTTATCATTGCTACATTTCACATGCATTTTAGAGATCTAGTTGACCAAAACTATATTTTGGTGAACTCAACTCCTTGCGTCTTAATTCTAATTTGGATGTCTAGATCCATTTTATATGCTTGTTCCATTTTATGCATTTACATATTCAAGTTCATTTCATTTTATTAAATGTTTAAATGGTCAATTTTTGTTAAGGATTTGTAATGTTTAGACATTTCCTTCTATTATTGCTTTGCGCATGATTTTTATGACATTGAGCCCTTCATCTAACCTCCATGTGATAAAAAGTTATAGACTTATGGCTTCCCTTAAGGGTATAGAGCTTGAGTCAAATAGTAGTTTTTACGGGAATTCAGGTGATAACTCTATGACAACGCATGAAATACCTAACACTGTTGACAATCACTCTTCTCATACTTCACATGACGAGGATGACTCCTAAACACGAGTGTCTTCTAGCCAAATGGAAAAGTTTGTCAACAATTTCCAAAAGCCTAAACATCGGATGGGTCAATAACATTTGAATATTAAGGTAATCCCCTTGACTGAAGGGTTGAGAAGGATGGTCCAAAATGAGGAACATGGTGTTGTTTTGTTGCATGACATATCTCATATTGTCAATGATAATATTATGTCTATGAAAAGGTGAAGCCCTTAACCTTCCTAATCCTAATAACCATGTTGAAAGTTTCATTCATATACCAACATCATTACTTAATGTGCCTACTTATACTCCACCTATCATGGCTACATCTATTCAAAACACCAATTCGACACATATTAGTCTTGGAGAAATCCCTAATCCTATCATACCTCCTTTTGTGAGTGTTCCAAGTATTTCCCAACCATCTCCTATACCCACTGAGTACAATGTCCCACTTTTATATTCTAATGTTGGACATCTATTTCACATAATGTTCCACATCCATCACTATCAAACGTATCCATTACCAACCTATCCACCAAAGCAACCATTAATAACATTGCCCAAAGTGTTTCATCTTTACAACACCAACTAGCTTCCATGACCAAATCCAAATACAGCATCCCTACTTGTGACATTACTAGCCCACTTTCTCAAGACATCATTTGTACCATTATCCCTCAAATAACAGAAATAGTCACTTAGAGACATATAATGGAACAAGTGATCTCTTTACTCATGTGAAAACATTTCAAACCTTGTGTACTGACTTCTCAAACGATCATAGGCTTATGACTAAATTATTTTCTAAGTCATTTAGAGATAAGGTCTTATAATGGTTTTGTTCTTTACCCACTTATTCTATTGATTCTTTTCAAAAATTAGCTAATGTTTTTATTCAATAAGTTCAAAATAATATTGGTCCTCAAATTTCTTTGACTGATTTGATAGGTGTTAAGGAAAAAGTGACTGATTTTATTGGTAGATTCAAACATTGGCATTCTCAAATTTCTATCTCGTGCCTAATATGGATCATTCAAAGAATTTTCATTTTTAGTTTGCAAAAAGACATTAGAGACAAGTTATTATTTTATGAGTTTACTTCTACCCAATTGTGTGCAATGCTTCATAATTATTAGCTTCAAGTGAGCCTATTCGAGTCACCCCCTCTAATGGATTCGGTTGATAAGAATGATGCCGCTCAACAATCTTTCCAAAAAATTCAAAAGACCAATAAAGGATTCATCAAACAATGTTGATATGCAAGTGGCATCTACAACACTAGGTACATGGCTCCTTTGTCATCCATGTTTAAACCATCTTGTAATTTTACACCTTTTTCTGAATCTTTGCATAATGTTATGTTGAAGTTAATAAATGCTGATATTTTAAAACTTCCTCCCATTAATCTAATTGACTCTTCCAAACCATTACCCGCTTCCTATGATCTCAAATCCTTTTGCCAATATCATCATCAACCCAATCATGATACTGGGAAGTGTTATAGGTCGAAGCATATTGTCTAAGAGCTCATAGATTTCAATATTATAGTCATTGAGGGTGTTAATGACAATAGAAATAAATTTGCAGCACCCTTTAATCAAAATTTTCAAATCTATACCAATACTTTACCTTCTTATTCTACCAATATAGTCGAGCCTACCAACCCCTTGCCTTCATCTTCCACCAATATTGTTGAGCATAGTAACATTATGACCATGAACCTTGATAATTCATTTAGTGTGGCCAACAATGTTGTCAACCTTATTGAGAAACCTAAACCTAAATATAAACCTAAGCCTGAACCTTGCATTACCTTTGATCCTAAGAAGACTATTAAGGCACCTAGTGGACCTTTATACATCTCAACAAATAATAATGGGAAGTTCTCTCAAGGAGTTCTTATTGATCCTGTGTGTATGGTTCATGTTATAACTGAAGAATGCCTCTTTATAAGACAATTTAATAAAGAAACTAATGACAAATATGATGTGATGATTAATATTTTTAATGGTTTTACTTGTTCTACCCATGGTTCTATTACCCTTCCTATTGAAGTTGGTAAGAAATTCTTAGATGTTGCCTTTGTCATTATCTCATCTTCCGACCAATTCCAAGTAAGATTAGGACTTCTTTTGCTTACGTCCATAAAAGTTAATGCTTCTCCTATACATAAGTGTTTGAAGTCCACAATGGAAAAAAAATTCACAATTAATCATAGTCTTTATAAGCCTTTAGCGAGCAATGGAAGCTTTACCCTCGACTTCTTTTGGCATCAAAAACCTTAACCATTACAACCTCGACAAGACATTTTCTTCTTATCCTACCAAAGATTCAAAAATGAAATGATTTCCAAGTTGAGCAAGCCTAAGGATGTTCCACCTCCTCATACTAGACGGTACTCCTTCCACGCCTTCCATTCCTCTTGTATGCTTCAGTTTCACCTCCTACCTATGCAAATGACCAACTTCCTCTATCTCTCAACATTGTGGTGTTCCTTTGGTTCCTTCTACTACAAAGAGAGAAATGGAGTCAATCTTGATTGATCCTAAACCTTCCAAACTTTCAAGCAAAACTTAAAGAAACCACAATGCTTGTGATCATTGCCATAGACATTGTGCTAAGGCTCATGAGCTTGCTTCCTAGAATATTTCCTCCCCTAAGACATCCAAAGATGCTTTGATACCATTTGACCAATCTACAACTAGCCCAAAAGAGGAAGAAAATCTTAAGAAAATAAAGTTTTCTAAGCATGATAATTGTTCTTTTCATATTAAGGATTCTATGGTGATTTGATGATGACATGAATGATAATGTTAATGTGCTAACAATGTAATGATGTTGATCCTAATGATTATGATGATATGTATGTGGTTATTGAAATCCATCATGAGTTATCTTCAAGATTTTCTGAAGTATTAACCCTAGCTCTTTGTGACAAGCTAAGTGACTCATCATTAGAGTATGGTCCTTGTTTGGAACTCGTAATATCTCCATCTATCATGCTAGATGTTTCTACTCTTGCATGTTGTCCCCTTCCATAAGCAAGATTCAACAAGATGGGAAAGCAGATGATACGCTTGAATAGCTCCTCTTGTATGGTAGATTTTCTTGTGTGTTAGGTTGTTTGTAATTTGCTTCCCTTGTGATGTGATGTTTGTTATTGTTTTATGTTATATCTATCTTTGTATAACTCTTGTTGCTCTGTCGGTGCAAGGCAATAAAATGATCGAACATGTTGTGACATTCTTCTATTTGTATCTCAATTATTCTATTTGTCATATATATGTTTTTGATTAAGGTAAAAACAGGTTTTGAAGGGGCCCCGAAACCCTGTACAAGAAAGACAAAAAGATTTTCAATAAAGCCCACAACACAAGTCAGGTTTTGACCACAGCGAGGGTTTTACAACAGGCTCCCACAACCAAAAGAAACATTGCATGAAACGGCCTCCATGCAAACCCAAGTAAAGCCCACCAAAAGAACCAATCATCTCGTTCCCTTCTTTTGGGAACGAAGGGTCATGTCAAACGATGAAGAAGATTTCTTAAGATTTTTTCCTTTTACAGTTACCCAACCTTCTTCAGCTTTAGCATCATCATTCTGCCTACATAAAGGGGCCGTAGCAGAACCAACCAGCTCGGAAGAAGAAAAATCTTGCACTAGACTGGCAAAACCCCCAACCAAATCTGAAATAGGGGTCGCCGAACCCGAAACAACAACATTCAAACCAGCGCCCTCAGACCTTACTGAAACATCTTCCAGCAACAACCCACCAGGGTCAGCACCTTCTGACCCAGTCTCCCCAGCAGACCCGCCAGTAGAAATGAGAGAGGAAACACTAGCAGTCACAAGATCAACAACCACCAAAGACCCAGGTGGGGCATCTGGAGATGTGACCAAATCATCCTTCTTCTCAGGTTGAGAAGAACATTTATCTACTTTGTAGTGTTTTCTGGTTGGCCCCTTCCACCAAGAAGGAGAAAGATTCTTTTTCTTGTGTTCCATGTCACATTGGGAGGAAATGTGACCAGTCTTTAAGCATTTTCGACACCTGAAAGGGATACCCTCGTAGTCAAGAGGCTGAATCCAGGAACCAGAAGAAGATTCTATTTTGATTTCAGCAGGAAGACCTGACGAAATATCGAGCTCAACTAAAATGCAGGCGACTGTAGAATGATAGATGTTGTAGGAGTCATTGTCCACCATCAAAAAATCCCCCAAAGCCTCACCCACCTCCTCAAGGACGGAGTCATGCCAAAGATGAATAGGGAGATTGGGGAGTTTAACCCATATTGGGAATTTAGAGAAGGATTCAGAGGAAGGATGGAAATCAGGGTGCCAGGGTTTAACCATAAGCATAAATTTATCATCCTCCCAGCTAAAATAGTTGTCACACAAAATATTAGTTCTATCTTCAGCTAAATCAAACTTAGCTATGAAGAATCCCTTTGCCATAGGGTAAATATGAACCGTACCTGAGAGCAGTGGTTCCCATATGCGGGTTATCCAATCATGCAGAAGAGGAAGGCTGGGCCAAAAGCCTCTAAAGCGGCAGATCAATCCATGTTCTTTATAAATTTATGTATTGTTCTCCAAATCCCCTTCAGCATCGGAAGAGAGCCTAACAAAGAAGGATTCACACACTGGAAACGGGGAAGAAGCCTTGGGTCCTTTACCCACCCCCAATGAATTTGAAACAACCTTTGCAAAGGAGAGACCGGAGCCCTCAACTTGCACAGGACCAGTTCCACGGAAAGAGGGAGAAGATATTCCCACTGCCCTACAACCATTGATGCCAAGTGAAGGAGACCGAAAATGGCCAGGGGGAGGAACCGACCGCACCTCAGCTGAACGAGCCTCGATTTAATTGCAAATAGGGCGAGCAAAATGAGAAAGCAGCTCCGTAGGGGGAACCCAGCCTGACAAACCATCACCCGCCTTAGCCCTCACAGGAGAAGGCACAGGCCCAGAACAGTGCGCAGGCACCGTGCGGGCGGGAGAGCTTATTTCAAAAATCCAAAAGCTTAGATTTGTCGTATATATGTTATGTTGTACATGCGATATTATTGTAAATGTGCCTTTGTGTTGTCTACTTGGGGATGATGCAAAGTAGTGAGATCCATCTCTCAATTTGGTCTCTGCAATGTTAACCCAAGAATACTTTTGTTTGCTCATCTTATGTACTCTCTTCCATAGTTCCACTACCTTTGGGGGGTGAGGTCAATTCATTACGATTATTCTTGATATACATGAGCTATCAAACATGCATACTAACCCTTGAGTTAGTAGATCCCTTATGTGATCTCTTCTTGTCATGTGCTTTATTCCTTCGGTTTTGTCCTTGCTTGGGGACAAATCATAGGGGAAACATGATTGTCTTTTTTATGCATATATTCTACCTTAAAGTCATTTCTCCTGGTAAAGTGTACGTAATCGCTTTAACATGGGAGCATACACTCCACTCTTTGTTACACATTATGCACACACCATAAATCAAATTTTGAAGTCAATTTTTCCAAGTTACTTAGCAAATTATGTCTTTTGCTTTGTAATCTTCTCTTGGTGGATTTCCTCGGATACAATGCTTTCCTTGGTTATCCTTTGCACCATGTTTTAGCAAATTTCCTAGCAAACAATACTTTGCTTGATTATCCTTGGGGTGAGTTGACAAGCATAACACAACTTGCCAGACTATCAACTCTCTCTTTGTACCAATCACATTACATGACTTGTAGTAAGTTAATCTTACTAGGCTATTACAATCATGCATCTCTCTTCTCTCTCGCTTCATGTGTTGTTTTTTTCTTGGTCTTGGATTGATGACATCCCAAGTCACTTAGGCGCTTGGTGTTTCCTTGTCTCTTTTTGATGAAAGTTTTTTATGCTTTGATCTACTTTACCAAGAGTATGAATAGGTTCATACTCCTAGTAAAGTGGGGGTTATATGTAGCATCATAAATTGTATCCCTGTGCAATTTATTGTTTAGTTAGGCTCTATTTTAGTGATCATGACCTTTTGTGCCCAATATGCTTGATCTAGCTTGATTCTGCATATTATTCCAACATTCTTTCAGTAAAGTGGGGGTTATATGTAGCATCATAAATTGTATCCCTATGCAATTTATTGTTTGGTTAGGCTCTATTTTAGTGATCATGACCTTTTGTACCCAATATGCTTGATCTAGCTTGATTCTGCATATTATTCCAACATTCTTTCCTAATTTAGGACCTCTAGTCCCAATTTTGGACCACATTGGTGGGATGAGGCCGACTTGGTCGACACATTGCCAAGAATAGGCTAACTTTGTTGCCCCATTACCTAATGTTTAGCCCCAAATCGAAAGCATGCAACAATTACTTGGTTTTAAGAGGGATTTCAAACCTACATCAGTTTTCTTCAAGTTTTGCACCTTGAAATGGTTGGGAGAGGTATATAAACAAGGTGTCCTCCCTCATTTTGATATACACAATCAATCAATTCAAGTAGCTCAATTCCAAATCAAGCTCTCAACTACAATTTTGCATTTCAAGTCCTAAAGCAAGAGATCAAGCATTCAAGGCATTGAAGACAAGGAGAAATTTGCAGATCTAAGCATTTGTGAAGGCACCTATGATCCTTTTATCCTAAGTTAGCATCAAGTCAATATCAAGAATCTTCATGAGCATTTTGACATCAAGAAGGTTTATGAAGGTATAAACATTCCATTTTTTAGATCTAGCCTTTGCTATATATCAACATGCTTTCCTTTTAAGTACATTCCATTTCAATTTCATGGTTAATTCCAATGCCAGGGTTTGACTTAGGCAAACCCCTTTCTACGCAACACTTTTCCCTCTTTTCTCTGTGTAAGTACAAGTGGCGGAAACATGGAAAGAGTTATAGACAGATCAAGAGGCGAGCTATAGTCTGCAAGTCGTTTTGGCAGAAATTTTCATGACTGGGCTGAGTAGAGTGCCCTAGTCCCCCTACTTTAGCTTCAAATTTGGACTATGGGTTAGTTACGGCATTATTTGCAAGATGTGCCTCTTGAATTCGTTTGTCATTTCCCAGTCTTTCTGTTCATGCAGAAAACTACTTGGTCTTCCTCTTTAGCCCTAGATCTTACATTTCTCCATCATAATTGCATAGTCATAGTCCTCCAACAACGAAGGATCATTGCATCCACCTAGTGCTTGAGCTTTCTTGACCCTAGTAGATTATCTTCCTTCCAATGGAAGTGGAATTAGTGTGTCGATTAGATTCCTTGTTCACATACATGAACTTGCGGATCCTAGTCCACCCTCATTTCCACAATTACATGATCATACTTTCTTTTATTAGGTAAACAAGGTTTTTTAAAGGCCCAAAACATTGTATAATAAAAAGGATAGAACTTGAAGCACAACTAGACTCCAAAAAATAACTAAAAGGAACAAACAAAAGGCTAAATATGTACAAAAAATATGATCAATCGACCCAAATATTGGGTGATTTAGAAAAATGTTCTGAAGAACTTTTCTTCATCTCATAATGAAGATCCTTCTCCCTAAATCTAATCTTTTTAAGGCAAGAAGGATTTATAAAATCACTAGTAGAATCTTCTACAAACCTTGAAGCATTAAAGAGGTGTCCACCATCGAACAATCCATTGGGGATTCTCTTTGAAATATGCATTCTAAACATCCTAAAAGGAAGAAACAAAATCCTCCTTAGAAGCTAGCATATGATCCTTCTTCTTCAAAACAAAGTGTTGTTTCTTATTTTTCAAAGCCAATAGTAGAGGCAATGACCCACTTTACCACAAGAGTGATAGATAACCAAATGGTCCTCATAGTTTATCTAGATAACCAAAGAGTCATGCCTCTACTACTCACATCCATCTAGAATAAGGGGTCATGCGTCTACTATTCACATCCATATCCACACACTTGAGAGGAGATACATCATCCACAGAAGCATTCACAAAAAAATACTCCAACCCACTGAGAACCTTTTAAATCCTAAGAACAACATCAAGAGGTGAAGCAACAACCTCAACGAACTTAGAATAGAACAAATCATCTTCATAAATAGAAGATATGGACTTCAACAAATTTGTAACATTGTGTTCCATTTCTAAAACACCTAAGGAAGGGAGTAAAAACCCTTTTCTAGACCCAAAAATGGATACCATTAGTGACCTCAATTACATGCACCTCAACAAGCTTATTCCCCTTCAAATGGACTTCTAAGAGAATATTTAGAAGTTGATTTTCCTCATGGTCATCTATAAAAATTGTAACATCACCCCCATCTAATAGGGATAACCCAAAATAAGATAGAGAATAAGGAAATTCTTCTTCTTAGCCCCCACCAATCATAAGCCTTGTCTCCACTCTCAATAGTTACTTCGACAACTTCATGATCACCTGCATCAACCTCAAAGCGACTCACAAAAGAAAACATCAATATAAGGGTTCAAAAATACCGTCTACCTCATCTTCATCTACATCAACTTCGTCTCCAACATCTTCTATTGAATTAGATGCCACTCCCTTTAGGATTTAAGAACCCACCTTTACAACCTTCATTATAGTCGCTCTCACCTCCACATCCACATTCCTATCAAAAGGAGTTTGAGTTTCATTCAAGTGACCATAACATTAAATATCTCTTTTATCAAAAATGCCTATAGACCTTATCCTCTTGTAGTTGAAACTACATTTCTTGTTCAACTTCTTTATAAATAAGTTTGACTCATGTTCACTGCTTTTAATTGTAGTGATAACACATTTATTTCTCATGATTTTTAATTTTGAAGAAAAATATTCTCGCCAATTTATTAAAAGTGTATCTTACATAATTCTTCATGAGACACCAATAATCCAACTAGGTGATCAAAGTGAAGAGTAGTCAAATCTTTGTTTTTTCCAAGATTTATTGCAATGTAATTCCACCTTGGAGTTAGAGATTATAATACTTTTTCACCACAACCTCTTTGTTTAGAAATTCTCCAAGATTAGACATCTAGTTGAGTACATCCTTTACCCTTGTGTACTAATCACTCACACTTTGTTTCTTACATTTTCAAATCTCAAGTTTTCTCTTTAAAGCTTGTTACTTGACTACTTTGATTTGATCATTTCCTTAGTAAGCTTCTTGTAAAGTATTCTAGGAATCTATGGTCGTCTTTGAACCTCTAATTCTTAGAAACAAACTCTATCTAGGTTTATTTGAACATGAATTAAGGCTTGAGAATTCTTCTTCTTGGCTTCATTTTTAGTTGTTTTCTGGTTAGCTACAAGATTGGCTCAATCAACAAGCTCTTAATAATCACTTTCTAAATTTGAAGCAAAAATTCTATTACCTAAATAGTTTAGTCCTCATGATGGATCATAGAGTGTGATATGAAACACATGCAAAACAAATAATATAGTTCAATTAAAAAATTATATGTGATGGAAATTTGATAAATTTAATAAAATAACTCTTCAATGAAATTAAAAAATACTCAAAAAAATCTTTATTTAAAATTTAAAATAAATAATTATTTTAAAAATATTATTTATTATTAAAAATATATCTTTCAATAAAAATAAAGAAAAAAGAAAACAATGTAAATAAGCTATAACATAGCTATGTTTGCAAAAAGCTATGTTTGAGAAGTCTATCAACTCCCAAGGGGCACTTTGATCTTGTATTTTAATTAATTGAGAATTAAAATATTTAGTTGTATATATGACACTTAAGATTATTCATAAATTTTAAAAAATTATTATACGTTAATATAAATATATGTTATTTTAGAAACTTAATGATAAAATATAGTCAATTTAATTTTTTAAATATTTTTAATAAGAGGGTTTGTTATAGTAGCTTTTTATAACAGATAAATCTTTCTTTCTAAATAATAGTTTAAATGTTTGTTCTAAATAGATTGAATATAAAATAACATAGAATAATGATTTTTATAAATCTTTTTAAAATAGAGAAATTTATTATGTTTAATATTAGTTTATGGTATCTACATTGTTACTTTATTTTTTAAAGTGTAATATAATATTTAGGATGTTAGGATGTTTATTATGTTATTTTATGGTATGTACATTGTTATTTTCAAGTGTTATTTACATGTTATTTTATAATAGTTTCATTTGCAAGTATATCTTTATTTAAAAATTCAATGGCTTTTGAAATTTAATTTTTTTTCATATAGATATGAAGTTCATAAGCACCATCCAAACAAACAAATCAAACTTGAAAAAAATAGAGTTTTGGAACTAAGTTTACATATTAGTCATTAATACACATTCAAATACAAGTGGAGTGATTTACTAAAATAGATATAATAGATATGCAACTTATATAGAAATTCATAAATTTACAGATTATAAAATGATGATAAAGTGAACAGTGAGGTATCTTCTCAGCAAATGGATAAGATACGTTTTAAAATATTTAAATATTTTTAATATATATATATATATATATATATATATATTTTTTTTGGGCGTGGTATAATTTTTAGAAATAATTTTATCTATGTCTAAGACAAGTTTAATTTCACAACATTAGAACCATATTATGGTTAAGTTAATTTTCTTTTACTCATCATGTCAAAAACTAGGGATGCAAATATTTTTTTTTTGGCAATATTAGGAGTTTAGAAAAACCCCTTTGAAGCTGCTTTTTAGAATATAGTGTGGACTCCATAGGAAAATATAAATAGTGTGGACTAGATAGGAAAAGGAGAGGTTATAGGCTCTTCCAGCCGCTTATTGAGTAGAATATAATTTTTTTAGTTTATGATGTGACTAGACATTCTTTTTTACATATGCTCATATTACAAATTTTTACATTCTCTATTACATAAACAACACCCTAAAAAATCTACACTAAATAGTGATATGCATGATCACAATTTCATCCGTTTAGTGAGATCATCATCTAGCATGTCAATTTTAGAATGACCTATGCCTCAATCGTCTCCTTTCTTTGCTGATCCAAACAGTTGAGGAGATAACGTTTACATAGTGTTTGCCACGATGGAAGAGGAAGTTGGACAACTCACCACATAACATTAAAAAACATTTGATAGTGTATACTAACGACATTTGATAGTGTATACTAACGGCTGAGATTATAGCGAATTCCGTCATACAAGCAGATTCATGGAATTAATAAAAATGAATCTAAATTTTATAAAAAAATATATTATAAAATACATAGACATACATCTTTTGAACTCTCTAACTAACTTTTGTTATGTGCAAAGTTTTATTTTCTAATATTATTTTTTATTTCTTAGCAATTTTGTAGGATATATAAAGGAAAGAAACTATAAAACAGGATCGAAGGGCTCACCTTAGGTGAATGGAAAAACTCATTTTATTTAATTTATTTACATGAAATTATATTTAATTTTTTTTTAAATAAACAGTGGTGAACACATAAGGGTAATTTGAAAATTATTTTCTTTGATGGATAAATGCACTATGCAAACCATAAAGCTCCTATGACTCATGGTTGCAAGCACAAAAGCGTGCAACTACTAGTTTATAATTGTTTTTAAATTTTAAATAATTGATTTCCTACAATAACAAGAAATAGGTGTAATAATAGGTGTACGTAATTAATAATTAATTTACTATTATTGACAGGGGTTCAAATCCTTTTAACAGGAGAGATTGAAATCCTTATAACATCCACATAAAGAAGGAAAACAGGAGAGATTGAAATCCTTATGACATCCACATAAAGAAGGAAAAATATGGATTACATAGAAGGCGCTCATGAAATGGATTACGAATCACAGGATTCCTCTAATATTGAAGACTCTGAATGTTCTGAAGAGGAAAACTACTACACAGGAAAGGGGAAAAATAACTGCTACAGCATTTTAAGCTTTCAAGACATCTGTAAACGACAGGAGCAAGCCATGGAGTCTGTTTCTTCCTTTTGTTGTTTATCTCAAGCGGAGTCGAGTATTCTTCTGCAACATTTCAAGTGGAATGTCACAAAATTGCTGGATGAATGGTTTGTCAACGAGCAGAAACTGCGAAAAGATTTAGGGCTGTTTCACAAGGCTCCGGTAAAACAGCTCAGAGCTGATGAACAGTTATTCTGTCCAATCTGCATGGATGCCCATTTCATTACTGAAATGAAAGCCCTTGCTTGTGCTCATTATTTCTGTAATGGTTGTTGGGTGAAGTACATTCAGATGTCAATTAGGGAAAATGGAATTGGGTGTCTCGGTCTGAGATGTCCAGAGCAAAAATGTGGGGCTGCTGTGGGCGAAGACACTGTGCTTTGTTTCATTACAGAAGAACAGGACAGAACAAAATATGGTCAATTTCTTGTTGAATCATATGTTGGGGAAAACAGAAGAACCAAATGGTGCCCTGCTCCTGAGTGTGAGTATGTTGTGGAATTGGAGAGTGGAATCACCCAATGCTATGACGTGACCTGCAAATGCTCTTATAACTTTTGCTGGAGTTGCTCTGAAGAGATGCATCGTCCTCTAAACTGTGATACTGTTAAAAAATGGGTTTTGAAGAACAGAAGCAGCGAAGAAACAGAGAACTGGAAAATTGTTAATACAAAGCCCTGCCCAAAATGTGGGCGTGCAATTGAAAAAAATCAGGGTTGCATGCATATGACATGTGTGCCTCCATGCAACTTCGAATTTTGCTGGTTATGCCTTGGGGATTGGAAGGTTCACGTTCTTAATGCTGCTGCTTGCAATAGATTTGAAATTGATGAACAGTGGACACCGAATCAGAAATCTGAATCAGAAGAAGAGAAAATAAAGAGAAAACAGAGAGAGACCATTAAACAATCCTTGGAGAGGTATAGTCATTATTATGAGCGATGGGCAGCCCATGAAAGATCTAGGCAAAAAGCAGTGTCAAATCTGAACCATGTTCGGAATGTTCAGATCAAACAGTTGGGTGACATGCAGTGTATACCTGATTTGCATGTTGAATTTGTGAGAGATGCATGGGTTCAGATTATTGAATGCAGAAGGGTGTTGAAATGGACATATGCTTATGGGTATTATCTTTCTGAAGATGAAATTGCTCACAAGAATTTATTTGAGGACTCCCAAGCTTATGCTGAGTCTTCTTTGGAACGACTTCATCAGTGTGTTGAGGAAGAGTTGCAGGTTTTTATTGAAAGTCAAAAGCCTGCAGAAGAATTTAATGAATTTCGCATCAGGCTTGTTACCCTCACAAATATCACTGGCCATTATTTTCAGAACCTTGTCAAAGCTTTGGAAAAAGCCAAGTGAAAGAAGACCAAAAATTTATGTACGCCAAGCTGTTTGGAAGGAAATTATGGTGTCCGCCATTTTGCAGGGATGAATTATAGAGTTCAGAAAATACTTATATGATGAAACATGAAATCTTCTTGTTTAACGGTCTGATTGTATTTTAAGGAGTTTGATATTTAATTTATCTATTTTTATTTAAAGTATTTCTTTTAGTTAATATAGGATCTGTAGACTTAGATGTATGGGATGTGTTTATAGGAAAATTATTGTTCAAATTCATTCTGTATATGTAGAATCATATAATATTTTTTTTATTAGTAATTAATTAATTATTAAATATATTAGAAATTTCATTTTAATATTATATAATTAGTGTTATAATAATAAATTTACAAATTTAATAAGATTTTTATTTATTTATTTTGAACAATTTAAGAGAAATGTTATAAATGGATATGTGACAAATGTCACTATTCTTGATTAATGGATGTGTCACAAATATCTACATTTTTTTTATCTTTCAAGTTTAAGAAGAAAACTAAAATATTTCTATGAGCTCATAAAAGAATTTATTTGTAGAATAAAATTATTTATTGGACAAATTCACCATATGATTTTCTAAACATATAAAATGCTTATAAATCTCTTTTTTTTTTAATATTTTGTTTGTTGAATTTATAACTCTAAACTTGACACAAAAACCATAATAGTTAAGTGGACATCTAAATTATCTTTAAAAATGGAGATATACAAGTAAAAATAACTTCATTCACACATTTAGCATGTAGTAGTTGTACCACTCAAAATGAAGTTTTGAAAATGTCCAAAAAAAAAAACTAAACAATATAACTAAATAGAAACTTATTAGTGAAGTGATGCTTTAGCATAAAAATACCTCTAAACTTTTGGTAAAGTGGCACTTTAGGAAACTCCCACTTGGTGATCTCAAAGATTTAAAAGTTGAACTTTTACACCATAACATTTTATTTAAGACATCTACAAGTTCATTCTTGAGAGTTGATGTACTTTTATTCAATCTTTCATTTTTAACCCAATCTTTAAAAAATGATATTTCAAACTACTATGATGTGCTAGATTCTTGGCCAAGTTGATAAAGCTCATGTTAGTGCAAAAAAAAAATTGTTAAATTGTACCGAAGATTAGAGTATATTCTCCATCTATATTATGTTTCTATAGATGAAATGAAAGCTAATTTTTAGATCTTTGAGCTTCGTGTGACAAAAAAATCCACACATCTCGATATTCTCTTAGTCAAGCCTTTATATGAATTTTGGATAGTTCAATCATATACCTCAAAACAAGAAAAAATGAATAAGCAATTTTTGGTCTTATGTGAGTTAGAAGCATTAACTTCCAACAAGACATGCCACAACTTCATGAGCAATCAAAGTGAAGATTAATTTACAATAACGATATTGCATTTATACACCATATCATCCACATACTTTGTTTGACAAACGAATATTTTCATCCTTACTTTGATAAACCCACATTCCTATGAAATAATGCATGAGACTTATTTTTTTATTTCAAATCCATTCATCATTGCAATTTTAAATTGATTATTTATCCTAGAACAACTACCCATATACAACAACATTAAAATAGGCCCACTCTTACCTTTACTGAAGCTATTTTATCAAAAATATTCATCAATAATATAATACCACTATCTTGTTACATGTTTGAGGCCATACGCATCTGTCTTCAACTTATAATCTTCGTGTTTCTTAACTTGCACTTCAAAACCCTCTTAGTATTATGCATAGACCTCATCATCTATGTCTTGAGGCAATGCCTAAGGTGCTCGCCCTGTCATGATACAGGATGGGGGTCGAAGGGCAGCACCCCCGCTGCCAAGACCTATTTAACACCTTCAAAACCACACAGAACTCCATGGCATACATATTGTTCATGAATTTTTAAGATGCCAAAAATAATACTGAATAAGCCCAAAAATAAAGATTTTGCAGTGTTTAACCAACGTATGGTGTCAAAATTATGATCAAGTTGTACTCTCCACATCAAAATTGATCATCATATTATAATTTTCTATAAGGAAATTGCATAAGATTGTGGTACTGATCCTACCACTTATTCTTTCCCTATAGAATAAATGTGAGGCCATACAGTGCAATTGAAATAATTTTCAAATTGTTCTTGCAAATGTTGTGTGGAATACCAGGAAATAAGTATTTGTATGGTGTGGAGGCACGTATGGCTCCAGACCCTCAAAACAATCATACAATGATCAAGATATGCTTTGGTTGTGCGGGATGGATTGTTGTGCATGATGAACAATATAG
Organism: Thuja plicata; assembly: GCA_018584345.1. Lineage (NCBI taxonomy): Eukaryota > Viridiplantae > Streptophyta > Pinopsida > Cupressales > Cupressaceae > Thuja > Thuja plicata. Next base: position 3,121,942 of record MU223610.1, read on the forward strand.
GTTTGTTTATATATGATGAAATTGTCCTACCTGTATGTGATAGAATTGTTATGTTTGTATGTGATGAAATTGTCCATGTATGTGTTGGAATTATTGTGTTTGTATGTGATAAGATTTTTGTGACCATACGTTATAGAATCATTGTGTTTTGTACATGATGAAATTATTGTATGACAATGGCTTCTTGGACAAAATGTTGCAAGTGTCTTGTAGAAGATAAGGTGCACAAGACAACCAAAGGGTCACAGATGATGGACATACATACCCACACAATGAAACTATCATATGGTATTAGCATGTTGCCTAACCAAAAATGGAGATGAAGATTTTGTATGGAACACAAAGGTCATACATGAGGACTCACAAGCTACTGAACGAGATAGGGAATGTAGCCAAGACATCATATGTGGGACTAAGGATTTCTCCATGCAAAGGTATCATATAGGTGTCGTACGACAAAGGTGTGGTGCAGGTTTCCTATGTAATATCATACAAAATATCTTACCTACAATGTAACTTGTTGAGACCATACACCAATGGAAGTAAATTTTTGTTGTGGAATCCCTATGGGGTGTTTTATCTAGCTAGTGAATGATTCCAAATCAGTTCTCTTCTTTTCACTCCTTATTACCAAGTACCTTCCAAGATAAAAACAACCATAGGTCGAGAGTGGGATTTATAAATTTGACAAGAGTATGAATTAAACAATGGCCTTTGCATAAACATCATTATTTATCGCTTCCATTTTCCATCCCCGTATTGTCAGATTTGTCATCCATAAATTTACACGCTTTCGTAGGTTTCTCTTCATTGAGAATCGTAATTGTGAGAAAATTACAGGTTGGTGGAAATACCCCATGCTCCTCCATTTTCTAGTGGAACAGTCTATTCATGAAACTTGTCTCATCTTCAAAATAATCTTCAAGCTCGAGCACCCTTCATCATTCGACTCTATGTCTTTCCTTCCTCCATCCCTACTTAACTCTCTACCTTTGGACTCCGATTTGGAGGATGCTAGTTCCTCTCTTACCGCCTAATTCCTCGAGTCAATGGCATACTTCCTTCCTTAATTCTCAATTGAGAGTCTATTTCACTTCCAATTATGATTGTCCTTGGCAGAGATTAGCCAACCTCTTTCAAGGAGATCATCGCACACCTTCTTCTCTATTGGAATGACTATGAAGTCAAGGAAGGAGTGTTGAGTGTCAATTGTCACCTTTTATTCCATGAGTGTTTCCAATGGATTAATGTCATGTTGGTTGACACCTACTAAGTGGAAGGTTTGCAGACAGAGTGTTGGATTCCCCAAGCACTCCCAAGTTTTCTCCTACAACAGATTAACTCTGAAGCCTTAATTGACAATGGTATTTGTCAACTTTCTCCCCATTATTTCCATTTCACTAATGGTTGGCTTCCTTCCAGTTATCAGCAATATAGATTTGGTGTCTTGGTTGTCTTTAGGTAGTGACTTTTCCATTAGTTCCCCTTGTGGCTTAAATTGGTTTTGGCTAAGTGTGTTGTCACCAACCATATTGGTAATTTCCACTCTCAACTGTGGTATAGTTTGAAGAAGGTATGTCACCTTGATCAGTATGGTTGTGTGTAGCACCTACTAAACTATGGTGTTCTCTAACTTCGATCACATTGGCATACTTGTAGTTATGTTGGAGGTTATTCATTTCTTTTCCATAACTTGTTCTACTTCTACTCTGGCTTATTAGAGTCGTTCCTTCTCTATACAGGGTTCAAGGCACAATGCTCTCTTTGTTTGTGTTCTTGTGATTGCTAGAATTTTCTTATCTTGGTCCTCCACGTCCAACATATTAATATCCTTTTGCTTTGGGTAGTTGGTGTCTTCATGGTCACCTAATCCACACTATTTGAATGATAATTGTATGTTGTCTTTCTTATTCTAGCAGTCTCTCACAAAGTGTCCCCATTCACTACATTGTCGACAATGTATGATAGGGTGTCCTCTGGAGTCATACCATATTTGATTTTTCCATTGATTTTCATAACTACCTAGCAATAATTTTTATGGTTTCAACAAAGTGGACCATCCCTATGTGAAGAGTACTTGCGTACTTCTAGTCTTTAAATTATATGGGAACTTTTTTATTGAATGACTCATCACCTGGAAAATATCATAAAGCATCATTTTAGGATAATTACCATTTATGTACCTCTCAATTTTTCACTTAGTATACCATATTTTTATTACATTATTTATTGGTTCCTTTTTCGACCTTCTATTCTTTTATTATTCTCACCATATCTTGTTGTAGGGCCTAGACTGACGATAATTCATCATCGCTACTACCCTTGGTGCTCTTGTCATTGTTTATCTTCCTCTTCCCTCAGGGAAGATGTCTTGTTTTTACTTTCAATGTCAGTTACCTGATTGTAGTCATTGATGTATGAGGATGGAGGCACCACTTTAATCTTTTTGCACAATGAGGGAATCAACCCCTTAATGATCCACCTCTTCTTCATCTTATCAGCTGGTTGATTCTCCAACTTGGCTAGCGATTCCTTGAGATTGTGATTGTAAGTCTATACATTCTTATTCTTCCCTTGTTTGGTATTATAAATTTCAGAGGAAAATCTCATTGTCATGTTGTAGCAATTTAAAATCAGCCTTGAAGGCCCTCCTGGGCACATCCCAAGAGGCTATGGGTGAAGCATCCAGTTCCATGAACCAATTGATGGTTGTACCACATAGCATTGTTGTAAATGTTCTCAACCAATAGTCAGGTTGTCAATCTGACCACTTGCTACCCAGATAGTTTCACATGTCTTCTAGTGCCTCATAGGATCTTCTAATTGGTTCCCTATGAATTTTGCCAATTTTTGTTGATCCACATTCAAACTTGTTAGAGGAGTCACCATCTTTCTCGCTCACTTTATCCCTTGTGCCTCAAACCTAGGTGGATTATTTCTGACCGCTATGTCTTGGTGATTTCCTTGCACTCTCAGCTTGTGCATCCTCTCCACATCCACCTCTAGCATCCCCAACACCTCAAGTATTTTTAGGCTTTGACTCCCTCTGTCAAGGATCTTCATTTCGGATCCTCTAGTTATAAATTCTCTTGAGATGGATAGATTCTTTATGTTTTGCAATATGTTTGTCAATTCAAGATTTCCTTCTTTGTATTCCTCATCTGACGTTGACTGTATAGAAGGGCTCTGACTTGGGAATCATCCAACTAGATTTTCCTCAAATGATTCTTGTTATATTCTCTTTTGTTGTCTTTGTTCTACAATCGTTAAATATTGTTTAATGATTTGGTATTGACCACCTTGTAACCTCTTCTCACCTTTAGTGGAATCTAAGGGCATGAATCATGCAATGTTGGCCTGATTTCTTTAAAGGGAATGAATCCAAATGTAAACTGCTATACTTGATAAATTACATACATAAAATAATAATACAAATGGTAGTGCATACAAGATATAGGAGTAAAATATATCTGTAATTTCTCATAAATTCATTATATAGAAGAAGACTAGAGATAGTCGTCCAAGGATTACAATTCATCTGAATATACACTATCCTCTTCCTTGGCGGTAGACAACATATTTAAAGGACTCGACAATTTCCATGATAGATACAACCATCAACCGACTAACACTTACAACTACCCGAGAGTGACGACCAGTGAACAATTAATATATTGATGGATAACCAATATTATCAAACATAATAATAGGCATTGTACGTTGAATACAGACACACTTTATATCCTTGTGTTGTACAGTCTACTTATTAGATGTTACTAGTAAAGTGATGCAGTCAAAGCTAGAGAGATCTCAAAAGAGATGTCTAGTCTTGCAGCCAACAACAAGAACAAAAACGGAAACCACAACACAACAAGATATAATCAATATCAATTCAGATTCTTCAATAACATGCAATTACATCAAACATGTCGAGTTATAAGGCCTTCTCGATTACGGCCACATACATCAAAAAATACACTAATATCTATCACTCAAATCTTCTACAAGCTTCAGATCACCCCTTTAACTAGCCCAAACCTGTAACAGACAATAATCCGACAGGAAAAATCAAGACAGATCTAAACTTGTTCTCGCAAGCCACCAAGCAATCCTCTTGTTTCCTAAGACAAAAAGCTACTAGCCCTCCAAGGTATCCTTCACCTTGTTCAAATTTGCAGACCTTTACAAAAACTCTTTCACTACTGCCTTTCTCTCTTTTCCTCCTTCAACTCTATCCAAACCTCCTTTTATACAACATAGCCACAAGTTGGCTTTACAATTAAATAATTTAACCAAACACAAGTCGGCATCAAGAACACAACACACAACATGTTCTTCATCAGTCGGCTTCCAACAACCATTAAATTTGCATAGGAGAGTGAACCAAATCAGATTTAGGTCCTCACACCTCGAACAGTCTATCCAAAACTCAAGGAATGCAACCCCAAATTAAATATATCATTTGGCCAGCCAAAACAATCAACAAAACCTCGTCGGTGATCAAGAATACCGAAACCAAGCCACTCAGTCAGAGGTACAACCGAGATGAACACCACCGAGCAAAGCATGGTCAAGCACCACCAAGACCAGTCACCAAGTCCGTCGGTGAAGAAACACATTTTCCAACCAAGAAGTGTCACCAAATGACCGAGAAAATCAAGTCTCCAATCGATCTTGCCAGGGAAAACCAAAACATTTTTTTGGTGATACATGATTGACAACTACCCCGGGATGCTCCTGCATCAGACACCCTAGGTGAGAAAAGATGTTCTCAGTAGCTCAACGAATATATGTTGGGATGCAGCACATAGATTCCAAGATGGTTCTTGATATACATGTCGTCCAAGTCCTCAACCGATGCACCCATGGCTTGGTTCTTCTTTTTCTTCCTCTTACCATTAGCACTCTCTTATGTGCCTTCAGATCTCTGAACCTAAATGTCTGCACCAGCCTCTGTAGTCATCTCAGATTTCCTTACAATGCTCAAGTTCCTCCTTCCTCCATTTTCATCCTTCAAAGGAATCAAAGTAAAAATTTGTCCATCTTTCATAATAGTAAATAAATTCCTCTTAAAGTCATGAATAGTCTCTCTATCATACTGCCAAGGTCTCTCAAGTAAAACATGAAAAGAACTCATCCCCACAATGTCACATAATACTTCATCCCTATAAAAACCAATGTGAAAACTTATTATGCATTGTTCCTTCACTTCTACTGCATGATCTTCTTGCAACCAACTTATTCTATAAGGACAAGGATGTTTCAACCTCCTCAAACTAAGATTTTAAACCATCTCCTCAGAAACCAAGTTATCATTACTTCCTCCATCAACAATCATCTTACAACATTTACCACCAAACTTACACACAGTCCTAAACAATTTCTTCCTCTGACAAGAATCAACTTATTTCGTGGGCAGCAATGTTCTCCTAAGCATTAGACTCACACCTTCCACCTCAAGTTCATTCTCTGCAACTTCATTCACCACAACATTTCGGTGACTACCGACCTTCTTATCTGCATGGGGACATTCAAATGACCAATGTCCTTCTTCTCCATAGTTATAACAGGTACCTCTGAATACAACTCTACCTTACTTTCTCCTCGGTTCAACAGGTTTTGATTCCTCCTCTACTCTCGATTTATCGTTTACTGACTGCTCTTGCTTCTCTTTCCCTCTAGAACTACCATGATGTCTTCTCTTCAACTTAGCTTCTGCCTTCAAGGCATACTGGTAAGCATCCTCAATTGAATCAATCTTCAACATACCAATCTCATCCTAGATATTGAATCTCAGACCATTTATATACCTCGCCACCTTTTCCTTAGAAAGTTCTATGTTTCCACACCGAATAGTCAACTTGTAGAACTCCTTGGTATAATCTTCCATAGTCATCTCTTGTTGCTTTAGATTTTGTAACTTCTTAAACAGCTCAAGTTCATAGTCGGAGGGAAAGAACTTAGCTTTAAGTTTTTCCACCATCAATCTCCATCGATTGATCTTCATCTCACCTTCTTCTTCTCTGTCTCTCTGCAATTCTTTCCACCAAAGAGCGGCAGGTCCCTTTGACTTAGTCTTTTATATCCTCACTCTAAGCGGGTCTCCAATGTCTTCTAGCTCAAAGAAGTCTTCTAACTCACCAATCCAATCAATCAGATCCTCAGGTCTCAATGTACCTAATAAATTGGAAACCTCCATTCGGTAACTTGTACCCAACAGAGCACTCGATCTTTGCAACCAATTAGTAATGTCTTCACCATATCTTTCCATCTGATATGCTCTGTCATCTCCACTAGATACAGAAGCCTCAAATTTTTTAGCAGCTTCTTCGTAAGATTATTCTATTATGGGACCTTTATACAATCCAACAACAATATTTTTAATTGCCTCCATGACTTTAGTCCTCAATTCAGCCATCTCATTAAGGATCTCATCTCATAGATCTCTTTCATCTGATCAATCATCCTGGCGTTTATTCTTCGAGGAGGCATATTCAAAACCTTAGTGCAACTGCCTCTGATTGATTATCTATTCCCTAGGAATATACCAAGAATCACAACCCTCTGCAACAAATTCAAGTTCTAAACATGAATTTGCAAACACCACCAGCATCGAATCAGCTCTGATACCACTTGATGGAGTCAAGGCCAGAGAGATCTCAAAAGAGATGTCTAGTCTTGTAGCCAACAACAAGAACAACAGTGGAAACCACAACACAACAAGACATAATCAATATCAATCAAATTTTTTAATAACATGCAATTACATCATACATCAGTAAATACACTAAGATCTATTACAGAGATCTTCTATAAGCTTTCAGATCACCCCTTTAACTAGCCCAGACCTATAACAGACAGTAATCTGGTAGGAAAACTCAAAACGGATCTAATCTTGTGCTTGCAAGCCACCAATAAATCCTCTTGTTTCCTAAGCCAACAAGACACTATCCCTCCAAGGTATCCTTCACCTAGTTCAGATTCCCAAACCTTTACAACAACTCTTTCACTACTACCTACCTCTCTCTCTTTTCCTCCTTCAAATCTACCCAAACCCTCTTTTTATACAACACAACCACAAGTCAGCTTTACAATTAAATAATTAACCAAACACAAGTCAACATCAAGAACACAACACCCAATGTGTTCTTCATCATTCAGCTTCCAACAACCATTAAATTTGCATAGGAGAGTGAACCAAATCATATTTAGGTCCTCACACATCCAACTGTCGATCCAAAACTCAAGGAACACAACCCCAAATTAAATGCACCAGTCGGCCAACCCAAACAATCAAAAAAATCTTGTCGGTGGTCAAGAACACTGAAACTAAGCCACTAGGTAAGAGGCACAACCGATCCAAACACCACTGAACACACACCACCGATCAAAGCATCGCCAAGCACCACTGAGCCCAGTCACTGAGTCTGTCGATGAAGAAACACATATTCCAACTGAGAACTGCCACCAAATGACTGAGAAACTCAAGTCTCCAACCGAGATTTCCACTGAAAACCAAAACCAAACCAAAACATCTTTTTGGTGATGCAGGATTGCCAACTACCCCAGGATGCTCCTACATAATAAATCTACTGGTTTATTAGTATTTTTTCTCAAGCTACTCGATTGAATATCTCTTCACAATCTATCCACTACCTCTGTGTGAATCCTTCTACAATTGTAACCATGCCTTATATCTTTCAACACTACCATTACTGAAAGTTAGTCCTTTAGACTTGGTATCGTTACCTTTTTGTCATGTGGAAGTTTTGTAAGCTCCCAAGTATCAATCTATGAGGAATAAATTTCTTATTGAAATGTTTTTGTTGGTAGAAAATAACTTGAGAAAACAAAGTCACTGAAAATCTTGTCATTCTTCACTACAAAGAGCTTGTAGAGCTTCATATATAAAGGTATCATGTAGAATAGGAGTACAATGTATACATCACATCCAGTCATGTGTTTTTGTGTGTGTGTGTGTGTAGAGAGAGAGACAGAGATATATAGATAGATAGATAGATAGGTAGGTAGATAGATATAGATATAGATATATTGTGAAAGATGTGATATGTAATTGTGAACTATGGAAATCAGTTATAAAAAGGAACATGATGGTAAATCAAAGCACTCAATAACTAAGTAACCAAGACTACATACATGATTGGACTAAAAAGGAACATAAAACAATTAAAAAATTAAGGAGTGCAAACCTCCTTAAAATGAATTATGCTCCTTTTGATCTTTGGATTTGTCTATTGATGTGGATGTGTGCTCAATGATGCATGACCTAAGCTTCAAGATGTGTTCTTCAAAACAACATTATAACTCTACATGGAAAGTGGATATATTTTGTGAAGGGAAGGGGCTCCTTATATAGGAAAATTGGCAAGAGATGAAGGGTCAGGATGCAAACCTGAAGAGGGGCTTAGATGCACCTAGAAGAGAGCACAAGGATTGTGATTCTTTAAGTGTCTCTCATTGTGACAAGTGTCACAAGGAGAGAGGATGTGAGGGGATGACGAATGTGACCATTTTGGTCCATGTGCAAAGGGATAAGAGAAGACTCTTAGGGATAGGGTGAGTAATTAGGGATGTAAGAGCATTAATGGGAGACTATAAGAACATTAATGAGGCATTTATGATGGCATTAATGAGGCATGGGTGAGGATGTAAGAGAGATCTTGAGAAGTTTGACTTTGGAAAAGGGGTTGAATTCCTAATCCAAGGATTAGGAATGTGACAAGCTCAGGGAGAGATTAGGATTATGGTTAGAGGTTAAGAGGGGTGATTAGGGAGATGATGATGGGAGGAGAGAGAATAAGTGGAGGGGTTAATTAGCTGATTAGGGTTAATTAGCTAATGAGGAAGGATTAACATGTGTGAAGGGGTTGGGATGGGTTAGAACTAAAGGTTAGATGGTTGGGATTGGTTAGGTTAGGGGTTAAGGTTATGAAGCCATGTGCTTAAATAGAATAGATTTAACTATTTAAATCACAAGTGGAGGAAAGGAGGGTAATATGAATTAAACTAAATGAATAAATACATTCATTCAATCTAATAGGGGAAAAGGGGGTTTAATTAACTATTAGGCCATTGGTTTCCATTTAATAATTAATCAGACTATAACTTAATTAGATGAATTAATCAGGCTAGTAGGATAACATTGATCAATTAGGTAATGTCTAATTACTTAGTTGATAATGTCCTAGAAGGCACTAAATGTGATTAGATATGTTAATCAGATTTAGGTGTCTACAGTAATAGATAAGAGAAATAGGATAATATAGAACACAAATAATAGAATATATAGGAAATACATGTTGTGGAGAAGGAAAAAGTACACCAACTTAAAGACCAATTAAAGTCTCAAGGGATGGATGTTCCATTGCGCCACCTCACTTCTACTAGTGCATAGAGCTAGGGGGATGAAGTATAATGTGAGTTTGAGAGAGTTCTAAATAAATTTAAAGTGTTTGAGTGTGATAAGTTTTAATGAATAAGGAACCACACACAATTAAATGTAAATGGCTTAAATATACCCACTAATTAAAATGTTTTGATTATAGAAAATGAAAGAGATAATGAAAAAGAATAAACACTGAGCTTTGTAAGTCCATTGTCTCAGACACACGTGCTGCTCTGGGATGTCAATGTGGGTACATGATGACATCGTAGTGCACGTACATACTATACGAACAAATTTCAAAATATGACATAGAAAACCAAACAAAAATATCAATAAATAAATAGAACAAAATATGATATAGTAATAGAATAATAGAAACTAGTGATTATACTATGAAAATAGTGACAAATGAAGGAGGGAGAGAATGTGACAACAAATTCAATGATTGATGAAGCTAATATATTGAGCTCATACCTCTACAAACCTCAACACTATGAAGCCCAAGCTAAACAGAATGGAGGTTGATCAATAATAGAAATCAATACCAAAGAGCTACAAGCCTCCAAACTAGAGAATGTACCAGAAGACTAGAGATGAAGACTAGTGAAGGACTGAAGAAGCCTCCAAACTAGAGAATGTACCAGAAGATAGGAACAAAGTTCAGGTAGAGAAGACTGTAATTTGCATGAGTGCCCTCAAATGACACTACTTGAATCATGGTAGCAAACAAAGAAAAGCATCAAAACTCGAAGATACAGATAAAAAAAAAACCAAATTTTGAAGAGCTAATCAAAAGAAGAACATGTAGAATACCACTGAAGCATGAAGTTGCACACACTGTCAAAGAATAACTTCTAGAACCTCAACTGAAATAGAATCTAATCAGGTAGAGATTATTGTAATCTGTATGAGTGCCCTCAAATGACATTGCTTGAATCAGGATTGCAAACAAAGACAAACATCAAAACTCAAATATACACATGGCCAAAAACACCAAAGTCTGAAGAGTTGATCAAAAGATGGAAGGATGCCTCCAAAATAGGAATGAAAGAAGTGTCCATATGGTAAATGATCCATCTCACCAAAATTCATAAGTACCTAGCCACTGCATCCGCCTAGTACATAGGAACAAATATTGAATACATAGCTCACTCCATCGAACCAAGGAAGCATTAGAACCAAAAGGAAATACCCCCCATAATGTTGAGAACAGAGAGGTGTGACGGGTACACTAAAAGAGGTTTCCAAGAAAAACTACAAGTCAAAGAAAGTACAAGCACATATAGAGGATGGTGTCAGGGATTATTAATCTCTCGACACACATAATGAGGCTAATATCGTAGAAGGAACACTCACTCTACAAAGGTATATCGAACCCCCCCATGGCACTTTATTATGTAGTGCGAGTACAATTAGACATAAAACATGCAAGATCCCAAACATGCAATGATGGCACTTTATCTTAGTGCTTTTGCAAAAATGAAATGCTACAAAAAGATGTCTACAATGCTCAGGAATGATAGAAAGTTGTAATAACATATATAAAATCTAAAAAGGAGTCATCCCATGCAATGAAAATGATCCCAGGACCTGAAACATCTAAGATATCCACCAAAATGCTAAAAAGAAAAAAGCTAAATAAAATATACCTAGACCAGATTCTGGCGATGAGAACCATACAAGAAGGAGAACATAACCAACTTTTTGACGATATGTGGAAGTCAAAAAAAGGAGTCTAGAGGACCAAGATATGGCGACCGAAGTGCAAAAAAAACTCTAACTTTGAATGGAAAAAAAACCCTGCGAGACGGAAAAATCAGAAAACCAAACTTAGAAAATTAAATCAAGCTTAGAACCAGCTTTTTGATGATATCTCATTTGGAAAAAAATGCCTTTATTTTCTCAAGATACGGGCAAAAAATCAAAGAGGGCTCCAAAAAAAGAACTCTAAAAAACCTCTGCTAAATCTGGAAGAGATCCACTAAATCTGGCGATGCCGCTAAATTTGGCAAAATTGCCAAAATTTCGGCCAAATTTGACAGAGGTATCAAGAAAAAAAAATTAAATTAAATTTTTTTCCTGCCAGTTCAGTGGCGTGAATTTAGAGGTGGCATGGAAAGCGATGCGGTGTGAAAATTGAGGCATTTTTTGCCTCAAAAAGCATGCTAAGGTCATGCATGCAAAAAAGAGGGCCCAAATTTCAACTGTGTCCAAATTGGATGAGCCTTATATGAAAATAGGGGTTTTTGGGCCTTCCAGATTCAACCATGATATCGGTTTGTTCCCAAAGTGCTTTGAAAAATATCTCCCCTAGATCCATACAAAAAACTATAAAAACTTGAAACCCTCAGCACTCTAAAAATCTTCAAAAAACTCAAGAATGGGCTGCAACATCAAGCCTCTGATACCATGTTAGAATTCAAAGAATTCAATCACCAAGATCCACTGTATGCAAAATTATTGTCAAAAGAAAAGGATGGAGATACAACTCATAATGATCTGAAAGATAAAATATTCATTCAGTGAGAGAATAGAGGTAATTACAAAAGAATTTATAATTACAAAGAGATCGATCCTTATAAAGGAGATCGAACACTAGAAGGTGGAGAAACCTAGTTTGAATGATAATAATTAATAAAGATTTAATTATTATATGCCTAAAGTTTAGCTTAAGTGAACTAGAGATAAAGAGGTGACTGAATAATTAAATCAATAATGATTTAATTAATAAGTAAAAATATCATTTTACTCTAACAACACCAACTTGCATAGCAAATGCTAGATAAGCATGTGATAGGGAAACTTTAGCTCATGTCATTGTGTACCATTAAGCTAGATAGGTGTACGATAGAGCAAGATTGAGATACTGAGATAGTGGTTTGGGCCCCATAAAGGCACATACTGAGATAGTGGATTGGCCCCCACAAAAGCAAACATTAAGATCAAAATTTCGAAATTTGGGAGAAAAACTTGTGGTGTAGAGACATAATGATTATTAGATAATAGCCAAATTAGACACAGAGATTTTTTTAAAATGCCCCCCAGAATGGACTATGCTTCTCAAAGGGGTGAATAAGACATTCCAAGGAGAGAAGAGAGATTGTGGCATGTTAACATGTGAAATGTTGCCACATAATGTCACTTCCATATATGTGACATGTGATTTCCACAACATCTGCACAAAGATGGGGGGATTCTATGGATTGATATCAGAACCTTTAAGAGAAATGTATACATTGTCTCAAGGGATATTTCATCACTGCCAACCATGGATTGAATTTGAAGAAGGGCACATGAAGATAAAGGAAATTAAAAAATTGGGTCAACATGGAAGGAGTGCCTAAATGCCCCCAACACTTTGCATCATCCCAAAATATTGAAAATCAAAGGCACAATAGATAGAAGAACAAGATGATAAATACAAGAATGTTCACAACACAAAGCCTCTCATTTCTAGGTACCAACATAGTATAAGATTCCTTCAAGAGGGAACAACGTTAAAATACAAGCATCAGGGAACACAAGCAAACACACTCTAATCTAAATATGTAGAAGCAAGTACTACCCTCACAAGTCATCTATCAACAACTCATTATCCTCCCAATATTGATCATATGGTGAGTGGTGCCGAGCACCCTTGGCTTATTCTGTGATAGGATAGTTTTCTTTGCATTTTTCAATTCTAGGATAAATTTTGTTTTAAGAATAAAGGATTGATTCCTTGGATCATCCTATTGTAAGATCTTGGTCTTTTTGTAAGGTTAAAGGTCTTAAGGTACTCTATAAACCTCAATGTCTCCTTAAGCCATTAAAAATAGAGATCCTATCATTTTGATGTTTTTGAACCTTAGTCCAAGGTTTTGTCATGTTTAGATTCCCCCCTAAGTGGTTGGGGTCAATTTGTTTTGTCTTTTGAAACATTTCCAATAAACTATCAAAATTTTGTCGAGCAAAGTTGCATTGTTGCCAAGAAAATTTGTTTGTTGCTGAGCAAAGTTACATTGTTGCCGAGCAAAGTTGCATTATTGCCAAGAAACCCAACATAGTTCAACATTGTTTGGTATTCTATCGGTTACAACTCTCAAAGGGGCAGTTGAATCGACAGTATGATGCTATTTTTAGGTATAAAACCACTCCCTTAAAGAGGAGAGGAAGAGACACAAAGAGACACTAATAGATATGTATGGCTTGACAAGTTTTGAAGGAATATGAATAGTTTTATGAGCATTATGAGTGTGTACGGTGTTGTGTGGATCCACTAAGCAAAACCGGTAACATATTTTGTTAATGTTGTGAGTTTACTTTATGTTGTAGTTGGTTTCATTCAGTTTAGAGTTGATTTTCATAATTCTGAAGCATTTTGTTAAACGTAGTCTAGGAAAGCTCTAAATTTGGGTCTATTTAAGAAATGTAGCCCTAACTTGGAATTTATCTAGTGGATTTGCATGACCACCTAGAAAATGCAAGTTAGGGGCATGTACTTTGACATTCCAAAAGCTCAGAATGTTGATGTTGTGTTTGGGATTTTTGAGATGAAGCCCTAGGTCAAATATCCTCATGTATTTGACTAGTCAAGTAAGTAAATGTATGAATAGGAGAATGGATCGACTGATGGGACTTGGTAGGTTGGTATTTTGAGGTATTTAAGGATATTAGAACAAGCCTGGGTGGTTGTGGTAATATTTCTAGGACAATATTGGTTTTAGTGATTTGAGATGTGTGCTACACAAACCAATGGTTGATTTCATACCCATAGAACCTAAATGAAGTGTTTCACCCAATAGATTGATTATTTGTTAAGAAGTGTGAAGCTCTCCTTGTTTTTAGCCTTTTAGAAGGAAATATTAGTGAAGAATCAAATTTTCTCAGTTTGAGCATTTGGGTTCACTTTGTGGCTTCTTGCAGCGTTGCTCTGCATCAGGATGGAGACACAACTCATAATGATTTGAAAGATGAAATATTCATTCAAAGAGAGAATAGAGGGAATTACAAAAGAATTAATAATTATGAAGAGATCAATCCTTATAAAGGAGATTGAATACTAGAAGGTGGAGAAACTTAGGTTGCATGATAATAATTAATCAAGATTTTATTATTATATGCCTAAAGTTTAGCTTAATTGAACTAGAGATAAAGAGGTGACTGAATAATTAAATCAATAATGATTTAATTAATAAGTGAAAGTACATTTTTACTCTAACAACACCAACATGCGTAGAAAATGCTATATAAGCATGTGATAGGGCAACTTTAGTTCATGTCATTATGTGTACCGTTAAGTTAGATAGGTGTACGATAAAACAAGATCGAGATACTGAGATAGTGGTTTGGTCCCCACAAAGGCACACACTGAGATAGTGGATTGGCCCCCACAAAGGAAAACATTAAGATAAAAATTTTAAAATTTGCAAGAAAAACATGTGGTGTAGAGACATAATGATTGTTAGATAATAGCCAAATTAGACAAAGATTTAAAATAAAGCCCCCCAGAATGGACTATTCTTCTCAGAGGGGTGCATAAGACATTCCAAGGAGAGAAGAGACATTATGGCATTTTGAAATGTTTCCACATAATGTCACTTTCATATGGGTGACACATGATTTCCACAACATTTGTATAAAGATGGGGGGATTCGATGGATTGACATCAGAACCTTGAAGAGAAAGGTATACATTGTCTCAAGGGATATTTCATCATTGCCAACCATTTCTCATATTTGAAGAAGGGCACATGAAGATAAAGGAAATTAAATTGGGTCAATATGGAAGGAGTACCTAAATTCCCCCAACACTTTGCATCATCCCCAAATGTTGAAATCAAAGGCACAACAGATAGAAGAACAAGATGACAAATAGAATAATGTTCACAACACAAAGCCTCCCATTTCTAGGTACCAACAAAGTATAAGGTTCCTTCAAGAGGGAACAATGTTAAAATACAAGCATTAGGGAACACAAGAAAACACACTCTAATCTAAAGATATAGAAGCAAGTACTACCCTCACAAGTCATCTATCAGCAAATCATTCTCCTCCCAATTTTGATCATATGGTGAGGGATGTCGAGATTGAAATAATACAAATATGATGGAAGCCCCAAGAGCCCCACCATAAAAACAAGAGCCAAGGATGAAGCATTCTGGACACTATAATCTAGTAGCTCACATGTGACGAGTGAAAGGGATCGTCTGAAGATCGTTGTCAACATCGTAATATCCTATAATGAATAAAAAATGTAAGTCTCATAAATTGCAAGGGAATCATGTGAGGTGTAGATGAAGAAGACTCCCCACTAAAAATTTTAAGAGGGTGGGATATGAACTTAGGAGAAATCAAAGCATGCTCCCCTGTGACAAAAACAAAAAGAGGATTTGTCAGATCATAATTACAACGCCTGAAATCTAGGATAGGGCCCTGCTCAAACTTTCTCTTAAAATATGCAAGAGAATACATTTGATCAACTGTAACAACATTTAGGATAATAGGTAAGTTGGCATTAAGGTCCTAAGATGGGGTAAGGGTAGGTTGGGTGGACATTACTGCACTGGATACTATTTGAGTGTGCAACATATTCACTAGTTCAAGGAATGATGGGATATCTAGTAGAATGGTGATCAAGGGTAGCTCCTGTAAAGGGGAGATGAACACCTGGACCTATTTGGCGTAGGGCCTAATGGTTACTCTCTATGCAGGGGGAAGCTTGAAAAAGTTAGTTGCAAGGCGAGGAGCTAACACAACTGCAACTAAAGTAGGAGCAAAGATAGAGGCGGAGGCTGAAGTGATGGAAAACACAAGTTTAGAAGATACACTCTCTGCCCTTGTGATAACCTCACATGAAAAATCCATCTCCCATCGATGACTCTTACACTCATGCACAAGCTTATCCTGAGGAAGATGAAAACCCAAATGAGAATCCTGCAAGGGTGTAGTGTCATCCTACTCCATAGGGGTGGTCATCAATATCATCACTAGCAGATGAGATGGTCCCACCGATGGAGGAGGAGGTGGAGTTGATGTAGGAATTTTTGACTCAATCATAGGAACCCTTCCTCTCTTTTCCCTATAGGCAGTGGGAGGTATAGAGGATGCCCTCAGAGGCTGAGGAGTGGGTGCCAAAGGAGATGGTGTGTTCTTAGGAGATATCTTACCCTTGGAATAAATGGTAGGGTGAGTTATGTTCACAATGATGGGGATGGGAAAAGGTAGGTGTACCTTGACTTTTGGCACCATGTGTGCCTTTCCTTTATCCACATTAGATGTGAATGTAGGAACAAAAGACACGGTTGGAGGTTGCGTGGACTGAGGTGAGTGACGAGGTTTATGATTGGGCATGTGCTTTTCTTGAGTCCCTGGTGAAGAAGGGATAGAAGATTAATCACGTTGAGCCTTGTGAGAGGGATGAGAGGGGGAAGGTGCTACATATTTCATATTAAGTTCCCTGGCTTTATACTTCTGATAGGAAAGGAATGTCACATCACACTGGGGAAGCGTGGGCCCTATAAGAGTATGCCATAAATGATCGAGGGAGAAGCCCCCACATGACATCAAAGGAATATACCCAATATCTTGGATGGTATGAATAGTCCCTTTGTGAAAAAAACTTTAGGAATTTATGGACAACTGACAGGACGGCTCCCACAGAGGTCAACCAGGGGGTACCTAATTTGATCTTTACGAGGTTTGATTCAAGAATCACCGTAAATATCAAGAAAGATACTTTAGGTCCTGCCTAGACCATAAAAAGGGTGGAACCCAAAGGGGAAAAAGATATCTCATCATGTGTCCTAATGGTGCCAGAAAACTCGTCATTCTTCCCTTGATTTAGGTCAATGACAAAGAGGACCTCCTCTATGAATACATCCATATGACAATCAGGCTCAACCAAGATCCCACTGACAAATATGTCATTAATCACACCTGGGACATAGAGAGGAGAAGATTCTCCACTATACAACTCATCTAGAGGATTGAATGCGATGGTCATTTTAGGAACCCTCCGGGAAGGTGGGAAAATTGGAGTGATAGTCACCATGCTGATGTAGGGGCTATCACTTAACAAGGGATGATATGATAAAGATATCATGATTAAATTTGAGGAATATGGTATAAAAGTATCTCTATAGATTTAATTCATTATTTTCCTTGTCCACAGTCTTGTTAGCTTTTGGTTCTCTTTCATTCACTTTAATGGTGCCTCTATCAATGTGGTCTTGGGAAAGATGTCAAAGACAAACATAGTTTTTTGTATCATGATCATGTAGATGATGATAATGGAAAAAATTTGATCCATCATACCAGTTACCACTATGGATAGTCACAATTATCTGAAAGGGGTTGAATCTCTAGAAGGTTACTTAGTTGTCATTTATCAATCTCTACAGATTACTTGCTTATGAGTCAAATATCCTTGTGAATGTTCAACCTCTTTGCAATTTTGTTGCAAAGTAATTTCTCTTGGTGGGTTGTAGTTCCATGACATTATCCACGGCCTTATTCTTCTGAGACCCTCCATAAGTGAAAGCCTCTCCATAGGCATTTGAGGAGGAATCTCAAAATTGAGCCATAGTGTGTTGCTAATCTATCAGTGCACTAGAACGACAAGTGAAATTTTGATACTTGTTTAGTGATAACTTCTCCCTTAGTTTTGGTTCTAGATTATCTATGATCATCCTTTGAAGATCAAAAGTAGGTGGGGCATGAAATACCTTTGTGGAGATGGATTGATACCTTGAGATAAAGTCATTTATCTTCTTGTACGATTTTTGCTTAAAATGAATGTCCACAACAGTGACCTTGCTTCCTATGTTGGCCTAGGACCAAGTGAGGCAGACATCCATCATGTGATAAAAAGTACCAATGTAATAAACCAGAAGAGAACTATACTATTCCATAGAGGTTCCTTTAAGGAATAGAGAGAATAGTTTAAGTAATACATAAGCCAAATTATGATAGTCACTACACTAATTCAAGAACGAATCGACGTAGAGATATGGGTCTCCATCACTAGTATACCTTTCAAACTTCAAGGAATCGGCCCTTGTGATTTTAGTATATTAAACACTTGCATGGTTAACAAACTGAGATGATAAACAAAGTCAGAGAGCTTTGATTAGTTGTGGTCGATAAATTAGCTAGTTGTTGTTGCAACTTTCCCATGTCTTGCAATATGGTCTTTAAAATAAGGTTGTTGGATGGGGAAGGAGATGGATTCCATCCACCCCTAGGAGGAGAATATGATCCAATATTGAATCCTCCACCACCCCAAGGTTCAAATTGAACCCTAAGGAATTCTTATTTATAGAAATACTAGGAACAACCTCATTGTTCATGGGATAATGTTGGCAGTAGAATCTATCATATGCACTAACACCCTGGGCATTGCGAAACCAATATGATCTCTAGTAAGGTTTGAATTATTTCCTTGAGAAACAAGAAGAGGGATGAGCACACTATCATTCACTATTCATTCTAATGCCAAGAGAACTTTGAGTCCTTCCTTATCTAAGATTAGCAATTCTCCCAGGTTATAGATGGCATCTCTAGCTTCAAGGTGGACACGCTTTGTCTTAAGGAATACCTCAAAATCCTTTAGGTTTCTTTTGAGGGACTAAATCTTATCAAATTCAAAAATGAGTGTTGATTCATGATGCACTATAGGAGATAATTAGGTGGAGAACTAGTCGGTGTAAAATGTCAGGATCCTTCATTTGGAAAGGTGTTAAGTCACAATATTGGTCTAGTGAATAAATGGGATCCACTTGCATTCGTAGGATCCATATTCACAATAATTATAGGACCTAACCTGGCAGGACTATATTGGTAAGGAGAGATTCTACGTCTCACAAACCTTTGCACAACTATTCTCAAAGTTGTCTGGGTTGTGAAGCTCATAGGAATTCACAATATTCATACTATCAGAGGACCTTATTCAATAATAAGCTTCACTTTGGGTTCACCAAAATGTTGAAAATAAAAAGGTACACCGACCTAAAGACTAATTAAATTCTTAAGGGATGGACCTTCCCTTGTGCAACCCCACTTCAACTAGCACGTAGACCTAGGGGGATTAAGTGCAATGTGATTTTCAGAGAGTTCTAAATAACTTTAAAGTGTTTGAGTGTGATAATTTTTAACAAGTAAGGAAGCACACACAATCAAATGTAGATAACTTAAGGGTACCTACTGATTAAAATGTTTTGATTATAGTAAATGAAAGACCTAATGACAAATAATAACCATCGAGCTCCATAAGCTCACTATCTCAGACACACATGCAGCTCTAGGAAGCCCGTGTGGGTACATGACAATAATGCGACACATGTACATCTTGTACGGACAAAGTATGAAAGATGGCACAAAAAAATAATCAAAACTAACAAAAACTAAATAAATAGATAGAATAAAAGATAATATACTAATAGAATAACATAAACTATTGATTATACTATGAAAACAATGATAAATGAAGGAGAGAGAGAATTTTTACACTGGATTTGATTATTGATAAAGCTAACATATTGAACTCGTACATCCATGAACCTCAACACTATGAAGCCCAAGCTCAACCAAATGAAGGTAGACCAGTAATAGAAATCAATACCAAAGAGCTATAAGTTGTCTAGTGCGGAGAGAAGTTGTGTATGAGATGCCAATGCAATAGTGAAGTGCTTAAAATGCATGGAGAAGTCTTAAAGTGTGTAGAGTAAGAACTAATGAAATTTATATTGAGAAAATTTAAAAAATGAGCATCTTTGAGTGATGGATTAAGTGTTATAATTACAAGGTAGTAGTTTGTAATGCCTCAATGACACTATGTACATCTATAGACTCACAGACAAGTGCACACCGTGTGGATTTCTTTATGGCGCACAATCATCCTGTGCTTGACAAGTTGCATGACCAAGATTGTAGAGCGGGTGATGAGAAAGCATGATGAGTAGGTGTGGGTGGATGACATGGATTCATGAGCCTTAAGCTAAGGTTAGAATAATGATAAATGGTAATTTACACCATGGTGCAAATTTGTGTCATTACACATGTATATGAAATAGAGAATGTAATAAGGAGATACAAGCTTGGAATATTTAAATGCATATGAATGATCTTTGATGACACAAATATGTTGGCAGTGGGCCAGTCCCTCATGAGATTTGTGACATGGTTTAACAACCTCTTGTGTCATCTATAAGTCTAGTGGTTGTATCGAGCATTGACAGGTCAATTTTTTGGTGCAAAAGCAACCCTAGCTTCTAACAAGTGGTATCAGAGCTTGGTCGTAGGTTCAAATCACGCAGGCCACAATGAGTGATACTAGGACGGGGTTTTTGGCAATGGACCAGTGTCCCCCATGAGATTTGTGACATTTTTTAACAGTTTCCTGTTGTTGGAATTATATGATGTGCCCAGTGACTAAGAGGGGGGGTGAATCAGGAACCAATAAAAATTAATCCTTTTAATCCACAATTAGATTAAATTATATGTTTGCATGCATATAACTTGAAAGTAAAGAATCATACAGAAGACATAACACAATATTTGGTTACCCAGAAACCTTCCAAAAGAAAGTAAAACTCGGGTGGGGATGATACCCACAATATTTAGTACTTCAGTATAAATTTAGCCTGTTAGAGCTTACAATGACCACTTCTAATGGTCTTCCCTGTTAGGAGCATAGAAAGGACTGTTAGGTCCACCTTGTTAAAGGATTTTGTACAATACAATAATTAATGCAACTTTTTTAAGATATTTAAAAAAAGTACTGTTAGGTCCACCTTGTTAAAGGATTTTGCTGATCCACCTGTGAGAATGAACCAGTTGATGATCTTATCTATGCAACTGTGATTGTTGAATAAGATCCTTTTGAATATAACTGATCAATAAATGTGATAGATGAGACTCTATTGTCCTGAATACTTCTTCACTTATATCAAACTGTCATTCTCATGCCTTAAGCATACATTCATACTTATTCTTTTCTTACTCATATACTCTTCGCATAATCATAATCATGACCATTATCATATTGGATAAAACAAATTATCTTACATATATATCTTTATCCAACAAATAACTATGTAAGTCAGCTTGCAATAAACAAAATTATATTTAACAATACATGTAAATTTGGCTTCAAACTGTTAGTCGGGTCCAAAAGACTACTCGGGTGATAAACTATCACTTGGGCGATGCTGAACACTCGGGCGACATTGTATACTTGGGCAACACTGAATACTCGGGCAACGCTGAATGACTAAGTGTTTTGACACTAATTGACAATATGTCTTGCCATAAGGTCTACAATATCCCCCTTTTGCATTAGTGACAAAAACACTTATCATTGAATTCTGTATCTAATATGTCAAAACTCCCCCTTTCTGTCTACTTGGGGTTTGACATTGTTTTTGTGTTTTTCAAAATAAAAATATTCATTGTACATATGTTCTCTTTATTAAAATATAATGATATTTCCCCCTTATTTTTGATAGGAATGCCAAAAATTGATATCTACAATGTTATCCTAAAGTAGGATAGGAAATCACTATGTACCTTCAAAATTTGAGATAGAGTGTTGTCCCAATTGTCCTGTAGCACCTTCATGGTGTGCAATTCAACTTGTAGCTCTGCAGACAACTCTATCATTAGCTTGACAACTGAGAAGTTATTTTCATGAATTAGTGTCTTAGAATGTGTTATGTGTTTCTGCATTCCATCCACGTGTGGTAGAAGTTGGCTCTGGATTATTGTAAGAGATTATCTATTCCTTGCTTCTTCTCTCAACAATTCAGCCTGTAGATCAGTAAGATACTTGATTTTCATGAAGTGAGAAGAACTGGTGCTCAAGTCAAGTGCTAATTTCCTTGCACTTTCCTTCATGTATGCATCAACCTTTACTAACTTGTTCTTGATTTAAATAGTAAAGTGAGAGGAGTCACTCAACTTTACAAATAGTGCTACCACATTTTTCACAGTGGTTTCTAGAGTGTTGATTATCTTTGTAAGCTGCACCTGGTCAATTGCAATCTTCTTTGCAATGTTCTCTAGAACCTTGTTCTCAAATTTCTTCTCTACCTTCTCAAGTAACTTCTCCTGACCATTCATATATGTGTTGAAATTGTGGACAATGTCAACAAGTTGGTCCATTATTGAGTCACTCTCATTGACTTCAATCTGCAATGCATCTACAAATATGCCTTTGACATCTTCAAGTACTTTATTCCTTTGTCTTTCCTTTCGGATCTTTTGCTGTGTAGTTCTTTTCTTCCCCAGTTCTCCCAAAATATCTATTTTCTCTACAAATAGGCTGGATAGATCCCAATTAGGAATCACAATTTCTTTATCTAGATCTATCTTGTCAGTAATTATTGCCTTTGTCTTAGGACTCGGTGAAGGAACAATTTCCTTACCTTTACCTACCTCATCCTTTGCTTTAGTATTCAATCCAATTAGGTCATTGACCTTTACAGTACCAATTGTTGGATCAATATTTACCGATGAATCAATATTAGCAGTAGAAATATCTACCTTGTCTTTCTGCAACTTGGGTGTGCATGTCTTAGTAGTAAGAGGAGCCTGTTGCTCAGTCTTTGTCTATTCAGATGTAGATTCTGCAACCTTGTCTTTGCTCGAAGGTACTATATTCTGTATAGGAAATTGGGGCAATGATGACATTACCTCAACTGCAATCTGCTCTACATTGGACTCTTCAATAGTCTGTACCTAAGGTAGTGTATCATCATTTCCTTATGCTGGAGGGTCTGTACTCAGTACTTCTTCCTTCACATTGCCTTATGTTATCTCAAATATGAATTTCCACACTAATGTGGCACGCTGAGCTACATCTTTTATGTTCTTGTTCAATATTTGGAATGCTCTGAATCTCGGGGTGTGATTATTCTCATATTTTCTCAAGGCCTCTTTTACTTCTTTGCCTTTCATTGCAGGCATGACCTGCTTCAATGTTTGTTCCCTTATATCCTTTTCAATTTGTACTGCATTCTTCCAGGGAATGAATAATGCCTTAAATAAGTCTTCAGTCATATAACTCTTCAACTCGGAAGGGTCATATTTCCACTTTTCCATCTTCTCCACCAATGCTTTCTCAATCTTCTTCTTTTCTTCTTCTAACCTAGAAGTATAATTCAGTGACTTCAGAGAACTCGTGGATCTTCCTTATTTAAGGTCTTTAATCTTCTGATCAAGTGTGGGTGCTGGTTTAGTGAAGACCACAATATCTTCTTCATCATCATCCTCATCATCACTTAGTATAAGTTTTCTCCTTGATCTCCTCACGGTGACAACAGAAGTAGTGCCTTTTTCCTTTTTCTGTTTAGGTGTTGTCTTCCTCTTCTTCTATGGAGGTTTAATATCAATTTCTTCCTTTTCAGATTCAACATCCTCTATCTTAACTATATCCTCTATTTTAACTGTGTCCTCTTTACTCTCAGAGATGGTAGGAGAGTCGGAGGTCTTGCCATACTTCTTCTTGAATGTATCAAGTCTCTTTCTTCCTCTTTTCAATATCTTGGGAATCTCTATCTCCAAATATGTCCTTCTCTTTGCTTCCTCATATGTTCCAAAGTAAGGTGCCTTTGGATTGACAGGTTCATTCACAAGAGCCTCTATGATATCTTTTGTGTCATCATTGTTAACTTCATATGGTAGGGGTTTTACCCATGCAGCCCTAAGCTTTGCTGCTTGTATATAAACCTTATCATAATAAACTAGAAAACATATTTCATCTTTGTACTTCTCAACTAGTTGTTTGGGAATTCTATATCTACTCTGCATCTTCTGTTTCAAACTCTCAAAGCATCCATCCATAATGCTATCAAAGTTATCTCCTAACTTAGCTATGAATTCATTAATTTGATGGATAATTGGTCTATCCTTCTTCCATGCTACTGTTCCTTTTGAGGGAAAGAACTTCTCAACATAAAAGAGTATGCAGATTAGAAGAGAACCAAACTTACATGAATTGGTTTTGGATACTCAGATGCTTTTTATATTCTTTCTCAACTGAGTGAGTTGCAATTCTTCTAGGTCAAATACCAGATTCTTCTTTACTACTTTGTATGTTAGGTTAACAGCTTTGCATGCAACACTGTTGGGTCTACTTGATCTGTATATCTTGTGGGCTATGAAATGAATGCCAAATTTTAACTCCATATCAATTACTTAGTTAAGTCTCATGCCTCTGTTGTCCCACTCGGCAAGAGTTAACTCAGCTAGTTCATCCCTGGTTAGGGTTTTGGTATCTTTTGGCTTATCTAGCATAGGGAACCTGGTGACATGGTGAATTATCTACTTAGTGATCTTCACAAGATGTTCCAACCATAGTTGCATGTTGTGGACACGACTAAGAACATATCTCCTCCATTTTGTCTAGAAATCCCTCAGCATGTGCATGATGTGTGTCAAACCCTTGGTTTCGAGGTGCTTATGCTCAGGCTTCAAGCTCCCATTGGTACATAATTTATCATATGATTGATTCATCTCACTGGTTGCAAGATCTTGTATGTTGCATTGATAGAAGATGCGAATGTCGTTAACCAGTAACACTCTTGGAGGAATTAGGGAATGAGCTCCCATCGGGTCTATCTCCTCTGCAACTGTCGGATGAAGCTTGAACATCGGAGGATCACAAATTTCATTCCTTACTAGCATCTCATAACCTTTCTTGACCTTGCTGTTGGAAGTGGATTCCATATTGCTCGAACGAAATGATCAAACTCCACTTTCAATAACGAATTCGCACTGAATTGCTAAGGGCTCTGAATTGACTTGTAAACTGAAAGCTTTGTAAGCAATACTCTTTGAAATCCTTCACTTATAAGAGATTTTCAACTGTTAGAGTATTTCATTAAATTCTCCATACATAGTAGCTGGCGTGACTCAGGTGTTTCTCCAAGATTCACTCAGAATCTTGGGCAAAACTAACTTTCCAATTATCAATACTGCCCGACTCAGCTCAGGTGAGCTAGAGTGACTCGGGTGTAACTAACATTCTGACTCAAGTTGAACTAAAATATGTCCCCATGCATCAATATGCAGATATGGACTATATTGCTTATCTGGAACTGATGTAGGATGGCTTGTATTGCACTTTTACATTCATCTCCTTACTTTCCTATTCAGTAATGATAGATCCACCCATCTCACTATTTAGGGTGTCATTAGATCCTTCATTGCTTTGATCTGAATTATCTGAGGATTTCCTTACCCATTGCTTTCTCATATGAGTTCTAATTTCAGATACTTTGGTTTTTCCATTCTCAAAACCAATATCAACTTTTTCTCTATTCATACAGTTCTTTCTTAGATGACCGAGTTGCTTGCACACATAACATCTCTTAGTAGGATCTCTTTTTCTGAAGTGAGTCTTTATACAATTTGCACCAATGTGTCCATATTCACCATAGAGACAACATCTGTACCAAGTGTTGTAATCCCAACCAAAAATTACCTTGGCTAATTGTTCAGCATGATTTCATTTCTTAGTTCTGCACTCGGAAGATTTATGACCTTGTTTGTTGCATTTGTAGAATTTCCCTTCAAACTTAGGTTTCTCTTTGCATCCACTTGCTCTATGTCCATGTTTTTTGCAACTGTAGCATTTTCCATTAAACATTTATTTGATGTATGCCCCAACTTACCACAGTGATTGCATGTAGGTTTGTTGTTCCTTTGAGCTCCTTGTTGTGAGGATTTGCCTTATTTAGTATAACCTAATCTAGTCTATCCATGATGTTTGAATTCTTTTTCCTGATCTGTGCTAGTTTGTGAATTCATCATACTTTCATTTGTTTGCTTTTCAGTATTGAGATCATTCTGCAGTCTTTCATTTTATGTTCCTATATTGACTTCTCGTGTTGCATTGTTGAGTTGACTTACCAAATCAGTTTGCTGAAGTGACAAGTGTAGGATTTCTTTTTCATTTTCCTCTAATCTTGTACTTTACAGTACTTTGTCTTCTTGTGCTTTATTTCTGTCATCTTCTACTTTGTTCTTTAGTTCCATGACTTCACATATTCTAATTGAGTGAATTTCATGTTCTCTCTTCAACTTTCTGACTTCTTCATGTAAAGAAAGATTATTTGTAAGCAAATCTTCAATGGTTGCATTAGCTTCTTCTGGGCTTCTTTCTTTGCAAAATTCTTCAATTCTTTCTTCTATATAGTTCTTTTCATTCATCTACACTGCTAATTCTTTTCTTCTCTTCAGTGAAAGAGAGAGTTGATCCTTAAGTATTATGATCTGATCCATGGCCACTTTAAGATCTATCTTTTCATTCTCAATGGCTTTCTCTGGTTTGTATGTTTCCATATCCTCTGATCTTTTCTCAAGCTATTAAACTTATGATAAGAGAACCACCGCTCTGATACCAATTGTTGGAATTATATGATGTGCCCAATGATTGAGAGGGGGGTTGAATCAAGAACCAATAAAACTTAATCCTTTTAATCCACAATTAGATTAACTTATTTGTTTGCATGCATATAACTTGAAAGTAAATAATCATGCAGAACACATAATACAATATTTGGTTACCTAGAAACCTTCCAAAAGAAATTAAAACTGGGGTGGGGATGATACCCACAAGATTTAGTACTACAGTATAAATTTAGCCTGTTAGAGCTTACAATGACCACTTCTAATGGTTTTCCCTATTAGGAGCATAGAAAGGACTATTAGGTCCACCTTGTTAAAGGATTTTGTACAATACAATAATTAATGCAACTTTGTTAAGAGATTTAAAGAAAGGACTGTTAGGTCCACATTGTTAAAGGATTTTGTTGATCCACCTGTGAGAATGAACCAATTGATGATTTTCTCTATGCAACTGTGATTGTTGAATAAGATCATTTTGAATATAACTGTTCACCTGAATGTGATAGATGAGACTTTGTTGTCCTAAATTCTTCTACACTTAAATCAAACTTCCATTCACATGTCTTATGCATACATTCATACTTATTATTTTCTTACTCATATACTCTTCACATAATCATAATCATGATCATTATCATATTGGATAAAACAAACTATCTTACATATATATCTTTATCCAACAAATAACTCTGTAATTCAGCTTGCAATAAACAAAATTATATTTAACAATATATGCAAAGTTAGCTTCAAACTGTCACTCAGGTCCAAAAGACTACTCGGGTGATAAAATATCACTCGGGCGATGCTGAACACTTGGGCGACACTGTATACTCGGGCAACACTAAATGACTAAGTATTTTGACACTAATTGACAATATGTCTTGCCATAAGTTCTACACCTGTGTCATCTATAAGTCTAGTGGTTGTATCGGACATTGATAGGTCGATCTTTTAGTGCAAAGACAACCCTAGCTTCTAACAAAATATAGAAAAGTTACAAATATAATATGTTATGTATTACATATTTTATTTGTTTTAGTGTTTTGTTAATTAGTTAAGGCGCTATCAGGATTAATTCCTTTTTCCCTTTGTATAACTCAGTTTAGTGTATAATACAACATATAAAAAGTACTTGGGGGTTATATATTTGGTCTATGCTCCCCTATTTTCTCGCTAACAAATATCACCAAAACACTATTAGAACATGCATCTTCAAAACATGATGGTTCAAAATCATCTTGTGAAAATAAGTAAAAAAATATCATATCACCTCTCAAAATCCTCTTCATCTACTTGACTTGTACCATAATAATTTTTACTTGGGATTATAATAAATGAATAAATTGGGCTTGAAGTTGGACTTGCAATTGCAAATGGTAGTCTACAATATTGTCTCCCTAGTATTTTCCTTATGAGAGGTGGTTAGACACTAGGAGACAGAGAAAAGATGGGGGGTCTTTGAGAAATATCCTTAAAATGATCTAACCAATAAGAAAGATATACCAAATAACTAACGTGGGGAAATATAAAAGAGTAATGTAATCCCAAATGAAACACACCCATGGTCAAAGGAGAAGAAAAATTTAAGAAGATTAGAGGCAAAATTGAACTAATAAGGAAAATGAACATGGAAAGCCCAAACAAAAGAGAAAATAGATAAAAATGTAATGTTGAGAGAGAAGAAAGATGACACAAAAAATTAGAGTACGTAGAAAAGAGGAGTAAGTGTGTTTAATTTTGTGGATAGTCATATTGTCATATTTTGCCCTAGACCTTGCATTCATCTTACTTAATTGAATAGTCATTTTTTGATTCATCACAAAGGACTATTGAATTTAGCATGAGCCCAAATATCTTGATCCAAGTGGATCATTATCCTTCTAATGTGAGTGAGGTAAATTGACCTAAGAGTCCTAATTTGCATGCACGGACTAGCGAACCCTACTTCACCTTATTACGAAAAGAAATGTCTAAATAATGTAAATTCTCAATAGATTGATTAATTAATCATTGCATAAATAAAATATGATTGAAAATTTAAATGTCATGTATACAAATAACATCTATACATCCAAATTATAAGTAAACATAAGATACGTCGGGTTCACCAAAATATAACGTAGGGAAATGGGGCTCACTAGCTTATGCATGCAAATTAGGAAAGTGGGATTATTTTCACTTTAATTATGGGGAAGGAGAGTGGATTAACAAGATACAACCTCAAATATGATCAAAATGGATTGAGAATAAGGTGGATCTCGTAGTCCTTCATGAGGAGTTGAAAATAATACCGCAATTATGTAAATGGATGTTGGATCCAGGGCTAAAGGTAAGAAAATGAAGGTTTTTAGCATAAACAAAGTTATATAAAATAGATTGTAGACAAAAAAGATAGATTTGTAAATAATAGGCAGGTAGTAATATGTCCTTGAAGACTGATTTGGAATTAGGCAAACTATTTTTCTCACGAAAACCTAGACTTGGGAGCACTAGAAACAAACAAAGATGGAGAGTTTAGAATTAGGATGCTACTCAAATGTTCTCCTAAAATTTTCTCAAAATTTTTTGGGAATATTTAACTCAAGGTGGTCTTGATATTACTTTTTCAAGTATGTGAGGCTAATATGTATATCTTTGTCTCCTAAATCTAAATTCAAATTTGTGTCTTCGTAGCTTGTCACCTATACATAGAAATAGAGATTTTTTTTGGGTTGAGAGGGGTTTTCCTAGGTTCTCCTAAAATTTCTCAAAAAATTTTGAGACTATTTAACTCAGGGTGATCTTGAGCTTACTTTTTCAAATATGTGAGGCTAATATGTAGCTCTTTGTCTCCTAAATCTAAATTCAAATTTGTGTCTTCATAACATGTCACCTAGACATAAAAATAGAGATTTTTTTTGGGTTGAGAGGGGTTTGCCTAGGTCAAACCCCAATTTTAGAATTAACCATGAATTGAGAAAAACTTGAATATAAATGGAAGTGTGTTGTAATATAGCAGAGACTAGATTTGAAAATAAAATGTTTATACCTTAACAAGTCTTATTTACATTGAAATCCTCCTGATGATGTTGATGTTGACTTTCTAAAAATTTGATCATGGACATCATCATGAATGCTTTAGATTTGAACTTTACTTTTTGTCTACAATACCTTGAATGATGCTTGATCTCTTTCTCTTAGGACGTGATTGAATTTTAATCAATTGCTTAAGTTGTGTGTGTTATGAAATGAGAGTGTGTAGGCTTTCTTTTATACCTCTCCCTAGTAATCAGGTTTGTAGTTTTCAAGCAAGATGACACAGAAGAAATTTTCCCACTCTAGGAAGCTAGTAGTTAACCAATTTCAATTTGGGTCCCTTTTATCGGGGCAAGTTCACCCCAAGTGACCCTATCCTGGGTCAAGGTCTCCCCATACAACTTTTTCCTATGGAAAGGATGCCCGAGGTGGACTTGACCTCTTGACTCAGGCAAGGTCAAGAACCAGAGGTCCAAAATATAGTGGAGATGTTGGATTTTGAACCAATGTGAGTAGAATCAAGCATGATTGAGAATGGGGGCCCATTAACACTAAATGAGGCTTAGGTGAGCAAGAATTTGTATGTAGATACAATTTATAATGCTACAGTAACATAATTATATAATTTTCAACATTATAAACTTTTCTAACAAGAAATGTTTATAGTTATATACTAGATTATTTAAGCATATTGATATTTTGAACCTTCTATAAGATTACATTTTTTGAAGTGTTTTTTGATACTCATGTTATATAAAAATGGGGAATAAAGTAGACAAGCAAGTTTGAACTTCAAGTTATCTCATAGTTGTGAGAACATAATAACTAAAATTATTGATGTAGTGTTGGAGAGTAATGGAGTAATTTAATATGTCAAATTAACCGTAGAGTTTGAGAAATTAAAATGAATGTCCATGTTGATGATATTATAGAGCGAGTGATATGCAAAATTTTCATCAAATCAATAGTTTTATTTTGCTAACTTGATGTCACCTTGAATCATCTAGGCATGATTAAATTATATGGATAAATGTGGTGAATAGGTTTAGCAAATGTTAAGAGTTTAAAACCCATATTCCACCTTGCACAAAAAAGACGGAGCTAAATATCTCGGCTTTCTAGTCCAACTTTTAAAAGTGTTATATCTCTCACTTCTATTACTAGCAGTCGCATGCTTTTGTGCATGCAACGGTTGGCCGATAGGAGTTCAGAGGTCATCAGGGGTAGTTTTAGATAAAAGAAGGAAAATTTTGTGCTTTAAATGTATGTAACAGAAAATTCCTTTCTAACCTTCACCTCACTTTAACCCCTATTGGATTCAATGTTGAAATAGTTGTGTGGGAACATTTGTTGAACAAATCAAATTCTAAGCATACATTATCAAAATAATGAAAAATATATAAATGAATATCAAGAAAATAGGCACCTTCTCATGTCTCCATTTGTGCCTTTTGGCTCAACATCGTATATCGATGGCTACTAAGTCATATTTAGCCTTTGAAAAGGACAGAAAATAGACATTTATTTATGAATCAATGATTTGAAATATTTCTAAATTTGACTTCCAAATTTTTATTAATGTTTTGAAACACATTCATATTAAATAAAAATTCTATTCTATTTGTTAGTAAAAATTCATCATTCCATGTACCTATAAGATTTATATTCAAAACTTTTAATTTTATGACATATTAAAAAAGAAAATAAAGATCTATGTAGCTGTAACATTTGTTAATATCCCAAACAATTAAGATGTTAGAAATGATTTCGAAGAGAAAATTCAATTGACAATTTTATTTTATTTTATTTTTTGTGTACAATTATAATCTAAGCACACACCTACAAACTTTCTTTCTGCAACTTTTCAAATATGAATATTTTTTAGTGATCTTAAATCTATTTTTTGATTTGTTAAAATTTGAATATACCCTTTTTGTTTTAGTGTTTAAATCTTAGGGTCATGGTTAGGGTGAAGGTTGAAATAAGGTTTAGCATATGCATGCTCGATGCAACCAAAACTATAATATATGTAAGATTATAATAAAATCATAACTCTAATTTAAGTTTATGATTATATGTATAAATCTATATTAGATAATAATAAAAAAATCAAATAGAAATATAATAGATACAAACTTATAGAGTTATAGATATAAACTTCTATATAATATAAAAGTTTGTTTTCAAATATTACTAAATGTTTCTAGATTTAAATAGTTTGAGTTTACAAATCATATTGCTAACTTTGTAAAATCTTTTAAATTTTAATTTTTTAATTATTATTCCAAAATATTGCAAACAATTAAAAATTGTAAATGACTCTTAATCATAGATATAAGACTAATAAAATTTGAAAAATAAAAACTTATCATACTAACTAATTATCAAAATAGACACGTTGAATTAGTTTTTATTAACTAAATTTTCTAATTTTAAATTAGATGTTTCCTTACAAATTTCAATTTTTTTTTACTATATTCTTTCTAAAACCAACTTTTCTTCTATTTTAGAAATATATTTCTTCTATAAATTTTTAAAAGTTCAAAATAAAATGTTTCAATAATATGATGTGGATGATATTAATGTTGTGGTATATTTTTAATTTTTAAATATATATCAAGTAAATTTGCATTCAACATTATTAACGTAATAGAAATTTACTCAATTAGTATTAATAATTAAATATTCAAATTCAAACCATATTTCTCATCAAAATAAGTGTTTGGAATGATAAATAGGTCAAATACCTTCACAAATTACACTGCTTGATGAAATCTTATTTTTAATTTATTAATTTTTTTCTTAATTCAAAATACATCTAGATCTACTTTGGTTAAAATGCTTAAATGCTACATAATATTTAGAATAAAACAACTTGAGAATTTGAGAAAATGAAAAAAATATTATAAATAAAAATCTATTTTTTAACAAGTTTCAAGCCATTGAATCAAAAAAATGCCCAGACCTATACTAGAAACCTTTTCTTCTTGTAGAAACCTGACCGAACATTGACAGAGTCTATTTTCTTTTAAACTGAACAACAAGCCTTTGATTTTAAATTGAATTGTTTAATGCATTTCTCCAACAATCCAAACAACTATTTTAAAATTTCATTACAATAATTAAATTATTATTTAAAACTTAAACTTCTACAATCACTATTATAAATACAAAAATGGTCATCCAACTTGGTCATGCAAAAAAATTAGAGGGCATACAATACAATAAATACATTTGTGTCGAAATTGTATGTAGAACAAATGAATGAAATTTGATCAATAAAATCAACCAAATGCTTTGTATTTCTCCAACAATCTAAACAATTATTTTAAAATTTCATTATAATAATTAGAATATTATTTAAATTTAAACTTCTACATTCACTATTATTGATGTGAAAAAATAATATACTATACAAAAATGGTCATCCAACCTGGTCATTTAAGAAAATTAGAAAATTAGAGGGCGTACACTACAATAGATCTTTTTCTATCGAAATTGTTGGAGAACAAATGAATGAAATTTGATCAATAATTTACTTTTATAAATGAAGGGCAAAAAAAAAGCCACAAGGTTAGTAGCTAAAAAACAAGGATAGAAGCAAGAATTAGAAACTTATATAAGGGCAAGAAAAAAAATCATAAAAATGGGGCAAGAAGAATAAGACAACTAAAATTCCCAAAATAGTGTTTGAGTCCATTGATCAGAAACAAAAAAAGACGGTCAAAAGAATGACAATATTCCTATAGGAAAATGAATTTTCAGGGAGCAAAGCTCCCACAAATAGCCTATCAGCTAAAAAAAAGATTTGGTCAAGGTCAAAATAAAAGAAAATGAGTTTAAGAATGTCGACACGATAGAGAAAAATGTATTTTCCAATTGATAATGTTAAATGTCAAAATAATATTGGTTATGCTTAACTTGTTTTGAAATAAAATTATGCGAAGAAGACTAGGACGGGTAAGGCACCATATGAGCAACTATTGATCATTAGCATATAATGGTTGGTTTCTTGGTATTGGAAGCAATAGATGTAAGACTATAGTAACCTAATTAGTCCAGGACCCTTTTCATGTTTTTTTAATACCATGATACCATCATATTTTATATACTATGAATTGCTTTATTAGGGTTTGATAAAATTAGGAATGAAAATAGACTACGGGAGTATCAAAAGTATGCTAGATAGACTTGTTTAGTATGTTTGCATTTTTATTTTGAGTATTGTGTATAATGTTAGATTATAAGCATTTTGAAATAACAATTTAGATGGAGATGAAAATGGTAAGTGGAATTACGGCTAATGGTTAGCTTCTTCTTTCCTTGAGATGCATAACACATTACCTTCTTCTATGACTTTATGATTATCTTGCTACATAATTGATTTGTAATGTCCCCTTTTTGGCTTGACAGATAATTAAATAAATAACATCGTATTTAATAAGTCATTATTGTAATTATTTAATAAATTATTCCTTGTAAAAAGTAAATCAAAAGGATGATATTTTATAATCACTAAAGTGACTGAATAAAGTGAGAAATGAAATAAAGTCTCTTTAATTTCAAATGTGGAAATAAAAGAAAAGGAAATGTAAAGGAAAGAGAAAATGGAAGGCTAAGGGACATTCAAAAGTTATAAGAGAGCATTGAAAGGATTGTTGGAGATTATGTTGAGTTGATATATTTCAGTGATTGTAACGCTGTGGGTTTTGGAGATTTGAACTTGGTCCATCTCAGCCTTCATGAGGACAAAATTCATTTTGAAGAAGACTGGCTACGGTAGTGAAAGACCTGCTCTGGAAGGTGTTTGAAGATAATATATAGATTTGTTGATAGTGTGTGGATTACCAATCCTTTTGTACAATGTATAGTTGTGATTGGGAAGTTTCTTGTCCATTCAATCCTACTGCAATTTTTGTGGCTATTATTGGAAGATAATTATGCCTTTATTTTGTTGAAGGTTATAATGATTTATCTATTTTGATGGCAACATTCATATCAATTTTAGATATTTATTTCAGTTTGATATTATATAATTTTTAATATAAATTGTTGGATGAATAGAAATAAGTTTTCTTTCAAACTGATTGTTCAAATTTATGTGGAACATTTGGGTAAAAATTTGGAGCAAATATCTAAATGGGATGTTTCAGTGGTATCAGAGTAGTGTATCCTGTCAACTTGAAAGGTTAACATTGAAGAAATCATTTTTAGAATTGAATTTGGGGAGGCTTGGTTTTGATATTTTCTTGTAGCTTTTAGTTCAAAAATATGAGGATGGAAACCCTTTAATTTTCTCAAGAATTGGATGGAAACCCAATTCTAGTTTGAGGTTTCATTCAAGAAATTCAAAGAAGATTTAAAAGATAAATTGTTAAAATTTTGTAAGACTCGTTCTAAAATAAATTTCTAAGATTTTATTTGTAGAATTAAAGATTGGAAATTTATATTGTTGATAATGATTAAAAGATTGCATTCAATGTCAATATCTATTCTTTTTGACATGAGAGGTGTTAACACTAGTCACTCTTCATAAACTAGTAACAAGAAAAATAAAGACAATTTAAAAGAAGGGAAAATAAAGTTATTGAATCACTTTCGTGTGCTCAAGGAAATTCCTTTATAAAATTTGTGGGCATGTTTCATCTTATTACTGATTGTAGCCACCTAAAAATGACCAGTTGCTTATATACAACAATTTTAGTAACATTCCTCTTAAATTAGTAAATAATATTTATTATTTAATTAATTTGTGTCTTTCTACTATATTCAAAATTTGAATTCACAATTTCTCCTTAATTTCATAGCTAAGTAATTTAATTAATTATTTAATTATTAAGCATCTAATTAAAATTCATCAAACAATTCTTCTATAAAATAATTAAATAGTTTTCATTATTCAATAGTTCCCTATGTCTACACTTTAATTAAATAATTATATTATGTAATTAAATTTTCCTTCTTTATTAATTATTACATTTAATCAAATTCTCACTCATAATTAAATAAATACTAATTTATTTAATTTTACTAATTATTCCTCTCATAAGTAAATGAATTTATTTATTTATATTCCCCCATGTGCAAATAAATGAATTTTATATTTATTTAATTGTATTTATTCTTCCACTTCTAATTAACGCCAAGTTTTACTTCACCAATCAATCACACTTTGTAACTCCTCAATCACTATTTTTCTAAGTGATCAATCTATTCAATTATCAATTCAATCTATCTTGTCTTCTATCCCATCTAATTAGTCATATGATCAATCTATTATGTTGGCTAACCAATCAATCCAGTCAACTCTTCAATCAACTCACCTAATATATCAATCTATTAAGTTTACTCTCCAATCACTCTAAGTTCACTCTTCAATCACAGACAATCAATCCCATCAATCAAGGAACCTTGATTGAAACCCCAAAATTATTATAAATAGAGAGCTAATTCTCATATTTGGTAACCATGTGAATTATAGACTTTTGAAATCTTATGTTGTCACACCTGAGCTTGAAACTGAGAGCCCAAATTGCATAAAGAAGGAGAAAAACAAGGGAGGACTAAATCTGGTTTGCATATGCATTGTTTGAATTATTTTCAATTTTTTGATTGTTTATTCTTTCCTTTATCTTGCGTCCTCTTTAGATATTAGGGATTTATATACTAACTACTATTAACATATATCCATGGTTAAATTTGTGTTGAATTACAGGTTTACATTCCCGAATTACCTATGATTACAATGGTGAACCTTATGTGAAACGCCAGGATTCTAAAACACTGACTTTATCTCTATATTGCACACACATAGGTTTAATTTGGTGCAACTTATAGGATGATTCGACACACTCACAGTAGTAAATCAACACACTTACATACCAAAATTGCCATGCTTGGCAAGAACAATTGATGTGAATAGAGTGGGAAACTGATGCACTTAGTACAATAGAATGATGCACTTAACAGTCTCATGCGATGCACTTCCCTATTACTATTTGCATTACTATTCTCACTTCTCATTCTGCCTATCTTATTCTTTGTCTTGATTTCTATCATTTTTTCTCTAATTCTTGATTTGTATACTCAGATCTACTATTTTCAAGTTGAATTTTTTTATATTGACATACTAATTTTCACAACCCATATCCTGGTATTTCTCTATTTTTGGTTTTTTTCTTTGACACGGGTTACAAAAGATAATGCCACACTTACCTAGCTAAAGCATCACACTTAATATCCTGAATCATTGCACTTGACTACATAAAATGTCACAATTACAATATTGAAATGACGTGCTTACTGCTCTAAAATGACACACTTGCCTATTTAAAATTCTCTCATCTAGCTCAAAATTGTACATTCTCTATTGTAAAACAACACACTTGCACTATTAAAACTACACAGAAGTAGACATGAAATGACATAGTCAACTGGTAAAACATAAAATAAAAAAAAATCAAGATCCAAGAACCAGTAGAGCAATGAAAAAGAGAGAGAAATCAAGCAAAACAAAGGACCAACTCGTAGAATACAAAACACAAAATTGGAAGCAAAAATTGGATAAGGACTCTTCAACGCATACTTGGATAAGGTAAGTAGAATCACTCAATATTTTGATTGTCTTCATGTTAATGTAAATGTGCTTATGGACTACCAAAGTTGATTCCTAGATCTTAGGTTTTTTTCGGTACTAGAACTTTTGTTTTTTAGCTTGTGGCATGGAAGAAGTGTTAGTTTTTTAATCTAAAATCAATACACTTTTACTTTGGTGCACTAAAATCATAAGCTCATCTTTTGATTTGGTGCTTAAAATTGACATGGGTTTAAAATTGGACAAGTAAAATATCACTTGGTTTGGTGCTTTAAAAATGAACCTATGTATGTGCGTGGATGATTTGTAGATTAGTTAACATTTGACTTTGGTGTTTAATTTGATTAACCTCATGCCTTGAGTTTTTGGTGCGCTTGCATAATCTATTAGAGTTAAAACCATTTTATTTTCTTAGAGAGGCATGTCTGGGGATGCGTTTAACTACCAGAGGACAACCTCAAACTGGAAAATCCCTTCTGGTTGGTATATAAACAAGACATGGGGAAAACCCCTAAATGCCTTATATCTAATAAATCTTATGCAAGGTGTGTGGATGATAGCTCAGATTGGGCCTACATGCCTAAGGAGACAACCTGGTTCCCTAGAGACTTTAGTGTCTCACACACATACAATTCGATTGGGGAGACTCCACAAAATCTGACTAAAACCCTGTTAAATAGAGACTACCTAATTCACCCCCTAACACCAACTTATTTCAATGCAAGGGGAGGTAAGAATCTCCTCCACTAGATCCCCATTATGTGTCCCAAGGTATTATGTTATTTGAAGAGTAACATTATTTGACACAAATAAAAAATACTTGGCAAAAGGCAAAAAAATGAGTGCATTCACAAGGGCTTATGTCCTAGAGTGTGATAGTTTGTGTAAGCTGACAAACTACTAAGAAATGGGCCTGAAATATTTTGTACAAAACCAATTGACCCTAGATTATAATGCTTGTGTCTTCTTTTTTGTGTGTTAGACCAATTGAAAACTTGTGACTTGCAAAGGTCACCAAACATACACATAACATTTCTTTTTCACTCAGTCCTGCAACCATATTTTAATTGTGTGATTTTTGTGTTTGTACATCATCAAAACTTGTCCTAAAAATTATCCTACATGGAGTAGTGAAATAACATGGATCCAAAACATACCATGTATTCTTATCCTGAATTTATGTGATCAATATACTAGTCTCTAGTATTGCATATTAGAAGTTCATACCCTACATTTTAGTGGTGTTATTGCATTTAGATTCTAGAACCTTACTTATTCATTTACATATTGCATAGTCCTCATTCTAGATTCTCAAAAATCCAAAAAATGCAAAAACATAGATTGCATATCCTAGAGTTAAGTATTACACTTTCTAGAGTCATTTTCCAAATTAGAGGGTGCATCTTTTTAGGATATTCATATAGTGTTCTTGCACATTATCTTCAATTCCTTCAAATCCATTATCATCTTGTCTATTTGCCTTGTCTTAGGCACTTGACATTGTTGTATTTATACACCTTGTTAGAATTGTCATTTTATTTGTTCCAAAACTGAAGTCAAGATAGTTCCAAGTTGGGTAAAAGAATAAAGTTGTGTCACATTTCAGGGCCACTTATCAGCACAGCTAAATTTGAGTATTTCTAAATAAAAATTAATTTTTTGTCAAACATATGGTCTACCTAGATTCATTCTAGCTAAGCTAGATAAGTGGTTAAACTTTTCCAATTGGAAATGTCTATTAAATGCATGTTTTATACCAATTACCAAAGAAATAAAATTATTTCATAAAATCAATGTTTCAATAACCCCTACTCTTTTTAATGATATTATTAAAAAATATTAAAAAATACCCTTTTGTAGAGCTCAGAGTCAAGATTATTGTCATATAAAGTTTATAGTGTTTTGATTAGATCTTATATATTATAATTTCAAAATACAACAAGTAGGTATTTTAACATTTGAGAAGATGTTGCTTCAAATAAATAAATAAATAGTAAATCATATATAAAAATTAATATTTAACACTAGAGGAGAGAGTCCTCTTCAAGATGTAATTTTTTTCTGAATGTTG
The DNA here is from genome assembly GCA_018584345.1 of Thuja plicata. Taxonomy (NCBI): domain Eukaryota; kingdom Viridiplantae; phylum Streptophyta; class Pinopsida; order Cupressales; family Cupressaceae; genus Thuja; species Thuja plicata. The sequence continues at coordinate 3,161,415 of MU223610.1, forward strand.
TAGATTTGATAGGGGAAATTTGGTAGGAGATGAAAACTGTCAATTTTAGATAAGTTCAACTTTGAGCGATTATAACAGGAGAAAATATGCATTGAAAACCAATCTTTATTATTTTTTGCACTAGCTATACATTTTATCTATAACATATTTTGAAATTAGAGGAAAAATAGATTATTTGCATATACTTTTTTGGTGGGAACTAGACCCCAGATTTTTAGCAGTTTTCAGCAATTGAAAAATGGACTTCAAAAATTAAAAAACTATGTCAATTCTTGTTCAAAAAAAAATTAAAAAATTATAGGCACAAACTTCATCCATTTTTACACATTTCATTAGTTTACATCATCCTCAAATTCTAAATACAAATGCCACTTTTTATGTCGTTAAAGTTGAACAGTTTACATGTTGTGGTCCTTTTCCTTTATAAAAGTGTGACACATGTTTGTAGATATGCACCCTTACATCATTTAGGTCTTTACTTAGGAGGTTTACGTTCAAAGTTTCTAGAATCTCTCTTAGCATACATTACTCACACCTTAGGCATCATTTTAGTCATTCACTCCTAGTTTTCATTAACATTCCAAAATCATCAAAAAATTTAGTTTACCTTATTTGTCTCTCAAAATTAGAAATGCCAAAAAATAGAATCCTAAGCTTGGTTGTCCAAGTTGTCTTGCATATACTTTTTTCTTAGATTGCATCCTTGCACATGTCACTCACACGATCAAAGAAGGGTATAGACAAAATGGATCACAACAAGGATCCCATGTATAATCCTACCAAAAATATTGACTTCACTATCAAGTGGACCCTAAGGCTTGATTTAATACACCTGAGATAGTGCAACATCAGTAGAGACCAAAGATTGATATTCGACAATTGTATCTCATTCCTCCACCAGGAGATGATTTATCGATTGAGAATCTTAGGGAATCATGTACACAAGAAGAGGTTGATAATGCCTTACAAGACCCTAGAGTAATGGTTGTTATAGATACCTTACTATCAACAAACCCAAACCATTATTTCCATATACTTTCATAGAATGATGCTAAATTACCCGTTGGATATGATACTTCCACCTTAGTAGAGGACACAATCATTCCATCATCATGGGATGCTTCAAATGGGCCCTCTAATCTCACTTCCACCATACCATCTAGCAACACCACTCATAGTGCAACCCGGGTCACTACATCCTCCACTGTACTTGGGATCCAATACAATAATCCTCTCTTCACCAGCAATCCACCCATGTCTGGTGCACCCATTACCACAACTATCCCTTCCATATTATCACAAACTCATCCAACGGGTAGTTATCAACTAATGATAGAAATTTCTTCTCATACAACTCCCCAAGGCCCAAATCCTAGTGGCCTTCAACCAGGTGCCCCTTCCAATCAAGTACCACACCTACTCATTCATGGGGCACCTCCATAACAACCTCTTGTGAACCCTAACCAACCATGGATTATTTCAAACCTTTTAGGACAACACAGAGCTACTAGGTCTTATGCTTATTCAACACCACCCTAGTATGTCTCACCACCATATATGCCTTTAATGAATAAAAACATGGGGTACATACCCCATACCATCAGGCACCATCCTATAACAATGGGAACCCATTTGTTGACCCTAACGCAATGCCATCCACACTAACACCCACTAAAGTCCTTCCTCAACAAGTTCAAACCCTTCAACTATAGATCATAAATCTACAAACAGGCTCTCCCAAAAGGTCTTACACATCAGCTGATCTTAGACCTTATCCATTTGATAGGACACTATACATGCCACCCTTTCCACACAACTTTGAGACACTTGAATTTTATTGGTACAAGGAAAAGGGTGATCCCTGTGACCACATTTGAGAATTCTTCATGGCTTGTATAGAAGTGGCCCACAATGACACATACCTTATGAGACTATTTCTACATAGTCTTAAAGGATCAACCATGGAGTGGTTTTCTAGACTTCCTCCTGGGATAAGTTCATGGAATGAACTTGCATAAAAGTTCATGTCACATTATTCACATAACATTATCATTGAAATAACATGGATGGATCTCTGCACTACAAAGCATAAAAGTGGCAAAAATTTTGCCTTTTATTTACAACATTGGAGGAATGTTGCCTCCAAGACATCTTTATACATACCCATAAAGGAAAATATCCACATGTTCATTGAAAATTATCAATTGGATAATGATGTGTGAGATAAACTCCTAGGGCATCGAGTCCTTCAAAGAACTAGTTGAGCAAGGGCTAAAGGGAGAAATCAATAAAGAGACCAATATCACTACGTCTTATGACAAATCTAAATATTGGTACAAGAATATCAATTTCACAAATGATGTCATTGTTGATGCAAAAGTAGCACAACCAATCATGCATGTCCATGTGTCAACAAATATCCAACACATTCAAACATTAACCAATGTAAAAAAATGCAAACATAGCTACTCCTAACGATAATCCCCAGTCAAACACAATAAAAAATAACCAAATTTTTGCAAGAAGGCCCACTCCACGAAGTAATTATACTCCTCTTGCATAACCTCTTGAGAAAATCTTGGAGAAACTTTTACAGTCCCTTTCAATAAATTCACTAAAAAATAGATTTTATGAACTAGGTCACTTTAAGCCAGCATCTTGAGACAACAAAAAATCCTATTCTTATTATAGAACCAAAGGACACAAAATTACCAACTATTTTTAGCTAAAGAATATTGTCTAGGATTTCATTGTACGTGGTGAAATCAAAGTTGTCAACAATTCAAGTACTACAAACCAAGATCATAAGATCTTTACAAAGCTATTCATGGATCGTGGAAAATGAAAGGTTGCAATATCAGGACAAGATAGCAAAGATAACCTCACATATGAAAAACCAGACCCCTATTATACTATTAATACCATCATAGTCCAAGGCCCATAAAATGGTTGTGTTGTCACCACCCGTCATTCCAAAATCACAATAAAAGGTGCTTTCAAGTCATTCACTCCACCATCAGGTCATTATAACTTGTTAGACCATCTATAGAAGACCCCTAACCAAATCTCAATCTTTGAACTACTCTTCATTTCACCAAACCATCAAGCAGTCTTAGATAAAGCCCTATAACAGTCATATGTCCCAAAGGACATAGATGTCAAAAAAATTTAGACCATGGTTGGATATTTTTATACTCCACATCATGTCACTTTCACTAAAATGCATCTACCAGCACATAAATCATCCCATAATTACCCTCTACATTTTAAAGTTTTCGTCCATCTCCACAAAATCAGACGAGTTTTGATAGATGGAGGAGCTGGTCTAAATATTTGTACATTAAAATTGGTAAAAGCTCTAGGCTACTCTAACACTTGTGTGGATGAAACTAAAAAGATCGTAATCAAAGCTAATGATGATGAGGAACATCCTTCAAAAGTCATGATCACCCTCCCAATCAGACTAGGTCCAAAAATACAAGATATTGCATTTCAAGTGTTGGACTTAGAGTTAGGATACAATATGCTCCTGGGGGACATGGATTCATTCCATGCAAGTAGTGTCATCCACGTACCATCAATTCTTTAATTTTCCTCACAAAATAATAGAAATCATTATTCCAGGTGATAAAGATCCTTTCCTATAGTGTACCAACCTAAAAGGGTCCACTTCCTGCCAAGTACCCAATATTCAGGAAGCATCCACTATTTCCTCATCTCAACACATAGATTCTACCAGTCTTTCAAAAATAATTTCTGAATCCACATCGGAACTCAAAATCCAAATTTAGGAGAAGGGACGTGTAGAATATACCTATGTAGACTCTTTTTTTGTAGGTAAGTTACCTGTCTTTCCCTATACTTATAGAAAACCAAGACAACCTCTTAAGAGGAAACAAAAATTAGTACTTATCTATCATTCAATAGTTTTCATAAGATGGGGTACATACATGAAGAAATAATTGAAGATGATTTATCTTCCTAGTTATACAATGATGAAGAACCCCCGAAGGTCACAATTCCAGTTCACGAATATGAACAGGGGTATGTTATTTTACAAAAAGAAGGATATGATAGGTACTCTATCCTAGGAAAGAATGGTCAAGGAATTGTAGAACCAATAACACCTACTCAAAATCCAAGGTTTTGTGGCTTTGCATACTAGCCACCAGAAGAAAGTATTTTGAGTATCTTGTTACATCATGACAATGATGTTTGTGTTTACCATAAATTTGAGGTATTTGAAGACTACCATTTTGACATAGACTCCCAAGAATATGAGTGGGATAGCCTGCACACTACCAATACCCTCCACCTCAACACTTCCATTGTCTACTTATCCCTAAAAGATAGACCAACATATAGCAAAGCATGGATCAAATAATTTTGGAATAAATTTGAACCCTCATCCTTATCCTCATTAGAAACCCATGAATTCATGTCAAATACATATATCAACACCTTGACTAACCTCCCTATTTCCTCTTTTCAAACCAAGGATATTATAGCCTTGGTATACCCTAAACTAATTGATTGGAAATAACAAAATCCACTAACCATCGACATATTCAAGAATAATGAAGCAATAACTGAGTTCTTAGGACTGAGACAAGGCATACCAATGGGAGACCATAAGGCGTGATTTAGTATCAAATTGGATAGAGAAATGTATTTTGGAGAGTTATGTCAATCCTCCAATCACAAAAATAAATATAAAGAAAATGTAAGGTTCTTAGGTAAAAATTGAAAGACACCTTCCACCCATAAAATAGTTAAAATAAAGGATGCATCCGAAGGTGAAAATATCCTTGAGGTTCCTAAGGATGGATAGATTGACATACTCCCTATCAGTGAAGAAAACTCACTACTCTTGGCAGAGAAGACACAGAACATTAACATGGGAACTAAAGAGACCAGAAGACTGATTCACCTGGCAGAGTCTTTAACAACATAGGAAAGAGAATACTTCATACAGTTCTTCAAAGACAAGAAAATCAAATTTTCTTTTTCATACTCTAACATGCCTGGATTAGATCCAAAACTAGTGCTTCATCATCTACCATTGAAAATTGGGGGCAAAGCCTTATAAACAAAAGCTTCACAAACTGCATCCCAAAATAGCACTACTAGTCAAAGAAGAACTAAAGAAATTGTTAACTACATGTTTTATAAGACCTATCGACTATGTTGTTTTGATATATAATATGCTACATGTATCCAAACCCAATGGAGAAATTAGAATCTACACATACTTTAGGGACCTAAACTTGGCATGTCCAAAGGATGACTTTCCTTTACCTAACATTGACATGATTGTCGACCTAACTTCTAGGTACAAGATGCAATCACTCATGGATTGATTCTTTGGGTATAACCAAATAAATATTGCACCACAGGATCAACACAAGACACCTTTTAATTGTTCTCGGGGTACCTATTACTAGTGTGTCATGCCCTTCGGTTTGAAAAATGTCAGTGATACATATTAAAGAGCCATTACTACTATCTTTCATGATATGATGCACATATTAATGAAGGATTATGTAGATGAAATATTAGCAAAGTCATCAAAAATGAATTTGTACCTATATGTATTATATCCCTTATTTGATAGACTTCAAGAATACAAGGTCAGACTAAACCCCAAAAAGTGTGTTTTGGGGGTCACTTCAGAATTTTTTTAGGATTCGTTGTCTCACACAAAGGAATTAAGATAGATCCTGAAAAGGTCCAATAAATAGTCAAGATGCCTCCATCAACAACACTCAAGAACCTAAGAAGTGTACAAGTTCGATTACGATTATTCAAAAGGTTCATCTCATAGCTGGCAAACAAGTGCCACCCATTCCAGTATCTACTTCACAAAGGCATGAAATTTGATGGGAAATAAGAGTGTCAAAATGTATTTTAAATACTAAAAGACTATCTCCTTTTGGCACCAGTATTAGTGTCTCCTATTTCAGATCAACCCCTACTATTGTACATTTCATTTATAGAGCACTCATTGGGTGCAATGTTGACACAAAATGATTTTGAAGGAAAGGAAAGGGTCATATACTACATCAGTTAGACACTTGTGAATTATGAGCTCAACTATATTTCTATTGAGAGAGCATGTTTAACTGTAAATTTTTTCTCATAAAAACTCAAACACTACATGTTGAGTTACAAGATGCTCCTAATTGCAAATGTTGACCCATTAAAATATTTGTTGAGAAAAGAAACAATAACAAGGTATCTCACCAAATGGGTCATGATCCTAAGCTAGTTTGACATAGAATATGTAGATAGAAAAATTATTAAAGTTTAATCTATCGTTGATCAGTTGGAAGATGCACCTTTACCTTAAAATCATCCAATGTTGATAGAACTCCCAGACAAAGGCATATTTTATTTAGAAGAACAAAAGCAATAGAAGTTATATTTTGATAGTTCTCACACATAGAAGGGATCAAACATTGGTATAGTCTTCATTACTCCTCGAGGAGACTTAATTCCTAGATCTTAAAATCTATAATTTGATTGTACAAACAACATAGTTGAGTATGAAGCACTCATCATAGGTTTGAAAACTGTAGTCGAATGGAAGATCCAACATCTACAGGTATACAAAGATTCTCAATTGATAATAAACCAAGTCAATGGTAGTTACAACACCAAAGATGAAAATTTGATTCCATATAAGGCAATGACAACAGTTACTAAGCAATATTTTGAATAGATGTCATTTTAGAAAATCCCCAAAATAAGGAACAAGGCAGTAGATGCTATGGTCACTATAGAATATTTTTTGTACATGCCACCCGAAGAAACACATTGTGAGTTCTTGGTCAAACAACCCTTGGTTCCTATCTACAAAGTCTCCACATCGTAGGTTGTGTGTGAAATTTTTTGACTTATTTCCCCATGGTACCAAGATATCCATGCTTACATAAAAAAACCAAATCATTCCCGTTGACCTTTCATGTAACCAAAATAAGTCCTTAATAATGCAAGCCTCTTTTTATCCCATCATAGCCAATACGTTCTATAGATATAGCCTGGATGGAACACTCTTACGATGGCTCAACTCAAAAGAAGTACAAACCACATTACTAAAAATAGATGAAGGTATTTGTGGTACCCATTCTAGTGGCTTAACCTTAGCTAAAAATATTTCAATAATTGGGTATTATTGTCCCACTATAATGGAGATTAATGCATGTAAATTCATATAGAATTGCAACAAATATTAGAGACACAGTAACCTCATCCATGCGTGAGTACAGGAGTTGCAACCACTCACTTCACCGTGGCCTTTTTAGGAATGGGGGCTCAAACTCGTTAGAAAAATTCACCCACTTTCATCTGATATTCATAAACATATCATTATAGCCACTAAGTATTTCAAAAAGTGTATCGAATCTATCTTAATGACCTATACAACCAAAAAATAGATTTCAAAGTCTATTTTAAACTATATCATAAGCTGGTATGGAGTGCCATGAGTTATTATCTAAGATAGATATGGTAATACTACTCCATTAAAAAATAAATATGTTGACAAACTTTGTTATAAGTTCCACATCGACCATTGTTATTCTTCATGCTACTATCCACAAAGCAATGGCTAAGCGGAGGCGTCCAATAAAATCATTCTGAAAATTCTAAAAAATATTGTCAATGACGTTGGTCGAGACTGGCATCTTCAACTAAATCCCACCCTATGGGCATATCACACTAGTTTTAGTACACCCACAAGAGCCACTCCATATTCACTTGTTTACAGAACCAAAGCTATTGTGTTGATTGGGGTTGAGCTCCCATCACTATGAGTATCCCTTTAGAATTTCATTTCTAATGAGGAATACCACGTATCTAGACTACAGGAGCTAGAATTGCTCGATGAGAAAAGACAAAATGCATTGACTCGTTTACAAGCATATCAACATCTTCATAGAAGCTGCAATAAAATAGCCAAAATCCAATCCTTTGAAGTTAGAGACTTGGTACTTATGGAGAATCAAAGGAATCAAATGGAAAGAGAGAAACTAGGTAAGTTTGAACCCAATTGGTTGGGCCCCTAAATTATCACAACAATCTATGGGTTGGGAGCATACCAGATATCTACATTAGAGGGCCAACCTCTACCATATCCCATCAATGGCTTGCATCTGTGCAAGTACTATACGTGACTATTAGGGTAGGCCTATTTCAAAAATGTAAAAAAATACAAAAAATCATAAAAGAAAAAAATGGTTACCTTGATGAAAACTTCGCAAATAGGCATCTTGTGTGACACAGAAATAGAAATACAAGAGAAATAAATTTGTCCTATTATTAAAACCACTTCGGTGGTGCCTTGGGCAAGTACTCTGATGAAATTTGGGCAATTTGGTGTCATGTGTAGGGATCATTGCTCTACTATCTATCATAGCTCCAACCTAGCATCACTTTTCATTTCACTTTGTATTTTGTAATAAAATGCATTTTGTCATCTAATAGTGGTTTGAAGTTCATCGGTTGTCCTTTTTCTGTCCCACATTGATTCACGTCCATTTCATAATAAATTTCCTAGTATGTCCTAATTGGGGGCATCACAATGTCATGATCCATCAATGTCCTAAAAAAACTTTAAAAGTTGAAAAATGTCCTAAAAATTTAAAAAATTGTCCTTAAAATTTTTCAAAAATTGAAAAATAACCTAAAAAATTAAAATTTTGAAAAACATCCTAAGAAAACACTAGGAACATAACAAAAAGTCCTGGAAAAACTATCGAAGACAAAAAAAAGAAATTAAAAACCTTGAAAATTCTGCAATAAAGTCCTTTGTACATATACCATTTCTTTCGTATTTCAATAAGCATTGAACACATCATACAACAATTCTGAGCTCAACGAATCCAGGTCAAAATTGTTAACTTGGAACAAGTCCTCAATCAAATTTACCAAATTTTTTTATCTATCGATCAAGTCGATATCAAGTCTTTTGTCAAAAGATCATCTTGTATTAAATAAAGGATGAAAGCACTCGAAACCAGATAGGTTGGTCTAAAGTGGGGTGTCTAATTCTTGGAACCAAACATCATCATCAATCGTCAATGTCATTGTCAAGCAACTACAAAAAATACAAACACATAATCAGTATGGTTGTTAACTTGTTGAGTCAAGTGGATCTTATTATGTCTTGATTGTCGCAAAGTCATGTTCCTATGCATATCTGAGTTATCCACAAGCTATTAGATATGTCAAGATGGTCCATAACTTATTTTTCTTTGTTTGTTGTTTGTGGGATGTTTACCATGAATTCTTAAAAGATCATTTTGGGTGTTTGTGGTAAGATCCTTCACATCCATATACAATATCTAATTGAAAAACATATTGCAATAGATAATTTAGTTGTGATACGTCGCACATACCTCAACTCTTAATTCCTGACCTAGCTAGATTGGACCGCATTCCTTGTCTGTTCAAAGTGCCTATTAAAATACAAGGGGATAATCATACCTAGATGATTCATATCTAGGTATGATGGTATCCAAAATTTTCTATAATAAAAGTGGCTCAAGGATGAAGTAAATTGCTCAACAAAGTTGGAATTCCAAGGGGGTTAAAGGAATTTAAGGTTTCAATCAAGACGCACCCTCATCCTCTCTAATTGTTAGTCCTAAAAATTCTCTTAGTCAATTACTACATTCATTATAGTTGTGTATTATGGCCAAAACAAAAATGGCATCATGCATACATATTATATTAGTACATAAGCATAAACATAAAATCATTGCAAGTTTGGATTGAATAAGGTAGAAGTAAGAAAGTGAGATATGTGTTTATGACATGAAGAGTGAAGGTGAAATCAGATGGGATTCTGATTGAGGACAGAACACACAAAGTTGCAACAGAATATCCGATCAGTGAGGATCAAGTAATTAAATCTAGAACAGGGATCTGAATCAGCAAATATAGTTGCTTATCAAAACAGGTCAATCCATTTATACTCTCTAACAATTGTAGTAGTGATCAAAATCTCTTAACATAGTAGACTTAACAGTATTTTGTAAAATCCTCTCACAAGGTGACATTTCTGCATTGAAGTGTTTGAAGACCTCTAACAAGGCCACTCCTTATAGGGTGATTAAATCCTCTAACAGGGTCACACCTAATAGTGTGTTATTGTAACCTTTAACAAGGTTGGATCCTAACAGGGCTCACTTCAGAAGAGTGAAAAACAGTGACTAGTTGCAATTGGTGGTTTTTCCCATATTGGGTTTCTATGTTAAATCTTGTTGTTATCTGTGTACATGTTATTTTCTTTATGGTTTATGTTTCTGCAATTAATTACTAAAGCATAATCACAATTAATATCTTAAGACTTTCTATGTGAACCGAGTGACAGTAGAATATCTATGTTAACCGAGAAATAGTGATAAATTTGTTTAAGATGTCTAAGGGACTTGGATTATTTTTTGTGGTAACTGATTCACCCCTCCCCTCTCAATTACTCAACTCATTTCCAACAATTGGACTTAGGTCGCCAAGTGCTTACAGGGAAGGTTTCAAGGCCAAAGCTAAAAGATCAGAGATTTCTTACAGAAGGGAGATCCCCAAGCTTAACAAAGACAATTTTGTTGCATGGCAATATTTGATGAGGCTACATCTATCTACTATTGGAGATACTAGTTTGCAATTCTTGGACCATAGGTATGTGGAACCACCGATACCTTTGACTGTGGATCAGATGATAGACATGAAGCATCATAATATAATGATGATTGATATAGCCTCTACACTCAGCTATTCCAAATTTGATGAAGTCAAGGACTGCCCTACTACCTTTGATATGTGGAACAAACTGCATGATATTCATGGAGGAGATGTCAATGTAAAGAGAGCCAAAGTAGAGAGTCTTAGAGGTCAATTTGATCAAATGAAAATGAAAGAAGGAGAAGACATTAAAAAATACAGTGAAAGAATCAAGAAAAGTGTCAGTGCCATCAGAGTTGCCGATGGAGTGGTTGAAGACACAATAGTGGTTAGTAAGGTATTTGTAAGATTTGATAACCATCAAATCAACCCAAGAAACCTGCATGCATACACTGCTACAAGAAAGAAGATAGAAGAGAGAAACAGAAGAGAATCAGCTATGGCGGCCAAAAAGCCAGAGACATCAAATTCATGTTGAAAGAAAATAATCTATATTATCAATAATAGAATTACAATAAGATGTGAAAACTCTATCCAGAAAACTAAGCGGTGATTCCTTATAAAGGATACCGAAGCCCTAAAAAGGAAACTCTCAGAAAATAGAAAGTTGCCTAAGTCTAACTTAAGCTAAGAGTAGATAACTAATAATTAACTGATTTAATTATTAGCAATACTCGACTACTCTAACAGTATTGAGAACTTTACTTCCCATCTATGCAATTAGAGTTTCAGTTATTCAAGAGATGAGATGCAGTAATGATGTAACTCTATATGGATTGGTTGGAAGACTTACAGCTTTTGAGTTGGAAAGTTTGACAATTATTCTCCTAATCCTAGCAATCTTGAGTCTGCATTCAAAGCTAAATTGAACCTTGGAAATATGAAAGGAAAACAGATTGATAGTGACAGTGATGATGAATTTGATGATGAAGATCTGGAAATCATTGAAGCATTACTTGCAAGGAGAGCTACAAAAGGAAAAGGACAATACAAAGGAAGAATACCATTGATTTTATTTTCATGTGATGAGGTTGGTCACATTGTTGCTAAGTTTCCAAACAATGCAAAAGAAGGTGAGAGAAAGTTCAACAAGTACAAAGGCAAGAAAATTTTCAAAAGCTACAAAGACAAAGGTAAGAAATCTTGTTATGTTGCTAAATATTCTGATAGTGATGAAGATGAAGATAAAATGGTTTATATTGCTATTAAGGATGAGTCAAATAATGAAGATAATGAAAAGACTGCACTTTACTCTCATATTAGAAAGAATGACACTTGGATAATTGATAGTAGTTGTTCTCACCACATGACTGGTGATAAAACTAAATCTGAACATCTTGAGCACTATGATGGTGGGAGTGTCAGTTTTGGGAATGATGAACCCTGATATGTGAAAGGTAAAGGTTTTATTTCTCTAACTAAAGGAATCACATGTGACAATGCTTATTGGGTTGAAGGACTAAGGCTTAATCTACTCAGTGTGGCATAGATCAATAACATTGGTTTCAAGGTAGAATTCATGAATGGTAAGGCCAAGCTCCTAGATGGTAAGGGAAACCTAGTTGGAACTGGCAGGCAAACAAAAGTTAATCTATTCTATATTGATCTCACTAAAAGTTTAATTTTTATTGCACAAGTAGAAGAAAGATGGTTATGGCATAAAAGGTTATGTCACATGAACTTTGATAACCTGGTCAACATAAGCAACAAAAAAAGAGTAAGAGGTATTCCTATTCTGAAGAAACCTGAATTAGCAATATGCAAACAATGTCAAATTGGGAAGATGGGCAAAACTAGTTTCAAGAGAAAGAATTACAATACAGAAGAAGTCTTGGAGTTGATACATACATATTTATGTGGACCAATTAGAACAACAAGTTACATAGGTGATAATTATTTTATTCTATTTGTTGATGACCATTCCAGAATGATGACTGTTATTTTTCTCAAAGAAAAATCAGAAGCTTTTCAGAAGTTCAAGTGGTGCCTTACCAGAGTTGAAAAAGAAACAGGAAAGAAAGTTAAATTCTTAAGATCAAACAGAGGAGGTGAATTCATCTCTAATGAATTCAATGAATTATGCAATGAAAGAGGAATCAAAAGACAAGTATCTGCCCTAGATACTCCATAGAAGAATGGGATAGCAGAAAGAAGGAACATATCTATTATGGATTGTGCAAGAACCTTGATGATTGAAAATAATGTTGCTACCAAATACTGGAAGGAAGCTATCAGCACTACAGTTCACACCTTGAATCGAGTTCAACTGAAGAAAGGTACTAAGAAGACAATTATGGTATGGCTACAAACCTAATGTTCGTTATTTCAAATTTTTTGGAAGTAAATGTTACATCTTGAAGGAAGCAATAAATGGAAAATTTGATGTAAAAGGTGATGAAGTTATATTCCTAGGCTACTCCTGCAAAAGCAAAGCATATAAATGTTTGAATCTTACTACTCATAAAGTCATAGAAAGTGTGCATGTAAAGATTGATGAGTTTGTAGAGAGAAATGAAGAACATAGCAGTAAAGAGCCTGAAGACTACAAAATTTTTGTATATTATGAACCTGATACTATACCTAAGACACAAGCAATGGTGATTGGATAGCATCCCTCTCAACCATTGAATTCATCTGCACAAACTCAAACAGTTCAACCTGAGTTTCATCCTATGCAACTCGAGCTGCTAGTAGAGGAAACCAAGTCGCAGACAGAGGAAACTGAGTCACAAATAGAGAGAACTGAGTCACAGACAGAGGCACCCGAGTCTTAGATAGAGGCGCCCAAGTCTTAGACAGAGGCGCCCGAGTCTCAGATAGTGGAACCCGAGTATCATACATAAGAGCATAACAGAACTTTTGAGCATGGTGAACCAAGTGCAACAAGCCCAGAATCAAGAAGGAAGGATCTTGTACTTGAAAAATATGTCAGAAGGCATCATGCACCTGAACAAATAATTGGAGATCAGCCAGAAGGTGTAATGACAAGGAACAAAATCAAAGGTACATGTTTCCTTAGTGAAATTGAACCTAGAACTATTAAAGATGCATTGAATGATGAAAGTTGGATTGAATCAATGAATGAAGAGATTGAGCAGATAGAAAAGAACAAAACCTAGACTCTTGTACCTAGACCAAAATATAATAATGTGATTGGTACTAAGTGGGTTTTAAGAAACAAGATGAATGAAAAAGGAGGATTTTCTAGAAACAAGGCAAGATTAATATGTAAATGATATGATCAAGAAGAGGGTGTTGATTATGGAGAAACTTTTGCTCATGTTGCAAGACTTGAAGGAGTTAGAACTCTTCTGGAATATGTTGCACACAAAGGATATAAGCTATATATAAAATGGATATAAAATCTGAATTCCTGAATGGAATTCTTGAAGAGGAAGTCTATATTGAGAAACCTAAAGTTTTTGTATATCCTACCAAAAAGAATATGGTTTTCAAACTGCGTAAAGAATTGTATGGATTGAAACAAGCTCCTAGAGATTGGTATGAAAGATTGCATGTTTACTTGATAAGTATTGGATTCCAGAGAACTAATGATAATAGTAGCTTGTATATCAAAGAAGGACCTCAGAACAAGATACTATTAGCACAAATATTTATTGATGATATATTGTTTACTGGATATGATGATTTATGCAAAGCATTCTCCAAAACTATGAGTAAGGAATTTGAGATGTCTATGTTTGGTGAAATCAAATTCTTTGTTGGTTTACAAGTTTATCAGATGAAGGATGGTATCTACATTACCCATTCTAAATACATCAAAGAGATACTAAATAAATTTGGGATGGAATATTCCAAACCACTTGGAACACCCATGCCTACTGGACATAATTTGTATAAGGATGATGATTCAAAGGAAGTAAACCAGACTACCTAGAGATCCACGATTGGTAAACTTCAATGTGTTGTTCACACTAGATGTGATATTGCATTAGCAGTTGGTATTGTTGCAAATTTTTCAGCTAATCCTAGAGAGAATCATTTGATGGCTATCAAAAGGATTCTGAGATATCTTAAGGGTACTGAAGAGTATGGATTATGGTATAAGAAAGGAGGAAACTCTGATTTGAAGACTTTTACTGATGTTGATTAGGATGAAAGTGTTGATGATAGAAAGAGCACAAGTGGTGGAGCATTATTTCTTGGAAAGAGGTTAGTCTCCTGGACAAGCAAGAAACAGAAATGCATTTCTCAGTCTACAGCAGAGGTAGAGTATGTTACTGCAACATTAAATTATTTAAATGTCATATCGTTCAAACAACTATTGTCAGGTATGAAGGAATAAATCAAAGAACCAGTTATTATCTACTGTGACAAACCGATGCTATTAAGATTTAAAAGAACCATGTGATGCATACTAAGACTAAACATATTGCAATAAAGTATCACTTCTTGAGAGAATTGGTTCAGGACAAGGAAGTAAGATTGGAATATGTGAATACTAAAGGACAAATTGCAGACATATTCACAAAACCATTACCTAAGGATGCATTCTTGTATCTTAGAGGAAAGCTAGGGGTGATTCCCATAACTGAGGCTCACTAAAACATAGTTTAGTGATGCATCAACTGAGCTACAAAAAAAACTTAACATGTTGATGCAGATATTCAGAGCTTCTTGCATATGAATCAGTACAAACATGTACATTACAAATTCATTGGATATATAAATTAGTTGGTGTCTTTGGCATTAGTTGTCAAAGAGGGAGAGATTACTGATGTCATAAAGATTACCGATGGAGAGATTGATGATAAAGGGAGAAACTTTGTCAGAAACAGAGATTAATGTAAGAGGGAGAAATCTGTATTTCAGAGATTGTAAAGACAGAGGGAGTTTTTGGATCAAAATTAGAATGAAGCTAAGGACATTAATAAAATTTCATTCTTATGTCTGTTGTTCTATAATTCTTTGTATTATGGCATGTTGTGTTGCCATCAATGCCAAAGAGGGAGATTGTTGATGGCAATTATGCAATTGTGTATTGTCATTGATGTTTACACAAGTATAGTGATGTTTACACAAATGTCTATTCTTATCCAAGAACAGACAGTGTATGCCAAGCTCTCTCAGGCATTGAAGATGACCAAAGTGATTTTCAGTTCTAACCAAGTTCACTCAGGCATTACAATATTGGTCCGGCGTTGAAGGATTTTAGTGTTGACCAAGTTAAGTATTCAGTGTCAGCCGACTAACATCAGTTTATAATTTATGGTTAATTGGTTATATGCAGCCAACATACATGATTTTTATTATTTAT
>MU223610.1:3212061-3222936 GCA_018584345.1 Thuja plicata
TGTGTATATATGTATATATGTATATGTATATGTATGAATGTATATGTGTGTGTGTGTACACACACGTGTATATGTATGTATATATGTATGTATGTGTGTGTATAGATATAAGTCAAAATGAATGTTAGAGTACAAATATCATAATTAATGTTTAAAAAAGAGTTCGCAAGCTCACAAAATATATACAAAAGGTATCTAAAATGTCAACTCATTTTGCATCCATCCATTGCTCTAGGAGGTGTAGGTGGTACAAAAGTAGAAGGACTGACCTTAGTCTGTCTAGGAGGTACATTTGTACCTATTTGAGATGCTTTGAGAGGCTGTAAAATTGTCCCAGTATTATGTGATCTCTGAAACCTCCACGATCTTCATGAAGCTATATAGCTAGGGACCCTTTTCTCAAGGGGTACAACACAATCACAATGCCCCCACCATTAATCAATCTATCTCTACATCTCTCGAACCTGTCTACTAGCAGTTTTGCCTTCCTGAAAGAGCCTGTCAATACTCTACTACAAGGACATATCTTGTACATTGGAAATGAATGAACTCACATCTGCCTCTATTGCCTAAGCTATGGCCTCTGCTTCATGTTCTCTAGCCTGTGTTTCTTGTACCTCCCCCCTCATACTATCCCTCTCTTGATCCATACCCCTCTATATCCTCTCTATCCTCTCCTCCAAAATTGTCACCCTTGTCATATGCCAGTGACTCTATGCCTTTGTGTTGTCGCCCTCTGCCCTGCCTCGGTATCCCTGGTCTTCACTTGTGTCACCATACTCATAGCCCCATCTAATCTAACCCAAATATATCTAACCTCATCCCTCATTCTCCTCATCTCATCCTCCTGATCTCCACCCATATATCCAACATCCAATCTCACAATTATTTCTTGTGCAACCTTGTCAAAACCACCCATGGCCACATTTATGAGTCTAGTATCATCACCCTTAACCTCCATCTCATCACTTGAATAGATGGGTCCACTAGTGCTTATTGATATTGTCTTTATCTCCTCCTCACTCTCTCCAATGACATCCACCTCTACCTCCTAATCTCCTCTCACCTCCTTGTCCCTGCCAATTGTTGGGGTAACCACAGGTGCACCTATAGCAATAACTCTGCAATGATGAACCATAACTGATTGAATATTTGAAGATGTTAAGTTGATCACCAAAATGTAGAAAGATAATGCAAGACATTAAATTAGTTAATGGATTGTATTGTCATTGATGTCAACTTGATATAATCTAATTGGTTATATACAAAGTGTGAAAGACTTCAGAGAACCAGAAAGATAAAGGATATGCTATCAGTAATGCATAAAAGATCAGTATTCACTAAGTGACTACAAACACCGACGGACAGTGCACCATGACAAACAAAGAAACCTAAAAGTAAAGTCATAATGTTTCCTGAGCCACAAACCCGACAAGCATTACCGATGAGAAGAATCACAAGAATTATCGATGAGTAGAACTTCATAGTGATGCTCGACATGATGACATGTAACTGATTGAATGTTTGATAATGTTAAGTTGAAGATGATGCAAGACATTAAATCAGTTAATGGTTTATATTGTCATTGATGTCAACTTGATATCATTTGTACAGTCATATACATAATTCCAAAGACTTCAGATAATCAATGGAACAAAGGTTATGCTTTCAGCAATGCATAAAAGTTAAGTATTCACTAAGTGACAGACAACATCGACGGAGTACACACCATCGGTAAAGGCAAAGAAAAAGTCACAGTGATGCCCGATGAGCAGAAGACAGTATTGCCCAATGAGTAAAATCCAATGATGCCTGACGGACAGAGATCCTAAAGCTAACTAGAGTCACATCGACAGAACTGGTAGTTATCAGTGATGACTAACTGCAAAGTTGACCAACAGAATAGAGAGTTCAGAAAATGACAAAATATCTAGCTGGTAGAGCTTAAGGATAGACTTAACTGGTTGTTTTATTTGTTTTATTTGACCAGAGTTAAGTAATTGATTTAAAGAAGATTTGTACAGTTGGCAAGAAGATAACTACGAGATAAATCAAGAGTTAAAGTTGTAAATCAATTGGGTGGATTGTTTTTCACGCCAAGAATCAAGAATTAAGGAATATCATGTCTATATAAGAGACAAGCATAATTCATTTCTGCAATCACAAGCATTCACATACATGGGAAGGGGAGTGAATAGAAAGAGGATACTAAAGAGAAACTGATGAAGGATAACTTCATACAGTCCTAATCAATCAAGTTGAAGAAGAGCTAAAGAATTTTGCGAACACCGATGAACAGTGAAGCACAGCATCACAAAGTAGAAAGTGTGGAGCATAAAGAATTGAATTGATACATTGATCAGAGAGGTATTATACTTAAATAGATCTGAAAATATGCAATTCAAGTTGCATTAGAAATAGGTCATTTTGTTTCAATTTAACCATTGAAGCATTAAGTCTCTTAATAGAGCTGGACTTAACAGTCTTCTACATTTGAGGTATATCCTAACAGATTGCCAAAAAAATTGTCATGAAGATAGCATTGAGTGCTCGATACCAACACATAGTCTAAGAAGGAGGCTGATGTAGTTAGGTAGCATCAGATATGCTAGATACTTATTGTGCCCATAGAGGTTGATCAATATTGGTAGCATATACATGCAAAATATCAAGTGACAATCTATTATTAAAATCCTCTAACAAGGTCGCACTTAACAGTGTGTTTGTAACCTTTAACATGGTTGGCTCCTAACAAGGCTCACTTTAGAAGAGTGAAAATTTGGGGTACCCGTCCCAGTGGTTTTTCCCTTAACAGGGTTTCCACATTAAAAATCCATGTGTTATGTGTGTATGGTTTATTACTTTACTGTTTTAAATTTCACATATGCATTTATGGATTGATTGGTATACTCTGCATATTTACTGAGTATTGGTAAATAAGTTTTACTACTTATCGGTTATCAAGGAGAATAAGGATAGACAAGGTAAACCAACAAACAATTAATTATTATAAGTATTTCAAGGCATGCATCTTGTAGGGACTTAATAATCTGAGATTTATTTGATTGGTGGTTAGTGATTAAAGGATAAATTTTTGAGGCCACTGATTCACCANCCCCCCCCCCCCCCCCCCCCCTCTCAGTTATTACTAACAATTGGTATCAGAGCTTGTGTGCTTAGAAGGAAGGTTTCAAGACCTAAGTAAAGATCATAAGATGAACAGACGAGATGTGCCCAAGCTAAACAAAGACAACTTTGCTTCATGGAAAAGCAGAATAAGACTCCACTTATCAGGTATTGGTAATGATGTTACTCAATACTTGCATACTAAATATGTGTTGCCCACAGGACCATTAATAGTAGATCAATTGAGAGTGAAGCATGAGCACAACTGCATGGTCATAGAGATTTATTCCTCCCTCTCCGATGCTGAATTTGAAGATGTCAAAGATTGCACAACTACAAAGAAAATGTGGGACAAATAGAAGCTTGTACATGGTGGTGATGCAAATATTCTGAGAGCCAAGGTAGAAAGCCTTAGAGGAAAGTTTGATGATCTCAGAATGAAAGAAGGAGAAAACATCACACAGTACAACACAAGAATAAAAGAAGTAGCCAATGCTATATGAGGTGTTGGAGGTACACTTGAAGAGGAGACAGTGGTAAGTAAAATCTTAAGAACCTTATTGCATGTATATGCTATTAGAGTTTCTTCTATTCAAGAAACAAGAGCAGTAGGAAACAATACAGTTACTCTTGATAGTTTGATTGGTAGACTGATTTCATTTGAGATGAATAACTTTCATAATAGTGTCTTACCAAACTTAGAGTCTGCATTTAAGTCTTCTATGAGAATAAGAAAATCTAGTCAGAGACACTCATCTAGAAGAAATAGTGAAAGTGAAAGTGAAGAAGATCTAGATTAAATAGAAGCACTCATGGCAAGGAGAATGCAAAGAGGCAAAGGTAAATACAAAGGAAAGTCACCACTTGTATGCTTTAATTGTAAAGAGATTGGACACTTTGCTACAAGATGTCCTAACAGAAGAAAAGATGACAGAAGTGATGACATATCTTTTGAGAAGAAATCTGATAGAGGTGATAAAAAAGATTATAAAGGTTACACACAATCACAAAGAAGAGATACTCGAGACTACAAGGATAAAGGCAAGAAGGCTAGCTACCTAGTTGCTTGCAAAGATGAAGATACTGACACTGAACCTAATGATGACATCGAGATGGTATTTGTAATTGTGAAAGATGATTCAGATGAAGATGAAAGGTATGAAGAAATTGCACTCATTTCTAAGGTTAGCAAGAATGAAGTCTAGATTATAGATAGTGGCTGCACTCACCATATGACCGGTGACAAAGATTGAATTATAATCTTATTGAATTACAATGTGAAAATGATTATTGGGTAAAAGGATTGAATTATAATTTGTTGAGTGTTTCTCAGCTGAATAATTCAGGTCACAGTGTAGCATTTGAGAATAAGAAGGAAAAGATCTTCAATGAATTAGGAAACCTGATTGGTACCCGTGAACAGACTAAAGGTAACTTATTCTATCTAAATGATACTAACACCACTTGCTTAATGACTAGAAATGAAGACATATGGTTGCGGCACAAAATATTGTGTCATGTGAATTTTGACAACATGATGAAAATAAGTAGAAGGAGAAATGTAAGAGGCTTATCGATGATGACAAAGCCAAACAACATCATGTGCAAAAATTGTCAAAAAGGTAAAATGTCAAAGTCTAGTTTCAAAATTAAAACCCATACATCTGATGATATTCTAGAATTAGTCCATACTAATTTATGTGGACCTATGAGGACAAAGAGCTATTATGGAGATAGATATTTTATTCTCTTTGTTGATGATTACTCTAGAATGATGATAGTTATGTTTCTAAAAGAAAAATTTGAAGCATTCAAGATGTTTAAAGGGTATAAGGCTATGGTAGAAAAACAAAGTGGTAAGTATCTAAAATGTTTAAGATCAGATAGAGGAGGAGAATTTATATCAGATGAATTCACTAATTTTTGTAATGAGCATGGTATAAAAATATAGGTTTATGCACCAAGAACACCACAGCAAAATGGGATTGCTGAGAGAAGGAACAGATCAATAGTTGATTGTGTAAGAACACTGATGATAGAGAAAGGCATCACCCAAATCTTCTGGAGAGAAGCTTTCAGCACTGTTGTTTATACACTTAACGGAGTACAACTAAAGAAGGCCACAAAGAAGACACCTTATGAGCTATGGTATGGTAAAACACCCAATGTAAGTTACTTCAAAATATTTGGAAGTCAATGTTATGTCTTAAAGGATGATAGAAATGGAAAGCTTGATTCCAAAAGTGATGAAGGTATTTTCTGAGGTATTCTACCAAGAGCAAAGCTTTTAAATGTCTAATCAAGGCTTCTAACAAAATAGTTGAAAGTGCAAATGTAAAGATTGATGAATTTGTAGAAAAGAATGAGCTGGAAAGCACAAAAGAACCAGAGGACTACAACAAGTTTGCATACTATGAAGAACCCATAACTCTACCCAAGAAACAGTGCTTAATTCCATAACAACAAAATGTTGCAACCGACGATCAGAATGTTGTTACTAACAGTCAGGATAATGATCAAGATAATGTGCAAGGTAATGAAGATCAAGATGATACATAAAGAGTTGTACCGGTACTTGCAAGATATGTAAGAAGGAACCATCCAGAGGACCAAATCATAGGAGATAAGATAGCTGGTACAAGAACAAGAAGTAAGTCTTTAAACTCAAATTTTTTAACTTGTGAGTTTGAGACAAAATTTGTCAATGTTGCACTAGATAATGAAGAATGGATAAGTGCTATGAATGATGAGATTAAGAAGATTGAGAAGAACAAAACATGGTCACTTGTGCCAAGACCATATGACAAAAATGTCATCGATACAAAATGGATATTCAGGAATAAGCTGAATGAGAATGGAGAAGTCACAAGGAACAAAGAAAGACTAGTATGCAAGGGGTATGCACAAGAAGAAGGTATAGACTATGGAGAAACCTTTGCACCCGTTGCTAGGCTAGGAGTAAGAATACTACTTGCTTATGTTGCATATAAAGGATTCAAAGTATATCAAATGGATGTCAAGTTAGCATTCCTAAATGGAATACTTGAAGAAGAGGTATACATTGAACAACCAGAAGGGTTTGTAGATCCAGACAAGAGGAACATGGTATGTAGACTTCACAAAGACTTGTATGGATTAAAATAGGCTCCTAGAGCCTGGTATGAACAACTTCATTCCTATCTAATAAGTATTGGATTCATAAGGACTGGTGAAAACAGTAATCTTTATTTGAAAAAAGATATTGATGCTAACACTTTGATTGCTGAAATATTTGTTGATGACATCATATTTGGAGGCAATGATATACTATGTAAGTCACTTGCTAATGAAATCAGTAAAGAGTTTGAGATGTCTATGTTTGGAGAGATCAAGTTCTTTCTTGGTCTATAGATGATTCAACAAAGTGAAGGTATTTTCATTACACAATCCAAATACATCAAAGAGGTCCTGAAAATATTCAAGATGGAAGAATCCAAACTAGTTGGAACACTGATGGCCACTAGAAGAAAATTAACAAAGAAAGACAAGACAACACAGGTAAATCAAACTTTGTACAGATCAATAATTGGAAAAATCATGTATGTTGTACACACTAGACCAGATATTGCACATGTAGTAGGAATTATTGCTAGATTTTTTGCTAACCCCAGGGAATCACATATGACTGCTGTGAAAAGAATTCTGAGATATCTGAAGAATACTAAGAAAATTTGGTTTATGGTATAGAAGAGAAGCCAAATTTGAACTTAAGGTGTTTACTGACGCTGATTGGGCTAGAAATCTTGACGACTGGAAGAGCACAACTGGAGGAGCATTCTTTATGGGTGAAAGACTTGTCACATGGATTAGCAAGAAGCAAGGATGCATCTCACAATCTACTGTAGAAGAAGAATATGTTGTTGTTGCTGCAAATTGCTCAAATATTGTATGGATCAAACGTTTGCTAGAAGGTATGCACATGAAGATCTCAGAACCAGTGATTATCTATTGTGATAACACTAGTTCAATAAACATTTCCAAGAATCCAGTCATGCATTCCAAGACTAAACACATTGCAATCAAGTATCATTATTTAAGAGAACAAGTTCAAGAAAAAGAGGTGATACTTGAACATGTGCAATCTAAAGAACAATTGGTTGATATCTTCACCAAGCCACTACCCAAGGATACATTTGAGTACTTGAGAAAGAGACTAGGGGTCAAACACTTGTCTACCAGTTAGTAAAAGACTAAAAGCTGCATCAACCTATATATTATCAAAATATCATTCATGTTGATGCAAGCAACCAAAAAGATGAACTTCAAAGCTTCATCTATATATAGAAAGGTATATATCAGAACTGAGCACCAGATCATATTGATGATGGATAAGGGAAATTCAAGGAATATATTATGGATCGAGAGAAAATATCACTTGACATTAATGTCAGATATCTGTGAGATATTTTTTTGGCATTGTTGTCAAAGGGAGAGAAAGTTTCCATATTATCACAGTCTTCAGAAAAAGAAGAAAGATTATCCATTATCAGATTACTCCCACAGAGAGAGATCATATCCATAGGGAGAGTTGCTGACAAAAGATAGAGACATCAAAGAACAAGAACAGTCAAAAGAGAGATATTGACACAAGGGAAGGACACAACACATCAAAATAAGAAACACAGAAAGCTGCAAGAATCAAATCTAAGATAACATAGAGCTTACCGGCAGTCAGACATTTTTATTAGTTATCAAAACAAATTGTTTGGTAATCTGATGAATCTCAATAATTGTATTTCATATTGTATTAGAAATAGTATAGTGTGATAATATAGTATGTTTCAATCAATGTCAAAGGGAGAGATTGATGACATGTAACTGATTGAATGTTTGATAATGTTAAGTTGAAGATGATGCAAGAAATTAAATCAGTTAATGGTTTGTATTGTCATTGATGTCAACTTGATATCATCTATACGGTCATATACATAATGCCAAAGACTTCAGAGAATCAATGGAACAAAGGTTATGCTTTAGGCAATGCATAAAAGTCAAGTATTCACTAAGTGACAGAAAATACCGACGGAGTGCACACCATCGGTAAAGGCAAAGAAAAAGTCACAGTGATACCCGACGAGCATAAGACAGTATTGCCTGATGAGAAAAATCTAATGATGCCCGATGGACGGAGATCCCAAAGCTAACTGGAGTCACACCGATGGAACTGGCAGTTATCACCGATGACTAACTGCAGAGTTGATCGACAGAACAGAGAGTTCAGAAAATGACAAAATATCTAGCTGGCAGAGCTTAAGGATAGACTTAACTGGTTGTTTTATTTTTTTTACTCAACTAGAGTTATGTAGTTGATTTAAAGAAGATTTGTACAGTTGGAAAGAAGATAACTATGAGATAAATCAAGAGTTAAAGTTGTAAATCAATTGGGTGGATTAGTTTTCATGCCAAGAATCAAGAATTAAGGAACATCATGTCTATATAAGAGACAAGAATAATTCATTTCCGCAATCACAAGCATTCACATACACAGGAAAGGGAGTGAATAGAAAGAGGATGCTGAAGAGAAATTGATGAAGGATAACTTCATACAGTCCTGATCAATCAAGCTGAAGAAGAGCTAAAGAATTCTATGGACACCGACAAACAGTGAAGCACAGCATCATAGAGAAGAAAGTGTGGAGCACAAAGAATTGAATTGATACATTGATCAGAGAGGTATTGTACTTAAATAGATCTAAAAATTTGCAATTCAAGTTGTACTAGAAATAGGTCATTTTGTTTCAGTTTAACCATTGAAGCATTAAGTCGCTTAATAGAGAAAGACTTAACAGTCTTCTACATTTGAGGTATATCCTAACAGATTGCCAAAAAGATTGTCATGAAGATAGCACTGAGTGCCCGATACCGACACACAGTCTAAGAAGGAGGTTGATGCAGTTAGGTAGCATCAGATATGTCAGATACCTATTGTGCCCATAGATTTTGATCAATATTGGTAGCATATACATGTCAGATATCAAGTGACATTCTATTATTAAAATACTCTAACAAGGTCACACTTAACAGTGTGTTTGTAACCTTTAACAGGGTTGGCTCCTAACAGGGCTCACTTTAGAAGAGTAAAAATTTGGGGTACCGGTCCTAGTGGTTTTTCCCTTAACAGGGTTTCCACATTAAAAATCCATGTGTTATGTGTGTATGGTTTATTACTTTACTATTTTACATTTCACATATGCATTTCTGGATTGATTGGTATACTCTGCATATTTACTGAGTATCGGTGAATAAGTTTTACTACTTATCGATTATCAAGGAGAATAAGGATAGACAAGGTAAACTGACAGACAGTTAATTATTATAAGTATTTCAAGGCATGCATCTTGTAGGGACTTAATAATATGAGATTTATTTGATTGGTGGTTAGTGATTAAAGGATAAATTTTTGAAGCCACTGATTCACCCCCCTCTCAGTTATTACTAACACGAGGGATAGACAACCCTGACAGACAGATAACCATGATGGAGATGCCCGAGGAGAACTGAAGTGTTGACCGAGGCTAACAAGAGTTAAAACATCGAAAGGAACTAAAGTTCAGAAATGACAAAAGACTTAGCTAGCAAGAGCTAAAGAAGGAGTTAACCGGTTGTTCATATTATTTTCATTAACAAGTTAAAGACAAAGATAAGTGAAAGATTTAAAGTTATTTTATTCCAGTTGTCAAGGAGAAATCTACGGGATAAACTTAAGTAAATCTTTAAAGCAAGATTGGCTAGAATTGTGGATCACACCAAGAACAAGAAAGTCAAGAACTGAGAAATGGTGATATCGTATCTATAAAGAGACAATCTAATTCATTATGAATTAGGGGAGTGAATAGAGAAGAGGATGATGAAGAGAAACTGGTGAAGAACAAATTCATACAGTCCTGATCAATCAAGTTGATGAAAGAGCTAAATATTTCTGCAGACACTGAACAACAGAGAAGCACAATATCACCGAGCAAAAAGAAGTGGAGCAAAGGTATTGAAAAGACACATTGATCATAAAGGTATTATGATCTTACAATAGATTTGAAAATATGCAAGTCTATATTTGTATATGTGAACAAATCATTTATTGTTTCAATTTAACCATTGGGTCATAAATCCTCTTAACCGAGCAGGACTTAACAATCCTTTCTATATTGAGATACATCCCAAGGAGTATCAAAAATTTTGATCATGAAGATAGCATGAGATGCTAGATACCAATTGAAAAACTACATTGGGTTTGGTCATAGAAGGTAGCATAGAGATGCCATATATTAAGTGACAAACTATTCTATTTAAATCCTCTAACAAAGTTGTTGAGATTGATGAACATCAATCTACCCAAGAAACACCTGCATGCAAAGATGTTACACAGAATGAAACAGAAGATAGAAGAAACAGAAGCTATGGCGGCCGATAGGCCAGAGATTGAAAAAGCATGTTGCAAGAAATGATATTCTATTAACACAATAAAGATTAAAAATTGATCTCAATAATGAAATACAAAGAGGACAATCCTTATAAAGGATGTCGAAACCCTAAAAGGGAAACAACTCAGAAAAGGAAAATTTCCTAAGTCTAACTTAAGCACTAAAGAGTAATTACTAAAGATTACTCTAACACCCCCCCCTTAAGTGTAACTTAGGGAGAAGCAAAACTGCTAAACTACTGCAGAAAGCAGGAAAGAAGGGTCCCGGCAACTAGGCCTGATCAGGTACCCAA
>MU223610.1:3223592-3301864 GCA_018584345.1 Thuja plicata
AGAGGGCATAAACTGCATAACTCAGAGGAGTGAAAACCTAGAGCAGAATCTAGAGGAAATATCTCTACCACTGAAAAGTACACAGAATCATCTTTCCGACGATATCTCATTTGCCAAAAAAGGAGTCCGGATGAGCCAGATATGACTCCCGGAAGGCAAAACAGGACATCAGACTTCAACATCAAAAAAAGCTATTGAAATGGTGGAACCAAAACCTCTAACCTCTACCATCAGAAAGTTCTTGGAAAGAGCTTTCCGACGGTATATAGAAGTCAGAAAAATACCCCCGTATGCTCCCTGTAGAGAGAAAAACATCCAGGTAGGTCAGAAAGGGCCTCAGAGGAAAAAATTAAGCCCCTGGGGCTAAAAGAAGTTCGGCCCCTGGGCGCATGCACGCTCAGGGGGCTGGGCATAGGCCCCCGGACCCTCCATGTGACCGCAGCTTGATTAGACAGCCCGCGGGGGCTGGCGCAAAATGCGCAACCTTGAGCATCGGCGGGGAGGTGAGATTCGGTGGAGACGGTGGCGCAGAGGGGCCGCCGGAGGAGCCACCGAGCAGAGCAAGTGCAGCAGAGGGTGGCCGGAGTAGAGCCACCGTGGGTGGCGGGAGCACAGGGGCAGCGCTAGCCGCGGCGGCGGGGGCCGCAGTAGAAAGGGCGGTGCGGGCCGCAAAAAAAACAGGGAGGGGCCACCGGTGGTGGCCGAGCCCCGGTGGGGCGGTGGCGGCCCCCCCGGTGGAGCCTTTTAAATACAACTGCATGCGGTATTTTAAAACAAAAAAAATCATAAAAACAATGCATTTTTAATGATTTTTTTTTTTTGCCTCAAACAACGTGTCGTACGGCCCTAGAAGGCCGAGAAAATTTTTCCCAGAGACCCGGTGCCCAAAAGGGTCAAAATTTTATATGATTTCGACTCTCCCGGGCCTTCTAGACGCAATGGTGGAGTCCTTTTCGGCTCAAACAGCTCTGAAAAATAGAGACCCCCAGAACCAGAGACAAAAGCCGGAAAAGAATCTAAGAGCTTCAAACCCTCGCTGCTTCAACAGAGAACGAATAGCCGGATGCAGGAGAGCTCTGATACCATGTTGAGATTGATGAACATCAATCTACCCAAGAAACACCTGCATGCAAAGCTATTACACAGAATGAAACAGAAGATAGAAGAAACAGAAGCTATGGCGGCCGATAGGCCAGAGATTGAAAAAGCATGTTGCAAGAAATGATATTCTATTAACACAATAAAGATTACAAACTGATCTCAATAATGAAATACAAAGAGGACAATCCTTATAAAGGATGTCGAAACCCTAAAAGGGAAACAACTCAGAAAAGGAAACTTTCCTAAGTCTAACTTAAGCACTAAAGAGTAATTACTAAAGATTACTCTAACAAAAGTCACACCTAACAGTGTGTTTGTAACCTTTAACAGGGTTGGCTCTTCACCGATCTCACTTCAGAAGAGTGAAAAAATTGGGTTACCGGTCCCAATTGGTTTTTCCCTTAACAAGGTTTCCTCGTTAAAAATCCACGTGTCAATGTGTTTATTAGTCATTACTTTAGTGTTTTGCATTACACATAAATAATCTGGATTGATCGGTATACACTAAGAAAATTACTGTATTTCGGTAAATGAAAGACTGCTAATTGGTAAACAGTAAGAATAAGGTTTAATAGTGACCTCTGAGCAGTAGTTATTTGTTAATATTATTTGAAGGCATTCATCTTGTAGGACTGAAGATAACTAGAGGCTTAATATTGTGGTACTAAGTTTTTGGGTTGATTTATTGGAATATTTTTGAGGCCACTGATTCACCNTTCCCCCCCCCCCCCCCCCCCTCCCTCTCAGTTATTCTAAAAATTGGTATCAGAGCTTGTGTGCTTAGAAAGGAAGTTTAACAACTTAAGATAAAGATCACAAGATGAGAAAATGAGATGTGCCCAAGTTGAACAAGGACAACTTTTCATCATGGCAAAGAAGGATAATTAAGAATCCACCTACCAGGTATTGGAAATGATGTTGTTCAATACTTAGATACTGAATATGTGTTTCCTACAGGACCTCACACAATTGAGCAATTGAGAGAAAAGCATGAGCATAATTGCATGATGATAGAGCTTGCTTCCTCACTCTCCGATGCTGAGTTTGAAGGTGTCAAAATATGCACCTTTGCAAAGAAAATGTGGGATAAATTGAAGGTGGTACATGGAGGAGATGCTAATGTACTAAGAGCCAAGGCAGAAAGCCTAAGAGGTAGGTTTAATGACCTAAGGCTGAAAGAAGGAGAAAATATCACTCAGTATAGCAGCAGAATAAAAGAAGTAGTCAATTCTATTCGAGGAGTTGGAGGTGTACTTGAATAAGAGACAGTGGTAAGTAAAATCCTAAGAACCTTACTGCCTGTATATGCTATTAGAGTATCTACTATACAAGAAATGAGAGTGGTTACAAACAATAATGTTACTCTAGATAGTCTAATTGGTAGATTGATTTCATTTGAAATGAATAACTTTGATAATAGTGTCTTACCATCTATAGAGTCTGCATTCAAATCTTCTTTTAAAATAAGTAAGTCAAGTTATAAACACACTATGAGGAATGATAGTGAAAGTGATAGTGATGACCAAGGGCTTGATGAGATTGAAGCACTAATGGCGAGAAGATTGCAGAGAGGCAAAGGTCGATACAAAGCTAAACTACCACTTGTATGTTTTAATTGTAAAGATGTTGGACACTTTACTGCAAGATGTCCTAACAGAAAAAAAAAAAAAAAAAAAAGATGAAAGAATTAATGACAGAATATATGAAAAGAAGTTTGAACGAGATGATAACAGAGATTAAAAAACAAACTGACAATCTGATAGAAGAGATACCCAAGACTACAAGGACAAGGGAAAGAAAGATCGTTACTTGGTTGAGAACAGAATTGATAATACTGACACTAAATCTGATGAAGACATCCAGATGGTATTTGTAGTCATGAAGGATGATTCAGACGAAGAAGAAAGGTATGTAGAGACTGCACTCATATCTAAGGTTAGTAAGAATGATTTCTGGATTATAGATAGTGGTTGCACTCACCACATGACCGATGATAAACAAAAGTTTAAAACTTTTGAATACTATAATGGTGGATCAGTAAGAATAGGTAATGACTCACCTTGTCTAGTTGAAGGTAAAGGAACCATAATGTTGAATAACCTGATTAAATGTGAAAATGCTTACTGGGTAAAAGGACTTAATTATAATCTATTGAGTGTTTCATAGCTGAATAATAAAGGTCACCGAGTAGCATTTGAAAATAAGAAGGCAAAGATCTTCAATGAATCAAGAAGGTTGATCGGACCTGGTGAACATACAAAAGGTAACATTTTCTATCTTGATGAAATTAACACCACTTGTTTAATGGCTAGAAACCAAGACACGTGGTTGTGGTGTAAAATACTATGCCATGTGAATTTTGACAAAATGATAAAGATAAGCAATAAAAGGAAAGTAAGAGGCTTAACGAGCATGTCAAAGCCCAAACATATCATGTGCAAGAATTGTCAAAAAGGTAAAATGACAAAGTCTAGTTTCAAGAGTAAATCCCATACATCTAATCCAATTCTAGAATTAGTCATACTAATTTATGTGGACCCATGAGGACAAAGAGTTACTATGGTGATAGGTATTTCATTCTCTTTGTAGATGATTATTCTAGAATGATGACAATTATGTTCTTAAAAGATAAATCAGAAGCATTCAAGACGTTTAAATGGTATAAGGCTATCATAGAAAAATAAGGTGGTAAGGAATTGAAATGATTAAGATCAGATAGAGGAGGGGAATTTATTTTATATGAATTCACTAACTTCTGTAATGAGCATGGAATTAAAAGACAGGTTTCAACACCACGAACACCACAACAAAATGAAATTTCTGAAAGAATGAATAGATCCATTGTTGATTGTGCAAGAACACTGATGATTGAGAAAAGCATCACTCAAAATTTCTAAAGGGAAGTTGTCAGTACTGATGTCTACACATTGAACAGAGTACAATTGAAGGACATAAAGAAGACACCCTATGAGCTATGGTATGGTTACACACCCAATGTAAGTTACTTCAGAATCTTTGGAAGTCAATGTTATATTTTGAAAGATGATAGAAATGGAAAGCTTGACTCCAAAAGTGAAGAAGGTATCTTTCTAGGGTATTCCACCAAAATCAAGGCTTATAAATGTCTAAACAAGTCCTCTACAAGATCATTAAAAGTGCAAATGTAAGAATAGATGAATTTGTAGAGAAGAATGATAAGGAAAGTAGAAAAGAACTAGAAGACTACAACATGTTTGTTTACACTAAAGAACCTGACACTCTACTTGAGAAATAGTGTATCACTCCTGAGAAACAGAACATTGCACCTAAGCATCAGGCTACAATTACCAAAAATTAGGAAATTCCTCAAGATGATGTTTCGAGCAATGGAGATCAGAACGAAGGTCATGATGATGATCATAATGATGGACAAAGAGCTAAACAGAAACTTGCCAAGTATGTCAAAAGACATCATCTATAGAATCATATCATAGGAGACAAGAAGGATGGAATAAGAACAAGAAGTAAGTCACTAAACACTAGATGTTTACCCTGTGATTTTGAGACTAAATCTGTTAATACTGCACTTGAAAATGAAGAATGGGTTAGTGTCATGAATGAAGAGATTGAACAGATTGAGAAGAACAAGACATGGACAATAGTAGTGAGACCAGATGACAAGAATGTCATCGGTACCAAATGGATATTCATAAACAAGCTGAATGAGAAAGGAGAAGTCACAAGGAATAAAGCAAGATTAGTATGCAAGGGGTATGCACACGAAGAAGGTATTGATTATGGAGAAACCTTTGCACCCATTGCGAGACTAGAAGGAGTTAGAATTCTTTTGGCTTATGTTGCATTCAAAGGATTCAAGGTATACCAGATGGATGTCAAATTTGCATTCCAAAATGGAATTCTGGAAGAAGAGGTATACATTGAATAACCAGAACGGTTTGTTGATCCAGACAAGAGAAACATGGTATGTAGACTACATGAAGCCTTGTATGGATTGAAACAAGCACCTAGAGCCTGGTATGAAAGACTTCACTCCTATCTCATAAGCATTAGATTTGTAAGAACAAGTGAAAATAAAAATCTGTACTTAAAGGAAGATACTGACGATAATATTCTGATTGCTGAAATATTTGTTGATGATATCATATATGGAGGTAATGAAATTTTATGTAAATCCTTTGCTAATGAAATGAGAAAATATTTTGAAATTTCTATGTTTGGGGAGATCAAATTCTTTCTTGGTCTATAGATTATTCAACAAGATGCTGGCATATATATCACACAATCCAAATGCATCAAGGAAGTGTTGAAGATATTCAAAATGGAAGATTTCAAGCCAGTTGGAACACCTATGGCAACCGGATGTAAGCTGACAAAAGAAGACAAATCAAATGAGGTAAATCAGACCTTGTATAGATCAATGATTGGAAAACCAATGTATGTTGTTCATACCAGACCAGATATAGCACATGTAGTAGGAATAGTTGCAAGATTTGTTGCTAATCCCAAAGAATCACATATGACTTCTATCAACAGAATTTGGAGATATTTAAAGAACATCGAGGACTATGGCTTATGGTATAACAAAAAGGGTAAATTTGAGCTTCAAGTCTATACATATGTTGATTGGGATGGAAACCTAGATGACAGGAAGAGCACAACTGGAGGAGCATTCTTCATGGGTGACAAACTTGTCACATGGATCAGTAAGAACCAAGGATGCATCTCACAGTCTAGTGCAGAAGCATAATATGTGGTTGCTGCTGCAAACTGCTCAAATATTGAATCGATCAAACAATTATTGGAAGGTATGAATATGAATATTCTTGAACCAGTGATTATCTATTGTGATAATACCAATGCAATAAACATATCAAAGAATCTAGTCATGCATGCTAAGAATAAGCATATTGCTATTAAGTATCACTACTTAAGAGAATAAGTGCAAGCAAAAGAAGTGATACTAGAATATGTTCAATCCAAGGAACAATTAGCTGACATATTTACCAAGTCATTACTGAAAGATACATTTGAGTAACTGAGAAAGAGACTAGGGGTCCAACCCTTGTCTATCGGTCAGTAAGCTCACTAGGGAATTACATCAACCTATACACAAATCAGAAGATCATTCATGTTGATGCAAGCAAGAAAAATGGACTGCAAAGATACATCTGTACACAGGAAGGTACAAATCTGCACTGAACACCGGAGATAATTTTGGCTAATACAAAGTTGTATTGATGATGGATAGGGAAATTCAAGGAGTATATTATAAAAAGGTAAAAGGATATAACTTTGGCATAATCAAAGTCTACTTTGGCGTTGTTTTCAAAGGGAATGAAGTTCCTAAGAATTCAAAGGGAGAGATTATCATTATCCAAAGGGAGAGAATATCCATAATATCCACAGGGAGAGATTACATATGAAATATCCATCAAAGGGAGAGAAGTAACATGAGGGAGAGAATACATACTAAAGGAGAGATCGATGTCAAAAGAAAAAGAGATGATCAAGGAGAGGAACAGTCAAGGGAGAGAACATATCAAGAACAAAGATAGAAGCTGATACATCCATCCAGAAAAGGGATTGAAGATTGAAGAAAGCACTCTGTAAGAAACAAATCTAAGCTATATGAGCTTACCGAGAGCCAGACATTTGTATAAGTTATAAAACAATAAATTTGGTAATTTGATGAACTACAACTTGATATATTTCATATTGTATTAGAAATAATATAGTGTGATAATGTGGTGTGTTTCCATCAATTCCAAAGGGAGAGATTGATGAACCATAACTAATTGAATGTTTGAAGATGTTAAGTTGATCACCGAAATGCAGAAAGATAATGTAAGACATTAAATCAGTTAATGGATTGTATTGTCATTGATGTCAACTTGATATAATATAATTGGTTATATACAAAGTGTCAAAGACTTTAGAGAACTAGAAAGATAAAGGTTATGCTATTAGTAATGCATAAAATATCAGTATTCACTAAGTGACTACAAACACCGACGGGCAGTGCACCCTGACGGATAGAGAAACCCGAAAGTAAAGTCATAGTGTTTCCCGAGCAAGAAACCCAACAATAATTATCGATGAGAAAAATCACAAGCATTACCAACAAGCAGAACTTCACAGTGATGCCTGGCAGACAGACAACCCCAATGGAGATGCCCGAGGAGAACTGAAGTGTTGACCAAAGCTAACAAGAGTTAAAACACCGAAAGGAACTACAGTTCAAAAATGAAAAAAGACTTAGCTAGCAAGAGCTAAAGAATGAGTTAACTGGTTGTTAATATTGTTTTCATTGACAAGTTAAAGCCAGAGATAAGTGAAATATTTAAAGTTTTTATATTCTAGTTGTCAAGGAGAAATCTACGGGATAAAACTTAAGTAAAGCTTTATAGCAAGATTGGCTAGAATTGTGGATCACGTCAAGAACAAGAAAGTCAAGAATTGAGAAATAATGATAGAATACCTATAAAGAGACAATCAAATTCATTATGAATTGAGGAGTGAATAGAGAAGAGGGTGTTGAAGAGAAACTGTTGAAGAACAACTTCATACAGTCCTGATCAATCAAGCTGATGAAAGAGCTAAAGATTTCTGTGGACACCGAGCAACAGAGAAGCATAGTATCACCAAGCATAAAGAAGTGGAGCAAAGGTATTGAAACGACACATTGATCAAAAAGGTATTATGAGCTTACAATATATCTCAAAACTTGCAAGTCTATAGTTGTATATGTGAATAGATCATTTATTGTTTCAATTTAACCATTGGATCAAAAAGTCTCCTAACCAAGTAGGACTTAACAACCCTTTCTATATTGAGATACATCCCAAGGAGTATCAAAAAGTTTGATCACAAAGATAGCATGAGATTCCAGATACCAATTAACAAAATACATTGGGTTTGGTCATAGAAGGTAGCATAGAGATGCCAGATATCAAATGACAAACTATTCTATTTAAATCCTCTAACAGGGTCACACCTAACAGTGTGTTTGTAACATTTAACCAGGTTGGCTCTTCACCGAGCTCACTTCAGAAGAGTGAAAATTTTGGGTTATCGGTCCCAAGTGGTTTTTCCCTTAACAAGGTTCCCATGTTAAAAATCCATGTGTCAATGTGTTTATGAGTCATTAATTTAGTGTTTTTCATTACACATAACTAATCTGGATTGATCGGTATACACTAATAAATTTACTGTATTTCGGTAAATGAAAGATTGTTAATCGATAAACAGTAAGAATACGGTTTAACAATGAACTTCGAGCAGTATTTATTTGTTAAGATTATTTGAAGGCATTCATCTTGTAGGAATGAAGATAACTAAAGGCTTAATATTGTGGTACTAAGTTTTTGGGTTGATTTATTGGAATATTTTTGAGGCCATTGATTCACCCCCCACCCCCCTTCATTTATTCTAACTTGCCACCCCTTTCATCTTCATCCCCACCATCATCCCCATCATCTCTTCTCCCACCCCGTCCTTTGTCATCTCCTCAATCTCTATCTCCATCCCTCCCTCCTCGTCCACCTCATCTAACTCTTTGCCCTCGTCTACCATGCCTCCTCTGTGACTGTCTAGCCCGATGCTACATATTAATGGGTATTAGAACTCCTATATCCATGTAAGGTATGGGTCTATGAGTAACCAAAATGTATCATACTCTGTTATAGTCTCATCATTGGTTATCACTAAACACCAATCCCACCTCAAAGGAGACAAGGTGATAAAATGAGCCATTGTTTTCTCTATGGGGATCACCGATCCCTAGTGCCTAACAATCATCGCATACTGAGAAAACTATATTGACCCCATTGGTACTCCATGTCTCTCTCCATATTGCCTTGACACCTTGTTTGGAAGTTGAATCTTAATAATCTGGGAATATTGTGTTGACTGACCAATAAGATATCTCTCATGTCTTAAAAACTAGACATGATCATCCTCACCATCCCACGCAGGGCATCTGATGCAAGGTCTCCAAGTGAAGTCCCTCAATGTGTCTAATAAGTGTCTCCAATACCTCAAGTGGTCCACTTTTCTGTGTACTATTGTCTCATAATAAATACAAAGGGTTGTCCTGGTTGAATGGTTGGTATGTCAAAAACTATATGAAATGCAACTATGTGCTCAAATGACCACACTTGTAAAAGTGTGACACCACACCCTAAGTTGTCACCCATGATACACAATGTCATGTAACTGATGATATGTGATAGCCAACACACATGGTCCCCAACTACATGGTCCCCAACTACATATAAGCAACTGATCATTTTTTAGCTATCTACACTGATATATTGGGCCAAAATAATCATCTTAACTATAATAGCATCCATCAAATATCATAAATTTATTGTGCTATGCGTGTGGAATTTAAGATGGAGTTATAAGGTGCAGATATTAAGCCATGAATATCAATGGAGAAATATATTTACCTGAGTGTTATGAGATGATATATTAGAATACCATAGTTGGGCCCCAAATATATATATATAATGTTTTTTGTAGTGGTCCTATATTTTCTTTGGTTGGGCTCTTCAAACGCTAAGCGTCTTGAAAGGAAAGTTGGAAATTGAGATGCAAGGGGTGAAATATTAAATAATTTGGCTTGTGTAGAGATTTGAGGGGTTGTGATTTCCTTTATATATCCACTCCCTATATTGCATGAGCTACCAAGAGGAATCTATGGCCATTTAAGGATGACCTGAGGTGAAGTCTGAGAAATACTTCAGAGGAAATTTTCTCTCTGCTCTGAATATTTTAGCGAATTTCCATTTCATCCTAATCCATTGGTATTAACAAAATATCTAGAAATTGGCATCCTTTCCTCTACAAACAACATTCTTGGAAATAAAAACCATGGGCTTCAGTAATGGAGCCTCACTTCTTAAATATAGGAAAGATTCTAGTTACGAGGTGAAGCCGTTAAAACTTCTTGGTTGGGAAAAGACTCATTCTCAAGCATCAAATTGCATTCACATAGAGGTTGTGGCTGATAATTCTTGGAGAGATTCTCTGATTCTCATGATTTTAACTAAAAGCTTAGACTCTATTTCCATAATTACTTGATGTCTAGTATTTTCTTAGAATGTTAGTGCACCAAGATTTGAATCTTTGAGGAATTGTTACAAGAGTAAGTCTAGTAGATTGTGTGAACAACATTAAAATTTGTAACATTAAATGGTAAGCTTAGACATCTTTCTATACACCATAGTATGTAAACTTTTTGGTGAAATTTATATGGTTGAATAGTTGGTGGTTGACATATTTATCTAAGGTATATTGGGAAACAAAAATTAGGGGTGGCCATTACAAAATTTATATGCATGTGGTGATAAGGTGAAATCATTCTCTTCTTTTCCTTTGTATTAATGTTGTGAGCAATTTTTTGGTTATTTTAGATATGGCATATTTTCCTATAATTATACATGAATTTCAAAATCATTTTATAAGGAAATATACAAACAACAAACTATTGAATCTTATAATAAGGAAAATAACCATACATACCTATCCAGGTGAGTCGTATTAAATAATAATGTTTGAGTAAGGAGTTTGTTATAGACATCAAAATTATTGGAAGTAACAAACTTCTGGGAATAGTCTATATTCAGAGGTGAAAGGTTGTTTGTACAACACCTTGGAGTTCACTATACAAATGTTGTGCATGGAAAAAATTATTTTAAAAAAATCCTCTTCTTGTGATAGTGACCAACATCCTTTTTTGTATAATATTTTTGAGAGTTGTCGGTTCATCCACAACAATGTATAAGTAATGAGAATCAATTGAAGATCACTTTCCAAAATTGATAATTTCTTTGTTGTTGAATTCAAAAAAGAGAGTGTAGAAATCTTGAGAGTTTTCATGTAGAGGTATTTATAGTTCCAAAGCCAAAGTTCTTGCTAGCCTTCAGGATGATTCCAGGTTTTTTCAAGTATCGCTAGAGAAGATAGGAAACAATTGGCAAGATCACTATATGAAACATGTAACAAGATTAGTAATCAATTTCAATCGAGGGATGATGTCTTGAACACACTTAAAAGGGTGGAAGACTATTTGATCCTCGTTGAGCACTCACCTTGTGAAGATACACAAATAGCTCTAACTCCTATAATGACCTTCTTAAATCATCAAAAGTGGCTAAGGCATCCAGAGGATGAGATTAAGTTGATGGTTACTTCTTGCTTCAGTGAGATCTTGAGGATTGTAACACCTCTAGTCTCTTATGAAAATGATACAATGAAAGAGATAATGCAACTGGTTATGAATAGCTTCCAAGATCTTGGCAATATTAAAAATCCCTATTCTCCTAAGTGAGCCGCCATACTTTAAAAAATTATAGAAATTAGATAGAGTAATTTCTCACAATAGATTTGGAGTTACATGATGTAGTACATAACATGTTTCACCATTTCCTTGCTTCAATCAAGGAAGAACATGATAATGATGTTATTGTAGATGTGAAAACCATTATCATTTTGTCCATTAGTGAGAGCTACGATGTACCATAGTCACTATCATCAATCCTATTAGCTAACTAGAAGAATGGAATTCTTAGATTCCTATTAGTAAAGGGGATTTTGGTTAGAAGGGTGATATTTTGCTATGAAGATAAATTGAAACCTTTCTTGGATAGAGAAAGAAGAAATTAATTATTCTAGAATGAGAATTTAAAAGGAAATGAGAATGATTTGAGGAAACAAAATCTATGTTTCTTCTACAAAAAGGATTAGGAGCTTAATAACCAATGCGAAGGTGAAAAAGTGAAGGTATTAAAGGAAGCTAATCCTAGGGATGAAATTAGTTCTTCTTGTGTACCTACAATTGAAGATAATAACATCACTATTTAATCTAAAGTTAAGTTAGCCAAGAAAGTATCGACCAACAATAAAGAAGAACATGTGAAAGAGGAGAAAATAAATTCAAAGAACAACGAGAATACTATTGGAAAGAGACACTGCATAGATGCTTAGATGTTGTCATTGATGGCAACTCATCTTAGTGCACCCATCTACATGATAGTATTTGATTTGGTAAGTTTGGTACATACTCTTAGTTTAATATTTTGAGGCACGAATCAAAGGGAAGATTTATGAATGTCTATGCTACCTTATTCCATAGTTTCGTGGTATGGTCTTATTGGGTGTGTAAGTTATAAGGTTTTGTATATAACTTTTTAAATTACATGTAGAACTGTAACATAGTGTAATAGATCCTTATGTGGATCTGTTGAATCAACTTTGGTGACTATTTTTATGATCGAAGATGATTAGTTGTTATGTGGGATAACATGTGATTGATTGTTTTGGTTTGTATTGATGTTTACATTCAGATCCAGCCAACTAATTGTGCATGTTTCAATATTTTGTTAAGTGTTCTTGAAGCTGACATGTAAGTGATATAATCTCTTGTTGTGGATATATAAGATTGATATGTTTGGTCATTTTGGTATGGATGAAGGTGATTATAGAAATTAAGCACAGTTTCACATGCACAAGATAATGATTTGAGGTTCGAACCAAAGCATATCAATGAAGTGTATGAAGTTGGTGTTTTGTACTTAACTAGAATTATATTTTCGCATTTGTAAATGTTGTTTCTCAATTTAATATTTACTTTGACATTGTAATTATCTTATAGGCGATGAACCTCTTTTTTTTAGCAGTGTGCCTAAATGCATGTGCATTCCATTTTGTAAACTCCTAACAGGATATGATACTTTTGCGGTGTATTTTTCATTTGTGGGTTCATCCCCACTATGGTTTTTCCCTTGACCAATTTTCCATGATAAAAATCTTGGTGTTATGGTGTTGTGGATGTTTGCATTATGATTTAGCACTTTAATTTTAATTATACATGTCAAGTGAATAGGGAATCGGGTTAATAAATTCAAAAGGTGCATAACGCAAATTCACCCCACCCCNCCCTCACCCCCTCTCGATGTTCCTTAATTCCAACAAATACCTTTTATAATGAAGTAAGTGTTTCAATTATCCATGATGTTCATGAATTAATACAAGCTAAAAATGAATACAATGAAACAGTCAAACCAACAAATTTGATTGCACAAGAAATTGATACAAATTTAGAAATAGTGAATGCACTTTCTAAGGAAAGAGATGGAGGCATTTTTTATTCATTCTTTCATTTCAAAGACACATGTGGCTTTTGGTTTGATTTCCAAACTGAGACTATAAAGAAAAATATGCATGAAATTCCTTTTGCTTCTAATATTGTTCATTATTTTTCATGCAATAAAGATGACATTAGAAGAGTTGATACTTTTAGAAAATTTGATTTTCCTTAGTTTGGATTTGATTTAGAGCAAAGTCCTAGTATCTCTAGTATTTCTTTAAATTCTCAAATTTTTGTTGCAAAGAGAAAGGAAGCGGCAAATCAGATTAGGGACAACTCTATGGTTGAGAAGAATTTTGATAAATCCTCATGCAACATGTAAATAATTCATCATCCTCGGGTGATCAATCTTGGGAAAGAAATCTCTTGGTATAGACTAAAAAAGAGGTTCAAATTTTATCTGCATGGATGGCACAGATAGGTATGTGGAAAATTTAATACATAAGATACCAAAATATCAAAATAAAGTTAACATCTCCATTGTTATTTTAAGATCAATTAAGAACAATATAGAATAAATCAAGGAAACTTTCTTTCATGTAATTCACAATAGAGAAATGGCTAGTAAGATTGCAAAAGAGGCCATAGATTTATACAAGGAAACTCAAGAGAATTTAAAAATTGTTCAAAGAACCCCACAAGAAAAAAAATCATCTTATTGCTACCAAAATATTTTGGAAGAAAAATAACAAGGGATTGGCTAATTTTATCAATTAAGGAACTTGACATCGTACAGAAAAGCTATGATTTGGACAACTATCCCAAAACAACAAGTAATAAAATTTGGGATAAAAAAGAACAATGGTATGAAATTGTGTAAATTTGATAATGACGTGATTTAAAAAGATCCACTTTTTGATTTGGTTGATGGAGTTCCATCCAATTCTAGTGATGAAGATGAGGTTGAGCACAACATTATAGTGGTGAGACAGGATGGGAGTTGTGAGCTTCATTCTAGTAATGTTACTATCTCAATAATTATTTGCAAGGTTTAAATCAACGATATGCAAATGAGTAGACTTCCCTTTGATAACACAGCCACAAGGAGGAGAAGGATACTAAGAAGGATACTGATGGTAACAAGAAGGAGGTCCCGGAGGAAAGCAAGGTGGAGGCTGAGAGTAAGCCTGAAGCTGTGGGGGAAATTGTTCAGTTGCAGAAGGATGTGAAGTGGCTGCAAACCTCCTTCCCAGATTCTATCTCCAAGAAGGACCTTTGGGAGGTCAAGGAGGAAATCAAGGACTTAGGGGAAAGTTTCAACATGACTGTTGGGTTTGCGGTCAAAGTCATGCATTTGGCGACAACTACCCTCCAGTTGCTGCACATGGAAAAAGCGGTTACCCTAGGGGAGGATTAGAATGATGGGAAACTCTTCAATTTTCTTATGGAATACTGGATCAAGTTGCTGCTTAGTGGAGGGGGTAATAACCCCATGTAGTTTTTTGTTCTTTTTTGATGCTCATCTTTTTTGGTTGGTTTCGTTGGTGGGCCACTCTAGGCCTTTTTGTTTCTATCTTCAACTCTTCTGACTATGTTACCGATGTTTAATACTTTGATTTTGG
This sequence comes from Thuja plicata, assembly GCA_018584345.1. Classification (NCBI taxonomy): domain Eukaryota; kingdom Viridiplantae; phylum Streptophyta; class Pinopsida; order Cupressales; family Cupressaceae; genus Thuja; species Thuja plicata. The sequence goes on from MU223610.1 coordinate 3,238,407, forward strand.
TGTAAAATTTGTTGGTACTAACTTACTCAGACTGGTTACCAACTTCATGGTGAAGTTGGGGTCTGTTAATTTTAACAGGCTGGTTACCAAATTCTTAGTGAAGTTGGGGCCTATTGTTTTTAGTTTTATGTTTTTTATTTTCAAAAAAAGGATTGGCTGAGGGTCTACTGACTCTAGTAGTGTGCACTTCTCATGCTGGCTATGTTTTCTTCAGGTCATCCCCCTTGGTTTGGTTACTTTTTAAATAAAAAATAATCAAGTGTTGTTTGGTTTGATTGTGGACAGATTAATGATAAGCTCTCATAGGTTTTAATGTAGATGGTGGTGATTATTATACCTGTATCATATAAAATTGTGAGAAATACTAGGATAGATCACTCACCAAATTATAGGTTACATATAGGAAGATCCAAAACCTTGTAGCAAAGGAAATTTGATTAGTACATGATAGGATGCCAATTCATAATCTTTACAATGTAGGGTTTTGGATTAGTCCTCCTTTTCCTAAGAGAAGGAATTATAAACGATATGAAAAGGAGAATACAATCTATGAAAATAAATTCTAAAAGGAAAATGGGAATGATTTACTCACCTTCAAGATTAGTAGAGGATGCAACTTCAAATTAGTAGAAACCCTATCAGATTCCGCTGAAACTAAAAACAAATCAGGATCTAGAAACTTGCAAGATGGAACTCTCTGCTGTGAAAATTTGAGTGTTGTAGGAACAACTTGAACCTAGTTTGACCTATACTAGTATAGGTCAAAGGTGGTTTGACCTATACCTTGGAGGGCTTAATTTGAAGGTCTCAGGACTGTGACTGATACTGCGCTTCTAGATTTGCAATTTTGAATCTGAAACTTCACGAATCTGCACCTACACATAAGAGAAGGGCAAATTGTTGGGGGAAAGATATTTTTCTTGGTCAAGCTCCTTGTTTAGGGATTAACCTTGAAATTTAATTAAAATTGGAATGAGGAAATGTAATCTAGATCTAAAACATAAATTACCTTATACCTCAGTGATGCAATCTCACTTTGAAGATGATCACAAATGTTGATACAATAGTTTGGAATCCACAAAAACCCAATAGGAAATCATGAAACCAAACCCTTGAAGGATGAATTTTGTAGCTTTCCACAATGTTGGATTGAATAAGGGAGAAGAGAAGAAGACTTGAATAGATGAATGTGGATCTCCTCCCTTGATTTCAAACTCCTTTGCTTGGCCTCCAATGGGAAAAAGAAGCTAGATGTATGGAAGTAAATGCCTTATATGTATGATTTAATTGATGGATTTTAAGACTTTCCATTGATGGATTGATATCATGAATTGTAGGTGTAATATAATATGTCAAAATGAGAGGAAGAGACCTCCTTTTATAGTGATTCAAGAGTCTAAATTTGTGAAGGCTAACTATGCTAGGTGGGAAAATGAAATACTTTGCATCGGGCCTAAAACCCATCAAAATTCAACCCCTGAGGTATAGCTCAAAATTGGTTTGACCTATATCTGGTATAGATTGAACCAGGTGTTAGAATAACTGAGAGGGGGGGTTAATTAGTGGCCTCAAAAATTAATCCAATAAACTTTACACCACATATATAAACCTCTAGTTATCTTCATTCCTTCAAGATGTATGTCCTTAAATTATCTTATCAAATAACTATTGCTTGGAGTTTACTGTTTATCCTTCTTCTTAAGCTTTACCAATTAGCAGTCTAGTCTTTACCGAAATACAGTAAATAACTTAGTGTTTACCGATCAATCCTATTTTAGTAATGTGTGAAGAAAAACATCAAAGAAATGAATCATAAACACATTTGACACATGGATTTTTAACATGGAAACCCTGTTAGGGGAAAACCCACTTGGGACCAGTAACCCAATTTTTTCACTCTTCTGAAGTGAGCTCGGTGAAGAGCCAACCCTGTTAAAGGTTACAAACACACTGTTAAGTGTGACCTTGTTAGAGGATTTATCACTAATAGTTTATCACTTGATATCTAGCATTCACTATGATATCTTCATGATAAACCTTTTGATACTCCTTGGGATGTATCTCAATATATATAGGATTATTAGATCCTTCTTGGTTAAGAGAATTTCTGATCCAATGGTTAAACTGAAACAATATATGATTTGTTCATAAATACAACTTAGACTTGCAGATGTTCAGTTCTATTATAAGCTCATAATACCTTTCTAATAAATGTTTCTTTTATGTTCCTTTGCTCCACTTCTTTCTATTCGGTGATGTTGTTGTTTCTCTATTACTCGGTGTCCGCAGAAATCTTTAGCTTGTTTGATCGGGACTGTATGAAGACTTCTTTCTTCACCAGTATTCTCTTCAGGATCTTCTTCTCTATTCACCCACCTTTTTCATAATGAATTAGTTTGTCTCTCTTATAGACATGATTTCACCATTTCTAGGTCTTTGTCTTTATTTTTCTTGACGTGATCCAGAAATCTCACCATTCTTGCTTTAAAGCATGCTTTAGTTTTATCCCGTAGATTTCCCCTTGATAACTGGAATAAAACTATCTTTAAAACTCTAGCTTATCTTTGGCTTTTAACTTGTCAATGAAAACAATGTGATCAACCATTTAGCTCTTGCCAGCTAAGTCTTTTGTCATTTCTGAACTTCAGTTCTTATCAGTTTTTAACTCCTTGTTTTCTCAGTCTTGACTTCAGTTGTCCTCGGGTATCATTATTTGTCAGGTTTGTTTGTCTGTCGGGTAACACTGTGGTTCTACTTGGTAATTCTTGCTCGGGTATCACTGTGACTCTTCTCTTGGGGTTCTCTATCCGTTGGGGTGCACTGTCCATTGGTGTTTGTTGTCACTTAGTGTATACTGAAATTTTATGCATTAATGATAGAATAACCTTTATCTCTTTGGTTATTTGAAGTCTTTAGACAATATGTATATAAATAATCAGATTATATCAAGTTGACATCAATGACAATACAGTACATTAACTGGTTTAATGTCTTGCATTAACTTTCTCCAGCTCGGTGATCATCAACTTAACAACTTCAAACATTCAATTAGTTTTAGTTCATCAATCTCTCCCTTTGGCATTAATGTCAACACACTAAATTATTAATAATACAATATGAAGTATATCAGTTGTAGTTCATCAATCTACCAAACTTGTTGTTCTATAGCAAATACAAATGTCTGGCTCTCGGTAAGCTCTTCTAGCTTAGATTTGTTTCTTGTGGAGTACTTTCTTAAATCTTCATTTCCTTCACTAGATAGATGTAGCAGCTTCTGACTTTGTCTCTCCTTTGATCATCTCTTTTTCTTTCGAGTCGTCTCTTTCTTAAGTCATCTCTCCCTTAGGATAACTTTTATCCCTTTGGATGATTATGATGGATATTTCATATGGATATAATGTCTCTCAATTCATCTCAAGTCATCTCTCCCTTTGACAGCAATGCCAAACTATATCCATCTTCCTTTTTATAATATATTCCTTGAGTTTCCCTTTCCATTAATAGTACAATGACTCTGGTGTTTGGTGCAAATAAGTACTTTTCTGTGTACTGATGTATCTTTGCAGTCCATCTCTTTGTGTTCATCAACATGAATGATCTTCTGATTGTGTGTAGGCTGATGCAACCTTCTAGTCATCTTAGTGACTAATAGACAAGGGTCAGACCCCTAGTATCTTCCTCAGGTACTCAAATGTATCTTTAGGCAATGGATTTGTGAATATGTCTGCTAATTGTTGAATTAATTGAACATATTCAAGTATCACCTCTTTCTCTTGCACTTGTTCTCTTAATTAATGATACTTGATAGCAATATGCTTACTCTTAGCACGCGTGACAGAATTCTTTGATATGTTTATTACACTGGTATTATCACAATAGATAATCACTAGTTCAAGAATTTTCATATGCATACCTTCCAGTAATTTGATCCATGCAATGTTAGAGCAGTTTTTAGCAACAACCACACATTTTTCTTCTATAGTAGATTGTGAGATGCATCCTTGATTCTTACTTATCCATGTGACAAGTTTGTCACCCATGAAGAATTCTCCTCCTATTGTGCTCTTCCTGCCATCTAAGTTTCTAGCCCAATCAGCATCTGTATAGACTTGAATCTCAAATTTGCCTTCTCTTTTATACCATAAGCCATCGTCTTCGGTATTCTTTAGATATCTCATAATTCTCTTGACAACAGTCATGTGTGATTCCTTTGTATTAGCAGAGAATCTTGCTACTACTCCAATTGCATGTGCTATATCTGGTCTAGTATGAACAACATACATGAGTTTGTCAATCATAGATCTGTATAAGGTCTGATTTACCTCAGTTGACTTGTCTTCCTTTGTCAGCTTGCATCTAGTTTCCATAGGTGTTCCAACTGTGTGTGTATTTTGTGGATCTGCTAGCTGCAACACAACACTTCAATATGTCATTGCATTAGTGAAATAACATGAAATATCAAAGGAAAAGCACATATATATCACCAAAATTGACATATTACTCCCTATTTAAGAAGAGTATGAAATATGCTATAATTTCCCTTAGATTATGCATAAATCAAAGACAACATCATGCTTAGAATGGAAGATTTAATCTAAATTCAAGCTAAAATACTCAATCAAAGTTCATTTTAGAGCTCCAATTGAAATATTATAACAATGCTAAATGTTAGAGCTAAAATGCAATAGAAATATCTAAGAATATGAGCAGCATAAGTTTGCAAATGAATTCTAGAATTACGAGCAACATAAGGATGCTTTCAAATTCTAAGATTATGGGCCCATTGAGCTCAAAATTCATTTCATTTATAGAAGAATTTGAGGAATGAGTGGTTAGGATTGAAAGTTGAAGAGAGGTGGAGATTGAATCTTTGGTGATCCATGTGAGGTGATCCAAGTGATTTAACTCTCATTGGCTAGGGAATTGACTTTCCCTTTTGCAAGTGAAGAGTTATAATTAGGATTTATTTAATTACTTTAGCCATGTATTTTAATGTTTTTTTATTTAATTGATTTGATTTAATTTAATTGGCTAAAGCAATTAATTTAATTTAGTAATTAGATCACTTAGGAGATTAAATTTGATTTAAATAAATTATGCCAATTAATTGAAGAATTGTTATGACATAATTAGGGGTATGATCACACTTAGGGAAAATAGGGTCTATGGTCAGAGAAGACCAAATTAGGGTGGTTACATTTGCCCCTCTTTGAATCGATGTGCTAGTAGCGCATTAATTCAAAGAAAGTTTTGAAGTTGACTTCAGAAATTTTGAGAATTCCACACTTGATTAAACGAAATGTCTGATTAGATCATTCTCACCCTTGATTGAACTAAGATTGATAGTATTGAATTTGAACTTGATCAAACAAAGGTCAACAAAGAACTTGAAGATACCAATTCTAAACTTTATCGAACGAAAATTGATAATACTGACACCAAACTTGATCGAACGAAGGTTAGTACAAAGCTACTAGGAGCTCTGAGGTATCAATTATGAACTTGATCGAATGAGAATTGATAATACTGAAGTTGAACTTGATCAAACAAAAATATTATGAAGTTGCGAGGAGCTTAATAAAGAACTGAGAATATGTATACATAGATATCCAGCTTGTGAGAACCAAAGCCTTCCATCCAACAGTCCCGACTTAGTCGAGGGAAACTACCATGCCCCTAGTGTTTTGATGATGAAGTTGTTTTAATGCTTTTTAAGCAATAATTTGATTGATTTAAGCGTGATCATGCCCCATCGGGAATGAAATCAAAGGAAAAATAATAAAATCACTCTTTAGAAATGATATATCACTTGAATTGATCAATTGAATCGAGAAAGAATCAATTAGAAGTAATGAAGAAGCGAAGGTATGTTAAGAGAAAACACAATTTTACCAAGTTTATGACATTTAACTATGAGTTTTGAGTCTGATAAAATGATGTGTGACCAATATTTGGATAAATAATGTGCCATTTGATGATAGAGAACCCAGAAAATGGATTGCTTAAAGCCTGTCAATCATTTTTTATAGCAATTCTGCATTTTTGGGAAGTTGTCGCAAAATATGTACTATGCTATTGAAAACATCATCTGTGCATTAGATTTCATTCCAGATAGATCAGAAAGGAACAAAATTGAATTCTAATAGTCTGGGAGGAGTTCTGGAGCTCCTAAATAGCTCAAAAAGTTCAATATATATCCCAAAATTCACCTTTTACTCATTCATTTTCACTTTTGTCTTTAGTAAATTCAGAGCTCAGTAGAGAAGATGGTGGTTCCCATGGATAAACATTGATTCAAGCTCGCCCATCAACATTAGTGCCCAGTCGATTATGCACCGCCAGTGAGTACCCCAAAACCTACCTTTCCATGTTTTCTATTTTTCATTTTGTCCATTTTTTCAAGAGTTATATAGATTTCAATTCTGCGTCACACCTCGTATATGGGATCGCGTCTGGTAAATCCCGTGTCGCATCCTAATTTCCCCCAAAATCCTATGTCACATCCTATTAATTTAGATTTGCACCCTATTTTCTATTTTTGCATCACATAGGGTAATTTTGTCAAACTTTGAATTTTTTTTGCATCCTGTGGAAATAGGATCGTACCCCGTGGCTCGTGTTGTATCTGGTTAAAATAGGCTCATTTCTCGTATGCCCCATTGCATCCTAGAAATCTTGTATCACATCCCGTAAAAAGGATCACAACATGTAAAAATAGAGTCGTTTATGGTTTAGGAGTTAGGTTTTTCTTGTTTTTTACTGTCTTTCTCCTTCTAAAGACCAAAAGTACTTATCTGATAGCTTGTCTATGTAGTTACCTTACTGAAAATACTGAATTAAACCTGTATGTACTTTATGTTGGCAGATTGACTTCGAGGTAGTTTCATTTTGAGGTCCCTATCCAGGTTGGGTCCTTGCTTTATCATGATCATTGACAGATCCAGAGCTACAGATCATAGCTCAAGTAGGATTAGCTTCTCTTACAGATTTACCCGACATAATGGTAAATTAGGGGTTGTTGACTGTGCTTGTCAGGAGATGGAATTCAGAGCACAACACCTTTCATCTCCTGACCGGTGAGATAACCATCGCACCTAACGACGTGTGGGTCAGGAGGTACAATTTGAGTCTCATTTTGCTATAGCCATTGCATCAACTCAGAGATTCTTCAGAGATCAGACCATAGTGTGGCGGTATTTGACATGGGATCATATGTGTGATCATTACAATCGTTTACCTATATATTTAGCTAGTTTGATTGGAGGCATCCTCATGCCTAATAGGGGACATCATGGTTTTATGTGTGGATGGGTAGATACTCTGGAGTAGATGATTAGAGCATCTCATAGATTTGCATGGGGTAGCTACATATTAGCCCATATATATAGAGAGCTTCATGAGATTGTCTATCAGTATTCCCGCAGCATGACTGTAGGGATTTTAGTTTTGCAGATCTGGGCCTGGGAGCATATCCCTATGACACGTCCAATTGTTGACAAGCAGCAAGCAGTGCAACAGCCTTATGTATATATGTACTCTGGATTGATTCAACAGCCCCATCTAGGCAAGGTAGAGTACTAGCATCGATTATTTGATGATATGACTATTGTGATCTAGTGACCATGCCTTGATTGTGAGGAGTGGGCCATAGATAGGTGGCAGATGATGTATTTCTTTCAGAGTGGGTACTTGATTGGGCAGACCAGATACATTATAGAGAAATTTCTTGTTACATGTGTTATGAGGCAATATGGCCGAGTACAGGGCAGATGTCAGGATATGGTAGTATATGCTCAGATTCGTGATGAGGAGCCACTTTGGGGAGCCCAGCTGGTATATGAGACTGCTCAATAGGCTATCAATGAGATGGTTGCAGTTGGGTGGGACATTCTTCTAGAGGTTATAGATGTAGGTTGTTCTAATGGGTACCTTGCCCATATGTTACAATATCCATTCCCTAGATTCACAGCTCCTGATGAGGCCATTCCTTGCATAGAGGATCCCTTAGATTATGATCCTGTAGATGAAAGACCAATCAGAGGTAGAGGCAGAGCCCAGAGAGACCATAGAGGTGGGGGGAGAGATGGAGAGGGAAACAGAGGGAGAGATGGTAGGTGCCCACCTCTGAATGATGGAGATGATGGTGGAGATGGCATGGGTGGAGGTGTAGTGGGTGCCAACAATAGTAGAGAGGGTAGACATACTTAGTTTAGGTTCGTGCTTCCATGGATAGATCCTAGTCCTTTACTTACGATAGAGCAGTAGAGACCACCAGGGCAGGTACCCAGTGGACAGGATCCACCCAGAGATACCGACAGAGGATCTGGCAAGGATGGTGATAGTTTATCTCAGTGCCAGTGAGAGTGTGAGCAACTCAGGGCTAGGGTTACCACTTTAGAGGCTTTACTAGTAGACAGAGATAGTCAACTTGAGTGCTTGAGAGGCAAGCGAGATACACAAGCCTGTATAGCAACACATCAAGGTCAGAGAGATGCCTACTATTTTGGTTTGTATTATGTTGTAGTTCCAGAGGGATAGAGAGCTCCTTCTTATTCTCGGGTAGCACAATAGTGTGAGGGAGCTATGCCTCCACTAGTTCATCCTACACCACCTCCTCCTCCTCTAGATCAGGGAGAGGGTGGCAGTCAGACTTGATTTTGTACTCATGATATTTTTGAGACATTTTGTATATATTGATCCTATTGTGATCATCCATTTTACTGCATACTCTTGATACTTTATATATGATTCATACTGATATTCTGATACTCTTTTGTACATTTTTTTATATGTTCCATTATTGATATATCTGAGATAGTTATTCCTGATCTTGATATGTTCATGGGTTCTCTTGCTTTGATATATGTTTAGATTAATGCACATGTGATTATGTAATCTCTTGATGAGTTAGATTAGATTCATGTGATGACATCATTTATGCTCTTTGATTTATTACTGATATATAAATGTGTTTCAAATGATTCTAGATGAATATGCAAATGTATGTTTTTGGGATTTTATTTATGCAAATATATGTATGGATGCACTTAGGATGTAAAAGTAAGTGAAATGCTTGAATGCTTTGGTTTTTGTATTTTTCTCTTTCTCATTTATGAATGCGGAATGTATGCCATGGATATGCAATGACATTGTTATATCAGTAATATAGATTATGTAGTTATTTTAGATTTCAGATGAATTAGGAATTCATTTTGAGCTCAAGACCTTTATGTTGTTTTTCAAAAATGAATCATGCAATCTCTAAATGCATCTACATGAAAACTCTTTAGGACTGTCACTGATTTGTATACACTATAGCATTTTTATCATCATTGGGCATTTTTGTAACAGACATCACCTGATAGTACAATTGTCACTAATACCCACTGGTATCATGAAAGTATGAATACTATGTGTATTGGATGCAATGTCAGAAATAAAACTAAGCATCAAGGCATAGAAGCTAGGATGACAAGTCAGTTATCTCCTTTTTCTTTTAAAAATCAAGTTATGTTCAAGTGTAATATAAGATATGTGACCTGCAATGACCTTTAGTATTCATATCCTTGGGTACATAATGTGTCATACACCTTACTGAGAATCTGATTTAGAAACAGACAAGGAAATTGGTTCAACCTCACCATAGTTTACACATAACTAGGATCAAGATATATGCGGCTATCCACTCATGTTGGCAGCTCTTACCATAAACATCCAAGTTAGGTGAAAGTTATAGGATCACTGAAACAATCACCATACGCAGAAAACTAAGAAAATGTTATGCCCCTTGTCCTTGTGACTCTTTTTCTCTGAATAGACGTCATGGAGTAACTCGGAAGACATAACAATCATCAATTGATAACCAATCAAAGAAAATTCATAACAGCTTACATGCCCCTAGTTTGAAACATCACAGGAATATAAAAGAGTCATAATCAAACCAATATCAGTTTATGTGTTTAAGTAGTATTAAGAAATACTGTGGATTCATTTTTCAAGCACAGTAGAGATTCGTCAATCAGAATTTGGAATCAAGCAATATGTTTTTCATGTCTGACTATATGAGATTAACTTTATCAGGGATTGAAATCCAATGTAGTGTTTAGGAACACTGGTTGATTAAAGTGTTGAGAAACACTAGTACATTTATAGTGTTTGATTAAAGTGTTGAGAAACACTAGTATGATGTTTGTTACAGGTAGGTGGTGTTGAAGAAACACCCTTGTACGTGATAGTGACATTTTGAAAGTATTGATAAATACTGTTGTGAGAGGCAACCATCCTAGATAAGTACCTAGGACAACCTAGTAGACGTAAACTGAACATGCTAGCAAAGATGCCCCCAGTGCAGAATGACTATTCCTAAGATGCAAATGCAGACAAATCCCAGGAAAGGATAGGAGATTTGTAAGGAATCAGAGTCAACCAATAGTACAGATGTGATTATGAAGGATTAGTATCATTAGTGCATTGATAGATGGAGCACCAAGTATGAGTGACGCATGTTTGCCAGGTTTTCACCACTCGACAAATCTTTTTATTTTTGCTACCAAGACACCTGTTTGCCAGGTTTTCACCAAGGAACTTTTTTCTTTTTCAATTTTTTTATTCTTTTTTCTCTTTTTCATTTTTTTTTGTTAGTATCAAGGCACTTATTTTCCAGGTTTTCACCAAGGATACCCTTTTTTAGGACTTTTTCCATTATTTTTAGATTTCTTCAGGATCAATTTTCTGATCTTTTTGGTATTTTCTGAGAACTTTTCACTGCACGGACTTTGTCAGCCAGATATCAAGCGTAGAACCGCTTCAAGTGTAGAGTATTGATGGGATTAGGAAGAACATCTCCCTCAAGTGTAGCTAACTGATACGCTCCAGTCCCAAAAGTTGCAATAATGACATAAGGTCCCAGCCAGTTGGGTTTAAACTTTCCTTTTTGTTCTCTATTCGGCTGGTTTTTAGGATTCTCTTTTAGAAAAATATCCCCCACTTGAAATTGTCGTGGTTTAACCTTTTTATTGTACCCTTTTGACATTCATTTTTGGTACACATTGAGATGATCGAACGCTTGTTGTCTGCGCTCATTAAGGAGTTCTAGTGCATTAACCCTATTAATGCGGTATTGTTCATCTATAACAAGACCTTGGAGAGATACCCGCAAAGATGGAATTCCTACTTTAATAGGCAGCACTGCTTCTACATTGTAGACTAGAGAAAATGGCGTGGCTCTGGCTAGTGTTCTAATACTTGTTCTGTAGGCCTATAGTGTCAGATTTAGTTTTAAATGCCAATATCTGCCAGACTAACTCACAGTTCTGTGTAATATTTTAAGAATGTTCTTGTTTGATGCCTCAGCTTGTCCATTACCTTGAGGATAATCGATTGAAGAACAATGTTGAGTGATATGAAACTGTGTGAACAGTTCTTCGATGTCTTGGTTTTTAAACTGACCCTCATTGTCTGTTACAATAGAAGAGGGTATCCCATACCTACAAATGATGTAGTTCAAGATGAACATAGCCACCTATTTTCCAGTGGCTTTGATCAGTGGCACAGCCTCAACCCACTTAGTGAAATACTCTGTGGTCGTAATGATGTACTTGTGTCCACTTGAAGAATTAGGATAAATTTTTCCAACCAAATCAAAGGCCCGTTGTTGAAATGGCCAATGTGTTATAAATGGTATGAGTTCTCTGGCAGGAGCATGGATGAGATTTCCATGTGTTTGACATTTGTGAAATATTTTTGAAAATAGAACGACATCATTTTCCATTGTGAGCCAATAATAGCCAACTCTTAGTAGTTTTTTAGCTAAAGAAAAGCCATTTGAGTGTGATCCACATACACCTTCATGAACCTCTTTTAATGTGCAGTCTGACTCTTCTTTTTCTAAACACCTAAGAAGTGTACCATCAAGACCTCATCTATATAATTTATTAGTAATGAGGACATAATGCAATGTTGTCTGAATTAACGCTCATTTTTCATTCCTTGATAGGCCATTGGGTATAGTTTGGTCAGTAAGATAGGTAATAAGTTTGGCATATCAGGATTGGTCTTGGACGTTCAAAGCATAAATTACTTGGTACTCAGGTGTATCAAAAGTGGGATAGGATATAGTGGAATTGATGTTCTTCCAGTTGTAACATGGATGCCAGTGTAGCTATCGCATCTGCAGCTTTATTTTTTATTCTTGGTATTTGCTGGAATGTGACGAAGACAAAGTACTTTTTCAAGTCTTCAACCAGTTGTTTGTACAAAATTAATTTATCATCTTTAGTCTGATAGTCTCCATTTACTTGGTTAATAATGAGCTAAGAGTCACCATACACATGTAACTCTATGATCTTCCATTCCATAGCCAGCTTAAGTCCATTCACCAATGCTTCATATTCAGAAATGTTATTTGTCCATGGGAACATTAGTTTATATGCCTTGGGTATCTTGTATCCTTGAGGAGTGATTAATAGAACCCCTGCTCTAGATCCTTGTTGTGTGAAAGAGCCATCAAAATACATCTTCCACGGATGTTCAGTTAAATGCATGATCATTTCATCGGGAAATTCAATTATCAAAGGTGCGTCATCTTGCAAGGGTGAATCAACTAATTGACTTGCGAGGACTTGTCCTTTAATAGCCCTTATGTCTACATACTCAATATCAAATTCACTTAAAATCAGGACCCACTTTTCTAGCCTTCCTATTAATGTTGTTTTGCTTAAGAGATATTTAAGAGGATCTATTTTTGCAATAAGCTTTACGGTATGGGACAACATATAATGTCTCAATTTATGTAATTCAAAGACAACTACTAAGAAAGCTTTTTCAATTATACTGTAATTGAGTTCATAAGATATCAGGGTCTTGTTGATATAGTAGATTTCTCTTTCCTTTTTATTTCCATCCTCTTGTGCTAGCAATACTCCCAGCGAAGTAGTCATAGCTGAGATATATAAGAGTAATGGATTTCCATGAATAGGTGCCATGATAATGGGAGGAGTAGCCAAGTAATCCTTTAATTCTTTAAAGTTTTTTTCACAATGCTCATCCCATTTGGAGGTAACACCTTTATGCAGCAGTTTAGTAAAAGGTTGTGCTCTGTCTACTAGTTGTGACATAAATCTCCTGATGGATTGGAGTCTTCCTTGCAACGTGCTCATTTGACTAATATTGCGTGGAGGTGAAATTTCTAGTATAGCTTTTACTTTTTCAGGGTCTACCTCAATTCCTTTTGTTGATATAATAAACCCTAGGAGCTTCCCTGATTGGACTCCAACGACACATTTTTTTGGATTAACCCTGAGTTGAAATTGTTCCATGCGATATAGTATCTTTCTTAGGTCTTCAATATGATTAGTCCTTGTTTTTTACTAGGCTAAGGTATCGTCCACGTAGTCCTCCATATTTTTGTGTATCATATCATGGAAGATGGTTGTCATAGCTCTTTGGTATGTAGCTCCAGCATTCTTTAATCCAAATGGCATGACGTTCTAGAAAAATGTTCCCCAAGCGCATGTGAATGTTGTCTTCTCTTAGTCCTCACGAGAAATCTTAATCTGGTTATAGCCCGAGAATCCATCCATGAGTGAGTACATATCATATCATTTTGTTAGATCTATAATTATATCAATGTTAAGTAGTGGGAAATCATCTTTAGGACGTGCTTTGTTTAAGTCTCTAAATTCTGTGCAAATCCTAATAGATTTATCTATTTTAGATACCTATACCACATTATAAATCCATCCTGCATAAGCGATGACTCTTATGAATCCATCTTTCAATAATTTTTCTAGCTCTGCTTTCACTAGTAATGCAACATGAGGATGCATCTTTCTTAATTTGTGTTTCGTAGGTTTGATCCCAAGAGCTATAGATAAATGATGCATTATTAATCCAGGATCAAGTCCAGACATATTAGTGTAAGACCATGAAAATTTGATCTTTTTCTCTTTCAGGAACTAAGTGAATTGTATCTTTTCCTCTTCTAATAAGGATTGTGCCAAGTGAACAAATTCAGGAGCTTATGTTCTTCCCAAGTTAATTGGTTGTGTCATTTCTATCAGAAATGAACATCTTTCTTGAAAGTGCTTATGGAGGATATCAAGAATCTCATCTTTTGGCACCTCTGGGAGGTTTTCACCATCAGCTACGTCTTTTATTTTTACTTTTTTAGAATCCGATACTGCCACAACATGGTTTTCACCATCATTTATTTTCTTCTTTTTATTTTTCAATTTGTGACTAAGAAACTTGATATCCTCCTCTATCATGTTCACTCTCCTTGCATTGGTGGAAGAAAGATAAGGTTCAAAAGCATTTAGATAACAGGCCAAAGTGTAGTCATTGGGAAAGGTCATGATAGGATTAGGGTCTGAATTAGTCCAATCAATTAAGTCATGGTTTATCAAGGATAATGATTCAGAGTTTGGTAAGGACAACATCGCAACAGCGTCAAAACTATTAACTGACAAGACATGTTCCATTAAGTCAACTTCTACAGTGTTTAGATCACCAAGAGTCGAATCGTCATTAATAGGGTCATTATTAGTAATAAGTGGACCTAACTCTTGTGACTCATCAGTTGAGCTTCCTTCTTCTTCTCTCATTAAATTATAACTCATAGCTTGTATCCTTTGAATATCCTCTAGACCTATTAAAACACCAATATCGCCATAAAAAATCCTAGGTAGTAGTATCTCATCTAATTCTGGAACAACTGTAGTATTAGGGGAAGTGTTAGAACTCTCTCCTTTCTCTAATAGAGATGAAAATTTGTGAATCACATCTATCTCAATGTCCATAGTAGCATCAGAGAGGTTATCCCATTCATAATCATATGAGTATGTTATTTCATCATCAAATCTATTGAGAAACTCAGCAATAGTTACCTGATGTACCCGATTAGCCACTTGTAGATCAAAGTGAGGTAAATCTAGGACATGTGAAATTGTGACCAACTGCCCCCAATTAGGATGTATATCTTGTTTTTGGGGTATTTATTCAGGATTTTATTCTATCAATGAGACTTTTGGAGAGTGTTATGTTGTTCCCTCTACTTATTGGATAGTAGCTTGTGGTAGTAAAGGAACATGAGTCTCTTGTTTTGTTACAAAAGTAGGTACATATCTTTCTCCTTGATATTTGAGATACTCTATACCAATGTGTAATAATATCTCATAGGTCCATGGTTCTAATGTTGTTTCTTCTTCATCATCATCACTTCCTTCATCAAAGATTGGGCCATCTCTTGAAGTAGGGTTTTCAAAATTGTTATTGAACCCCAAACCTGTTTTATCTTTGGTGTTTCTGAATTCCATGTGTATAGGTTCAAAAATTCCTTTTCCTTTATCTCCTAAAGGTCCCTTCCCTTTATATCTCATCTGTTTGAGAAGGTCATATCCTTTACCATGCTTTTCTGGGGATATCTCCACATGTTTTACCTCATTTTATTTTGGCTCTCCTTTGTAGAGCCAAGCCAAGACTGCTTTATCCTCTTTTTAATCCTCTTGAGAGATGGAGGCTCTAATCATACCATTTTCTTTATGAATGTCTTGTTCTTTTTATATTGTAGGTGTGAAAGATGAGGAAGGTTTCCCATAAGATCTTGGAGACACGGGAAGTTATGTCAATGATGATGTCATGTCTAGCTTGTATTCTCCCATACTAGTTTCTTCAAGTTTTAGTGTTTTTCCAAAGCTTCTCATCACCATGTATTTAGATGTTTCAGGTTTGGGACTTCCTTTTTATGGGGAGCCATACTATCTTCTTTGACATGTTGAAATTATAGCTTGTATCTGCAAGAATTGTTACTTCCACCCCATTATGTGGGAATTTGATGCATTGGTGGTAAGTAGATGGCATTGCTTGAATTTCATGTATCCAAGGTCTCCCTAGTAAAATGTTATAGGCCAATGGTAGATCAAAAACTTGAAAAAATCACATTTTGTTCAATTGGTCCTATTCTGATTGGTAGAACAATGAGTCCTTTGGATTATCTTTCTTCTTCATCGTAAGCTTTGATAGTTATATTACTCCTTGAGTCAATGGTTTGTTCTGAAAGTCTCAACTTATTTATTAGATTGAGAGTGCATGTTCAACCCTCTGCCTCCATCTATCAATACACATCTGACATGGGATTCTTGAATCAAGACTTTAATGTGTACGGGTTAGTTATGTAGATGAGTCAATGATTTGTCATCTTCTTCTGAAAAAGATAGGTAATGTGGAGCTGAGATATGATTAACCATTGCCTGGAACTTGTCTACATCAATGTATTTTGGCACATTTGTAGAATGTAGGGCTTGTTCAAGAACTTCCCTATTCAATAAAGATCTTTAGTAGGTCAAAGATAGAAATATGAGCTGAGGTTCTTTGTAGTTGATCCACCAAGTTATAGTTTACAGATGGGATTGTAATTGTTTGTCTTGCTGCTGCTAGTTTGGGAATTGTGACAACTCGTACTTTGGAAGATGTTGCTTGTTTGGATGAGGATTGTGCTCCTTTAATAATGACTTGTGCTTGGCTTCGAGTCACCACATTTGATTGTGTAGATGTGTCTTTAGCACTTTTAATAATGATCACATTGATTGATTTGCTTTTAATGTCCAACATGTTGATCACATTGTCATTATTGGAGTAGGTATAATTTACTTTGTTTCCTTTTTCCTTTAGAAGCTTCCCCTTTTTCATAGTTAGGGAATGGTTTGTTAAATGTCATATGATCTTTGTTAGTGGTATGTCCTTCCACTTTGATTTTGCCTTCTTCAATAAAGTCTTGTATAATGTGTTTAAGCTTAACACAGTTATTAGTCTTATGTCCTTTGTTTTTATGAAAAACACAATAAGAATTGCTATCCCACCGTCTTGGTTTAACTTCTAGTTCACATGGTTTTGAATAGGGAATTGTGAGGACTTTATTATCCAAGAGTGTCTTCAAAAATGTCTCAAGATGTTCTCTCAATGGAGTAAATGTTCTTTTAAGTCTAGTACATGGCTTTCTCTTGTTATTCTCATTGTTTTCTCTTGGTATTGTGGTTGTTACCTTAGCTTCTTTGTTATCTTTCAAGTTTTTTGTTAGATTGAACACTGATAGTTTAGGATTAGCATTAGATGCGTCTACCACTCCATCATTAACAATGTTCTTGTTTTGTTTCCACCACTTAGGCTTGTTTTTGTAATTGGTAGATTTGTTATCACTTTGGAGTGTGATTTCTCCTTTCTTAACCATGGCATCTTCAGCACATATGGCATTCTTGATCATCTTATCAAAGCTTGGTGAATCTTGCATTTGCAATGCATAGTTCATTTCAAGTACCAAATTGTTAATAAAGATTTCCATCTTTTCTAATTCGGGTATTGCTCTTGAGTACCTAGCAAAGATTTTTCTCCGCTTTTGTAAAAATTTTGTAAAGGATTCGTCAGTTCTTTGCTTTGTGTTACATAGGTCCATAATGGCTAAATTATGTTGTATATTGTAGGAGTAATTTTAGACAAAATGTTGAATTAACTCCTCAAAATACTTCACACTTGGTGTGAGTTTGGAGAACCACTCCATAGAATTTCCACCTAAAATTCCCAGAAATAGCCTCAATAGGTATGTAGGTTCATGCATGTACTAAATGCTTAGAGCACAAAAATCTCTCACATGGTCATGTGGATCTGTTTCTCCCACGTACTTGTCATATTTTGGCCTTGCCATGTTGGGAGGAAATGGAACCATGTTGATACTCTTATCAAAAGGGAATGGACATATGTGGTCCAAAGAGTACTTTTTTGTTGGTTTGACCTTTTCTTGCTTGAGTGTTGCAAGTTCGACTTGCATCAAGGTCAATTGTTTGGTGAGAATAGAAATAGGTGTTGGTTCCTCTTTCTCTTTTAGTCTCTCAACATCATAATCTTTAGGGATTTTGACTCCAAGAGATGGTAGATGTAGGAAGTACTTCTCCCTGTCTTCACCAATGATTCTTTCCAATGTCCTTTGGAATTTTCTACTTTGTCTGAGTTTGTTGTACTCTTCCTCAGGTACATCTCCATCACTATCCGAGTTAAAAAAAGGATGGTTGATATGTAGTTCTTCTTCGCTACTGTTGTCTTGATCTTTTTGGTTTTGTTCATTGTTGTATTCCTCAAAATCTCTACTCCATTCTTGATGAGCAGCGCCCATTGCTGGTGAGTCTTGATTGAATAGGGGATTATGAGATGTCTCTCCTTGATGATATTATAGTAATATAGGAGGTACTTCTGGTTCTCCAGCAAGATACTTGTTACGTATTGTGTTAACCATGAAATATGGATCTCAACTTTGTCAAAGTTTTCCAATAGTGTCAGATAGAGCCTCAAATTGTCCAAGTAAGTGTGTCCAAGTAGAAATTTGTTTATGTTTGGTGAATGACTTCAGCATCAGAGGGTTAGAATGCCCTGATAGTGAGCTAAGAATCAAGAATTTTTTATAAATGAGAAGACCACACGTTTTGAGACCAATTATGAGAGTCCAAGAGGGCATGCAAGGTAGACTCTTAAGAAAGCTATGAAACATCAAGAAGTGGACCAGTAAGAGCAATAGGACCAGACTAAAGAGCTAAAAGGGTATCCAAAAGTACTAAATTTCTTCGAGAAACACTTATGTAAGGGCCCAATGGCCTAGATGTGACTCCCTAAATGTGAGGTTTGATATGCCAAATGTGAGCTTGTGTTTTACCAGATGCAAGATTTGATTCCCTGGATGCAAACAAGTGTCTTGTATGCAAGCCAGGAGACCAGAAGCGATGAAATACCATAGATGCAAGCTAATGCAACCATATGCGAGTTTAGATAGACCAAAAACAAGCCTCTGATAGTTTTGATGTTTTTGCCAGTTTTGTCTTGAAATACGTGAAATTTATTGGACAGTGGGGGTTTTCTGAGACTTTTCCAGTGAGTTATAAACAACATGTATGTTAGGGAATGAAAATTATTTCTTGTTTTTGGATTTATATTTTTAGTGAGTCTTTTGGACATATCAAGCAATGTTCTTTTGTTAAGGGTGATCAAACACTTTCCCTATTGCCTAGTTTCTAAGCATAGAATGAAAATATTTTCTCATAGACTCAGGTACACACTCACACACTAATCAAAATATGGCCATCACCAAGCATGCAATGGCTCCGGTCATGATGTTGTATTAGCCGACTCCAAACGCAAGTGAGGGCACGAAATGATGAGTATCTCAGGGCAATTACTATTTGTATTGCACAAATATTATCACCCTTTAAGAGATAAATTGGGTTTGTTTGACTACAAGTGTTTATTATGTTGGGGCATCCATTCAAAATCATATCCCATAGAATTGCACAAGGAAAAATTGAGGCATATAGCCCTATGAGTATTCAAATGTGTGTAGTCTCGCAAGCAAGATTCAAGTGGCTCCGCTCTACACACACTCAAGCATGCTCAAGGAATGATGTCAAAATTCCAGGAACAAAACCGCCTACATCTTCCGAGGCTTTGGCCTACAAGGAATCATATTGATTATAGTGAGTTAGAAGGGTTGGCATAAATTTGTCCTCACTTAGGTTGTCCCAAGAGATTTTTTCCTCAACTGACAAGCACTCTAATGTTTTTGAAAGCAATGAAAAAGGATTGGCGAGCTTAGGAGTCTAGATTTCTGATTCTTCGAAATAAGAAGAGCATACTCTCCTATTCCATGTTGTTTTCTCCCACAAACACACCAAACATGTTCATTTCCTCAAACTACTTCACTCAAACCTCAATCTCCCATGACGATTCTTTGATTCCTCCACTTGGAAAGAAGACAAAATCCTCTATTGAGACTAAATAGTAAGCTTAAGTTCAATTTAAAATTCTCATTTTAAGAAAGCACAAAGCATTTGAAAAGAAAATTTGTGTTGTTCAATTTCCCCAAATTAGGTAATTTGCTTGTTCATTTACTTTTCCCAAATTTAGACAATGAATTTGCTTTATTCAATTTTTCCACAAGATTTAATGCTTTGATTTGTTCAACTACTTTAACAAAAATAATTATACAGTGTGCTTGTTCATTTAACCACACGATTTAATGCTTTGATTGTTCAATTACTATCCCAAAAAGAATTAAACAATGTGAATTTGCCTTGTTCAATTTTTCCCAAATTCTTCTCAAATTCTAAATTGACTTTTGAGTTTTTGATTTTCCTTAAAGGAAAAGAGCATAATCCTCTGGTCAATTTAGTAAGTGATTGGAAAATGTAATTAGTTTTAAATATTTGAACAAATGAAATCAAATTGAACAATTCTACAACCTGAAAAACCACAAGTTAGTAGTTACTTTCCAACTTTTTGAAAAAAAAGGCTCTGACAGCAACCTACAATCAATAGTTACGTTGTTTAAAGGACAGAAACAGATAAGGTCACAAGATTAGTGGTTAGACGTTTCCATTTTCAAATCAAATAACGAGATGTGATTTCCTTTCCTAGATGTGAGCCTAGATATCCTGTATGCGAGGCCCTTTCCTGAATGTGATATTTTGCACAAAAGGCGATACTGAATCTTACCAAATACGATCCTTTACCAAATGCAAGTTTAGAAACCTGAGATGCGATTTGATTTCCTGTATGCAAGGCCCTTTCCTGAATGCAATGCTTGATCAACTAAAGGCAACTCTAAACCTGGAAACAAAGAAACAAAATCAGTCAAAAATGATTAGAAAATGAGGTAAAATTCAAGGATCATGCCCCAAGGTGGGCGCCAGAAATGTGTGTGTATTTTGTGGATCTACTAGCAGCAACACAAAACTTAAATATGTCATTGCATTAGTGAAATAACATGAAATATCAAATGAAAAGCACATATATATCACCAAAATTGACATTTTTCTCCCTACCTAAGAAGAGTATGAAATATGCTATAATTGCCCTCAGATTATGCATAAATCAGTGACAAAATCATGCTTAAAATTGAAGATTTAATCTAAATGCAAGCTAAAATACTCAATCAAATTTCTTTTTAGAGCTCCAATTGAAAGATTATAACAATGCTAAATGTTAGAGCTAAAATGCAATAGAAATCTCTAAGAATGTGAGCAGCATAAGTTTGCAAATGAATTCTAGAATTTGGGGCAGCATAAGGATGCTTTCAAATTATAAGATTATGGGCCCATTGAGCTCAAAATTCATTCCATTTATAGAAGAATTTGAGGAATAAGAGGTTAGGATTGAAAGTTGAAGAGAGGTGGAGATTGAATCTTTTGTGATCCATGTGAGGTGATCCAAGTGATTTAACTCTCATTGGCTAGGGAATTGACTTTCCCTTTTGCAAGTGAGGAGTTGTAATTAGGAAATATTTAATTCCTTTTTATTAATTACTTTAGCCATGTATTTGATTGTTTTTTATTTAATTGATTTGATTTGATTTGATTTAATTGGCTAAGCAATTAATTTAATTTAGTGATTAGATCACTTAGGAGATTAAATTTGATTTAAATGAATTATGCCAATTAATTGAAGAATTGCTATGACATGATTAGGGGTATGATCACAATTAGGGAAAATAGGGTCTATGGTCAGAGCAGACCAAATTTAGGGTGGTTACACCAATTGGTTTGGAATCTTCCATCTTGAATATCTTCAACACTTCCTTGATGTATTTGGATTGTGTGATACATATGCCTGAATCCTGTTGAAGAATCTCTAGAACCAGAAAGAATTTGATCTCCCCAAACATTGACATCTCAAGTATGATATCATCAACA
The DNA here is from genome assembly GCA_018584345.1 of Thuja plicata. NCBI lineage: Eukaryota > Viridiplantae > Streptophyta > Pinopsida > Cupressales > Cupressaceae > Thuja > Thuja plicata. Next base: position 3,260,129 of record MU223610.1, read on the forward strand.
AATATTTCAGCAATCAAAATTTTATCATCAATATCTTCTTTTAAATACATATTCCTATTTTCACTTGTTCTTATAAATCCAATACTTATGAGATAGGAGTGAAGTCTTTCATACCATGCTCTAGGTGCTTGTTTCAATCCATCCAAGGCTTTGTGTAGTCTACAAGCCATGTGTCTCTTGTTAGGATCAACAAACCCTTCTGGTTGTTCAATGAATACCTCTTCTTCTTGTATTCCATTTAGGAATGCAGATTTGACATCCATTTGGTATACCTTGAATCCTTTGAATGCAACATAAGCAAGTAGAATTATGACTCCTTATAGTCTAGCAACGGGTACAAAGGTTTCTCCATAGTCAATTGATGACATTAATTTTCCATTAGTATGCAAACAAAACTTTCGGTAAGCATACATTGGAAGACAGGAAAAGAGCACAACCAAAAATGAAGATACAAGAGATCACTGAAAATGGCTAAGTACAAAGAAAAAATGATGACACAATTTTGTGTGTACATCAAAAATGCAAAGTCAGAAGGATAAAGAGGAACTCAACAGAGGAATCTAACATGGAGGATATAGTGCAACCCAAGAGATAGTTAAAATGCAAATTGAAAGAATAATTCAAGCAAGGAACCTGAAATACAGTCAACTGATTTCATAGCATAACCGACCATCAAAAACCGAAAGTCAGTTGCAGCCCGCAAAAAGTGGATCTGACTTCCACGTCAGATAAAATAGTCTTATTCTATTTATAGAATCTTGATTTGTTTTTAAAACCTTTTCTTTAGGGATAAAGAACATGAATGTAAGTGCTTTAATCAGTCTAACTAGTTTAAAACACATAGACTAGGAGATCAAGTCAAAGTTGTAAACCTGATCTTAGAGTTAACATTGTTTTACGTGAAACTTGATGAATTCAATCCATCTTATAAATAGATGATACAATCATTCATTATACATGTGTGAATATAGAAGAGAGGATGAATGAAGCCTATAAGCACATCTATGGATCATATTGAAAGTTTCAAGAACCAGAACAAAAAAAGGTGAATTTGGTTAGCAAGAACCAAGAACAGAGGCTACCGAGAATCAGAGGTATTATCCAATCACATTAGGTGATAATCTTATTCATGTAATCTTAAATGGATCTATATCAGCAATAGAAGATTGTATATACCAGGTCAAATTGTAATTTGTTATAATTCTAACAAGTGAAGCAAAGTGTAAAAATCCTTTCAAGGAAGGTGGATTTAACAGTCCAACTATAAATCTCTTAACCGAGTGCACACTCAACAGTTTTGCTAAAGCTCTTAACCAAGTAGACTTTAACAAGTCTCCATAGATACTCTTAACCTAGTAGATCATCAGACATGATCAAATTGTAAGCCTTAACCGACCCCTTCCAATCTACAGACAGTGAAGATTTTGTGGGTGCCATCCCCACCGTAGTTTTTACTTCCTAACAGGAGTTTTCTGCGATATCATATCTTGTGTTATGTGTTAATTACTTTCATGAATGTTTCTATGAATTTTCACGTGTTTGATTAAGTTTATGAATTGATATATCTTACATCAAGATAGCATAAAATAGATGGTTAGATAAACATTTGATAGCTTAAAGGATAAAGGTTAAAGGATACAAAATTTTTAGAGGTACTGATTCACCATTCCCCTCTTAGTACACACTCTCATTAATTCCAACAATTGGTATTAGAGCTAAGTCTCTTCTTTGAAAAATCTTAAATACTTGAGAGAAAAGATCATACAATGGAGAAGTATAGACTTGACAAGAATATTGACAATAAGAAGCTAGAAATTCAGATGTTCTATGAGCAGTATAAAGAAGCTAGAATCAATATGAGACAACTGTTAGATGAAAGAAAGATTATGACATCTCGCTATAATGAGACAGATTATCATAAGGAAGAGATACTAGATTTCTTTGAGTCTTCAAGATCAACTACAAGCAAAGCATCAAACACATTAGAAGAAAGCATCACAAGACTAACTGAAATCAATCAACATCTAGCTAGACAAGTAAAATCTCTACAAGTCCGTCAAGAGACACATATGGTAAGAATGATTGATGTCATGAACAATGCTAGATAAGCTGAACAAGAAAGAACACTAGCTATTGATGATAGAAGAAAGATTACAAAAAAACTACAAGAGAAAGAGTATGAAATACAAAGACTTATAGAGCACCACCATGAGATTACAAATCAGATTATTCTTATGAGTCAAGAGGCAAATAGAATAAATGTTGAACTCATTGAAAGAATAGAAGATATCGGTGAGCTAAGGGATGAGAATGAAAATTTGAAACATGAAATAAGAATTCAGCAAGAGCATAATGAAATTATCAAGAAAGCTAAAGAAAGCAATAAAAGAATGGATGATTTTCTTGAAGGACAACAAAGAGTCAACAACAACACCGGTCTAGGTTTTACCGAGAATGGAGAATCATCAAATCAAGCTGATCCAAAGAATGTCTATGAGAATCCAAGACCAAGAAAGCTGACATGCAATCACTGTGGAAACAAGGCCACACATCAAATGTATGCATAGGCAAAATGAAAGGTATTCCTAAATCTACATCTTCATTCATAGAATTTTGTTATAAATGTAACAATAAAGGACATAAAGCATACAAATGTAAGTATGAGATGAAACAACCAAAGAAGTAAACCTACATGGACAAATACTGTCCTACTTGCAAAATGAATGGGCACATAACTCTTGAATGCTGGAAAAAAAAAATGCAAGCATGGAAGCCTAAAGGTCAAGAAACTCCCTATCAACCAAAAAGAGTCGGTAACCAGTATGTATGGGATTACAACACTTGGACAAATTGTACAACATGTGGAAGATTTGGTCACATTATTGCAAACTGTATGAGATAGTGGACTAGAAAGTCTAGAGGCTGGACTAACCCCAAAATAACATGCTTACACTGTCATAAAGTTGGTCATCTCAAGAAAGACTGCAGAGACCGAATGACAGAGACCAACACATATCCCAATGGAAATACCATTGAAGACATCCAGAGTGCAAGAGAAAAAATGTGGAGAAAAGCTTCAAATAATGATGAAGCTAGATCAAGCAATGCAAATGGTGACACCCCATCCAATGGATTTGGTGACATCACCACCCCCACCTAAGTAGAATATGTAAGTATGGAACTGCATTACCCCAAGTTATCATTTTACATCATTTCCATAATATGTTGATGAAATGCAAAATTAGCATAAGTAAAGATGCATCATGGTATTACTTGTTAAAATATGTGATAACTATGCTATCGGGCGTACATACTAAAATCCATCGGTATGCGCTCAAATTTGAAACTGCCTAGACTTACCGAGAAGCGTCAGTTAATATGAGAAAGAAAAGTTGCTAGTGTAAACCGAGACTTGTCGGTAACCAAGCAAAGTGAACAAGTTGTTTGCAACACCGAAACCCGTCGGTCAAAGCAAGAGGTATAACGACTACCCCAAAACATTGTATTAACACAGAAAAGGGAAGTTAATGTCTTAACTGACAAACTCTGTCTTTGCACACCGAGTAGTAGGTAAGCATTGATGACTCACTTTTCGGGCAAACATCTATAAAAAGGTGACAAAGGGTCTCATTGTTCACCATAACCAGAGCAGAGTGATGAGAGCGAATTTTGTGCAAACAGGGACAGGATCATAGAGCCACTACAACTCGACACAATGCACTCCATGTAGATCATAAATCACTACTAGTGTAAACAGTAAGTTCTACGACAACCGACAACTCTATTTCACGCATTTTTTAGAAAGCCCTAATTTTATCTGAAACAATGGCAACGACCTAAAAAACCACCAAATCAAAGAACATCAACAAAGATGAGATCAAAATCGTCAAGAATTCCATGTGTGAAGAACCACATTACAAGATTCACCCTAAGGTTTCTTCACAACCCGATGATGCTGGAGCATTCTCACAGATACTAGCTAGGGTTTTGCTCATCGAAGACGTGCGAGCATACATACACTGCAAGATTGTATAAATCGGTGACTCAGAGGTAGAACAAGCTTATAAGAAGCTATGCAATGAATATGGATCCTTAAAAGAAGAACATAAACACATAGAGGTGAAAGGGATCACTAATGACCTGTTATTCTTGAAGGTTTTCAAAACCGAATGGATTCGGTTAGTACTGAGCCGAATGCACAATAATAACTATGGTTGGATGAACCAAAGATGATACCCTGAGATGTTATCCATGTAGTCATTGGTTACCCTATAATAGAAAAGGTAAAAGCATTAAAGCACCTACCAAAGGCTAAGATTGAAAAGAATACAGGAGCCAAATGGGATGACAGAGGATTGAAGGTATCCACTATTACCGATGATGAGAGGAAATTTGGAACATGTGTCCTAGGCTAAAAATTCTTTCAAGCCAGTAGGATGAACAACATAGCATCTAGTGCAATAGACACAACATACAAGATTGTGAAGAAGGGAACTTAGTTGGATTTATCTGAACTTCTACTGAACCAGTTAGAAGAGAATTTGAAGACTATAAGAAATGCAAAGACAAACACATGTAAGTTTGGCTCACTTATCATGTGCATTTTCTTCTACTTTCTAGAAACATTTCCATCAATAGGAGATGTCAAATGGGATTCCACAAAACCGGTCACCATGCAAATCAGTGAACACATAACCTCACTGGGAGACAATTTTGAAACAGTCATGGATGAATACTTTACTGTATTCAAGGACCAAATGCAAAAGAGGGTAAGGATCCCTAAGCAACTTATTGAGAAGTTCAAAGATGAAATATGTTTCATGGTTGATATAGATCACACTTATATCAAGCTTGTTGTACCAAGGAAAGCATGGTTATAACCATTAGATGAGATAAATATTGATCAAGCATCTAAAGCAATAAATGCATTGATAAATGAACCATTAGATAAAAAATAACCTAAGTTTGGAACTTATGAGGAGGCCAAATCAAGAATCAAATATGGCCTGGTTGTAAAGAAAATTGTCAGCAAAAAGGACAAAATGGTCAAAAACCTAAAGAAGATATTGTCGGCAAAAGAGGAAGAAACCGAATAGGAAGAAGAAGTTGAAAAAGAGGAAGAGATCGAAGGACAGCTACCTATCGGTGAAGCTTAAGAAAAGAATGACTCTGAGGCCATAGAGGCAGATTCACCACCTCCTCCACCAACTAAGAAGCCAAGAACCATAGCTTCTTCAAGAACAAGAAGCCAAACAACTAATGATTCAAGTCCTTCACCTTTGAAGAAAGGAAAAGTTAGAACATACAAGAGGAAATCAGCCACACCAAAAAGAGGGCCAAACAAAAGAATAAGGAAGCTCATCAGAACAAGGGAAGACATTGAGGACACCGAGAAAGATGAAGGTGTAGAGGCAGAAAAGATCAAGGCTCCAGAAAGCATTAATGAGGTATGCAAATCTATTGCAAATTCAGGATCTATTACAGATTCTAAGATTAGAAGATGGTTAAAACTGGATCCAGAAGATCAGAACAAAGTTGAAGATTCCATCATTGCAAAGATGTATAAATTCAAGTATGTACCGATTTAGTTTGAAGGTAATAATGTACCAAGGGAACTCTTGGATAGACTATATGCTAGATGGACATTTGCCTTAAAGAATGAAAAGGAAATAAGGGAAAGAGTACTTATTACTCTCATGCCTTTTGAATCCAAGAAGGAATAAATTGATGAGATGATGGAGAACCATAAAAAGGAATTCTCACCAAAGTTGAGAGCCTACAAATTTCTAGAAGGGAGGCTTATAGAGATTGAACAAGAAAGTCACAAGAAATGGAGTAAAATACTCAATAGACCTATTGAGGAAGCCAGCCCCGAGAAATACCTACAACAAAAATATGTTAATAAGGAAACTCAAGAACAGATATTAATCAAAGATGCAGAAGATGACACATCAGTTGAGTTAGACAAGGAAGAAAAAGACATAACTAGAAACAAAAATATGGATGTTGTAGATGAAACATGGCCTAACACGACAAAGGACAACATTGTGGATAACACAATCATTGACATTACTGATGATCCAGCAGGACAAATATAGAAAGATGAGGATGTCAATACTACTAAGGACACAAACGATGAGCAAGACACAACATTTGATAATGCACAGGTGAACATACCAGGCAACATGCCAATATTGATACAAGCTATCAATATTCTGCAAGAAAAAGACAAGTCACCTGAAAAAGATTCAAGCATTCTCGAGGATGTAGGGGAAGAGGGAAAGAAAGATGACACTAATGATTAGAAGGACATCAGAGACACTCACATTGTAACCGAAACTAACAAGGTTACATGAGGAGACACAAATCAAGCAGATGGAGACACAATAAAGAAGGATGCACAAAAAAAGAAAGATGAAGTGCACAAGGACATCGATGAAGGAGATAAACCCAAAGATAGCACTCCTGAGGATACCGAAAAAGTTGCTACTGACAATGTAAAGGTTGATGTAGAGACGTCTACAGAAAAATGAAAAGCTGACACCAAAACAAAGCAGCAAAAAGAAGCACCACAAGTAACTTCATCAAGCACAACGGACAAAGATGAGAAATTGGCAATGGTACTGCATTCAAGTGCAACTCAAACAAAGAAGAAGAAATCCAAGAAGAATAAGTTGGAAGTAACTTTAGATGAAATCATTGAGATACCCAAATGTGACCCAACTACACTTGATTATGAAGCATTGAAAGAATACGGTGAAATATGCCAAAGGAAGGCATTATAGGAGAAGCTGGGGAAACAACACCGAGACTCCATGGTACTGGAAACAAAAAGGGACATATTGCACCAAATTGTACCCGATGTTGATGTTGATCAAAATAAAACAATACTTGATCAACTAGCCACTCTCACTGAAGCTATTACAACATAGAACATTGATGCAGAGAAGGCAATAGAAGAGAGATCAGAGCAGAAGTACCAAAAGAAACTTATTGAGAACGTCAGCCAAGAAGTAGCAGTTAACAAGGTAAAGCTTTCAAAATTCATCAGTGAATTAGATCCAATTATTGCTGAAGCTATTTCCTTGATTCAACAACTAAGCACACTGGAAAAGTTCACTAAAGAGCATAGTGAAAACATAGCAAAGTTATATTGTGATCTAGCTAATAGTGCTAAAGACTTAACCACTGGAGACAATGCAATTAAGTTGCATTATAAAAAGATTATTGAGATCAAACGGTTAAGGCAAGAACTGTGGGAAGCGGAGACTCAATTCAAGGAAGAAGTCATCAAGCTCCAAGCTCAACTTCTACCAAATCTAACACTGCTTCAACAACACATTAGTTCAACAAGGCAACTGATAGCAACCCCCAAGATGTCTGTAGCAGACAACATCTACGATATGCATTCCAAGATCACACTCGAGCACATGGATCTAGAGAACTTGAAGGAACAATGGGAGAAGATGATGGAAGACATGAAGTCTTCACACTCTCACATTTTTTATAAGCTATAAGGTATATACCTTTGCCCTTAATATCAAAAAAGGGGGAAAATGATATGTATATGTATTGTACAAAGGGAATATATGATATATAAAGATAGGTAGGCAACTATACAGTACTACCAAAAAATGGGAAAATAATGATATACCGACATATACATAGGGGGAGTCATGAAATGATTGAGGATTATATATGTTGTACATACTTAACATTTTATTAGTATTTTGCACATTTCAGTTTTTGATACTAATGTCAAAGGGGGAGATTGATGAAATTAATTTGCCAATAGTATGAAAACAACACTTTCGGTAAGCATACACCAAAAGATAGGACAAAGAGCACAACCGAAAATGAAGATATAAGAGATCACCGAAAATGGCTAAGTACAAAGAAAAACTGATGACACAATTTTGTGTGTACACCAAAAATGCAAAGTCAGAAGGATAAAGAGGAACCCCACATGCAGGATATAGTACAACCCAAGAGATAGTTAAAAAGCAAACTGAGAAAATAGTTCAAGCAAGGAACCTGAAAGACAGTCAGATGATTTCAAAGCATAACCGACCGTCAAAAACCGAAAGTAAGTTGTAGCCCACAAAAAGTGGATCTGACTTTCACGTCAGATAAAATAGTCTTATTCTATTTACATAATCTTGATTTGTTTTTAAAACCATTTCTTTAGGGACAAGGAACATGAATGTAAGTGCTTTAATCAGTCTAACTAATTTAAAACACATAGACTAGGAGATCAAGGTAAATTTGTAAACATGATCTTAGAGTTAACATTGTTTTACGTGAGACTTGATGAAGTCAATCCATCTTATAATAGATGATGCAATCATTCATTATACATGTGTGAATATAGAAGAGAGGATGAATGAAGCCTACTAGCACATCTATGGATCAGATTGAAAGTTTCAAGAACCAGAACAACAAAAGGTGATTTTAGTTAGCAAGAACCAAGAACAGAGGCTACCGAGAATCAGAGGTATTATTCAATCACATTAGGTGATAATCTTATTCATGTAATCTTAAATGGATCTGTATTAGCAATAGGAGATTGCATATACCAGGTCAAATTGTAATTTTCTATCATTCTAACAAGTGAAGCAAAGTGTAAAAATCATTTCAAGGAAGGTGGATTTAACAGTCCAACTATAAATCTCTTAACTGAGTGCACACTCAATAGTGTCGCTAAAGCTCTTAACCGAGTAGAATTTAACAGGTCTCCACAGATACTCTTAACCAAGTAGATCATCATAAGTGATCAAATTGTAAGCCTTAATCGACCCCTTCTAATCTGCAAATAGTGAAGATTTTGTGGGTGCAATCCCCACTGCATTTTTTACTTCCTAACAAGAGTTTTCTATGATATCATATCTTGTGTTATGTGTCAATTACTTTCATGAATGTTTCTATGATGTTCATATGTTTGATTAAGTTTATGAATTGATATATCTTACATCAAGATAGTATAGAACAAATGGTTGGATTAACATTCGATAGCTTATAGGATAAAGGTTAAAGGATACAAAAGTTAAGAGGTACTGATTCGCCCCTCCCCTCTCAGTACACACTTCCCATTAATTCCAACAAATACCTTCTTCTTGTGCATACCCCTTGCATACTAATCTTGCTTTGTTCCTTGTGACTTCTCCATTCTCATTCAGCTTGTTTATGAATATCCTTTTGGTACCAATGACATTCTTATCATTTTGTCTAGGTACTAATGTCCATGTTTTGTTATTCTCAATCTGTTCTATCTCTTCATTCATAGCACTGACCCATTCTTCATTTTCAAGTGCATCATTAATAGATTTAGGCTCAAAATCACAATTAAACATCTAGTGTGCAGTGACTTACTTCTTATTCTCATTCCAGCCTTCTTGTCTCCTATAATCTGGTTCTGTGGATGGTGTCTTCTGATATACTTGGCAAGTATCGGTTCAACTCTTTGCTCATCATCTTGACCTTGATTTTGATCTTCATCGCTTGGAATATCATTTTGAGCAATTTCCTAATTTTTGTGTGTTTGCAGCCTGATGCTTGGGTGCATTGTTCTATTGCTCAGGAGTGATACACTCTTGCTCAGGTAGAGTGTCAGGATCTTCATTGTAAACAAAACTATTGTATTCTTCTAGTTCTTTCTTTCTTTCCTTGTCATTTTTCTCAGTAAATTCAACTATTTTGACATTTGAACTTTCAATTATTTTGTTAGAGGACTTGTTAAGACATTTATAAGCCTTGATTTTGGTAGAATACCCTAAAAATATTCCTTCTTCACCTTTGGATTCAAGCTTTCCATTTCTATCATCTTTCAAAATATAGCATTAACTTCCAAAAAATTTTAAGTAACTTACATTGGGTGTGTATCTATACCATAGCTCATAAGGTGTCTTATTGGTGTCTTTCTTCAATTGGACTATGTTCAATGTGTAGACAGCAATACTGATAGCTTCCCTCTAGAATGTTTGAGTGATGCCTTTCTCAATCATCAGTGTTTTTGCACAATCAACAATGGATTTGTTTCTTCTTTCAGGAATCCCATTTTGCTGTGGTGTTCTTGGTGTAGAAACCTGTCTTTGAATTCCATGCTCGTTACAAAATTTAGTGAATTCATAAGAAATAAATTCTCCTCCTCTATCTGATCTTAAGAATTTTAGTTCCTTACCACTTTGTTTTTCTACAATAGCTTTATACCATTTAAACATCTTGAATGCTTCCGATTTTTCTTTTAAGAATATAACTGTCATCATTCTAGAGTAATCATCAACAAAGAGAATGGAGTATTTATCGCCATAGTAACTCTCTGTCCTCATTGGTCCACATAGATCAATATGGACTAATTCTAGAATGGCATTAGATGTATAGGTTTTTCTCTTTAAACTAGACTTTGTCATTTTACCTTTTTGACAATTTTTACACATGACATGGTCAGGTTTTGACATGCTCAGTAAGCCTCTTACTTTCATTTTATTGCTTATCCTAACCATGTTGTCAAAATTCACATGACATAATCTTTTATGCCACAACCATATGTCTTCATTTCTAGCTATTAAACAAGTGGTGTTAATATCATCAAGATAGAATAGGTTACCTTTTGTCTGTTCACCAGTTCCGATCAACCTTCCTGTTTCATTAAAGATCTTTTCCCTTTTGTTCTCAAATGAAACTTGGTGACCTGTGTTATTCAGCTATGAAACACTCAATAGATTATAGTTAAGTCCTTTTATCCAATATACATTTTCACATCTAATCATATTGTTTAACATTATGGTTCCTTTACCTTCAATCAGACAAGGTGAGTCATTACCCATTCTTACTGATCCACCATTATAATACTCAAAAATTTTAAACTTTTCTTTGTCCCTAGTCATGTGGTGAGTACAACCACTATCAATAATCTAGACATAATTCTTACTAACCTTAGATATGAGTGTAGTCTCAACATACCTTTCCTCTTTGTCTGAATCATCCTTCATAGCAACAAATACCACCTCAATGTCTTCATCAAATTCGGTGTCAGTATTCTCAGCTTTGTTCTTAGCTAGGTAACAAGATTTCTTCCCTTTTTCCTTGTAGTCTTAGGTATCTCTTCTATCAGATTGTTGGTTGCTTCGGTAATTTTTGTCATCACTTCTGTCAAACTTCTTTTCATATGATCTGTCACTGCTTCTGTCTTCTTTTCTTTTGTTAGGACATCTAGCAGCAAAGTGTCCAATCTCTTTATAATTAAAACATACCAATGATAATTTACCTTTGTATCTACCTTTTCCTCTTTGTTATCTTCTAGCCATTAGTGCTTCAATCTCATCAAGTTCTTGGTCATCACTATCACTTTCACTATCATTTATCATAGTGTTTTTATGACTTGACTTACTTATTTTCAAAGAAAATTTGAATGCAGACTCAGTAGATGGTACGACACTGTTGTCAAAGTTATTCATCTCAAATGAAATAATTCTACCAACCAAACTATCTAGAGTGACATTGTTATTTGCTACTGCTCTCATTTCTTGTATAGCAGATACTCTAATAGCATGCACAAGTAGTAAGGTTCTTAGGATTTTACTTACCACTATTTCTTCTTCAAGTACACCTCCAACTCCTTGGATAGCATTGACTACCTCTTTGATTTTTCAGCTACACTGAGTGATATTTTATCCTTCTTTCATTCTTAGGTCATCAAACCTTCCTCTTAGGATTTTTGCCTTAGCTCTTAGTACATTTGCATCTCCTCCATGTACAAGCTTCAATTTGTCCCACATTTTCTTTGCACAGGTGCAAGTTTTGACATCTTCAAATTTAGCATTAGAGAGTGAGGAAGAAAGTTCTATCATCATAGAATTGTGCTCATGCTTTTCTCTCAATTAATCAAGTGTGTGAGGTCCTGTAGGAAATACATATTTAGTATCCAAGTATTGAATAACATCATTTCCAATACCTGATAGGTGGAGTCTTATCCTACTTTTCCATGATGCAAATTTGTCTTTATTCAACTTAGGCACATCCCATTTGCTCATCTTTTGATCTTTAGCTTAGGTCTTGAAAAATTCCTTCTTAGCACGCAAGCTCTGATACCAATTGTTAGAATAACTGAGAGGGGGGGTGAATCAATGGCCTAAAAATTTAATCCAATAAACTTTACACCACATATATAAACCCGTAGTTATCTTCAGTCCTTCAAGATGTATGCCCTTAAATTATCTTATCAAATAAATACTGCTCGGAGTTTACTGTTTATCCTTCTTCTTAAGCTTTACCGATTAGAAATCTAGTCTTTATCGAAATACAATGAATAACTCAGTGTTTACCGATCAATCATGTTTTAGTAATGTGTAAAGCAAAACATCAAAGCAATGAATCATAAACACATTTGACACATGGTTTTTAACGTGGAAACCCTGTTAGGGGGAAAACCACTCGGGACTAGTAACCCAAAATTTTTACTCTTCAAAAGAGAGCTCGGTGAAGAGCCAACTATGTTAAAGGTTAAAAATACACTATTAAGTGTGACCTTGTTATAGGATTTATCACTAACAGTTTATCACTTTATATCTGGCATTCACTATGATATCTTCATGAAAAACCTTTTGATACTCCTTGGGATGTATCTCAATACATAAAGGATTGTTAGATCCTGCTCAGTTAAGAGACTTTCTGATCCAATGGTTAAACTAAAATAGTATATGATCTGTTCATAAATACAACTTAGACTTGCAGATGTCCAGATCTATTGTAAGCTCATAATAGCTTTCTGATCAATGTTTCTTTTATGTTCCTTTGCTCCACTTCTTTCTGCTTGGTGATGTTGTTTCTCTATTGCTCGATGTCTGCAGAAATCTTTAGCTTGTTTGATCAAGACTGTATGAAGACTTCTTTCTTCACCAGTATTCTCTTTAGCATCTTCTTCTCTATTCACCCACCTTTTTAATAATGAATTATCTTGTCTCTATTATAGACATGATTTCACCATTTCTAGGTCTTTGTCTTTCTTGTTCTTGATGTGATCTGGAAATCTTGCCATTATTGCTTTAAAGTATGCTTTAGTTTTATCCCGCAGATTTCTCCTTGATAACTGGAATAAAACTATCTTTAAAATTCTAGCTTATCTATGGCTTTTAACTTGTCGATGAAAACAATGTGATCAACTAGTTAACTCAGTATTTAGCTCTTGCCCGCTAAGCCTTTTATCATTTCTGAACTTTAGTTCTTATCGGTGTTTAACTCCTTATTTTCTTGATCTTCACTTTAGTTGTCCTTGGGTATCACTGTCCGTCGGGGTTGTTTGTCTATCAGGGTTGTCTGTCTGTCAGGGTTGTCTGTCCGTCGGGTAACACTACGGTTCTGCTCGACAATGCTTGCTAATTTTTCTTGCTGGGGTATCACTGTGACTCTTCTCTCGGGGTTCTCTATCTTTCGGGGTGCACTATCCATCGGTGTTTGTTGTCACTTAGTGTGTACTAAAATTTTATGCATTACTGATAGCATAACATTTATCTCTTTGGTTCTTTGAAGTCTTCAAACAATATGTATATAACCAATCATATTATATCAAGTTGACATCAATAACAATACAGTACATTAACTGATTTAATGTCTTGCATTAACTTTCTGCAGCTCGATGATCATCAACTTAACAAATTCAAACATTCAATCAGTTTTAGTTCATCACCAGGTTTGACCTATACCTGGAGGGTGTAAATTTTGAGGTAAATTTGCGGGATTCAAGAGGTGTTAAGTGATTTGGGGAAAAACAGAGAGGTAAGTGAGAAAATCAAGCATAAACACATCCAAATCTTGAAGTTGGCAAATATCAGGGCTAATAGGTCCTAGAGAGAAAATAAATTGTGTGAATAGATGGATATTTGGGAAATATGCATAGAAATTAGAGCCATTCTCAAGTTTTGAACAAATAATATTATTTTGGAGGATGCAAAAGGGCTAGAAGAATGTGAAATCAACGTGGGAACCCATACATTCTAAAATGGTGGTAAAAATGAGCACCTAACAAGGGTGATTACTTTTTAAGATGATACAATACCAAATATCATTCCTACATTGGTTGATTTCAATTTTGATGATGACATAGAATCCAATGAGATGTTGGTACAATATTTGTTTCCTATTATTGAGTTTAGTTTCTTCTGATATTCTAGTTTGGGTTACGATGATAAGAACTTCTTGGAGTTCTAGTAGTAAAGGATACTAATTGAGGACACAAGTCGGTTTGTTATAATTAGACTAGTGCAACGTCAAAATGGTGTCTCTTTGATAAGACTAACTTAGAATCTTGGGATTCATCAGTTGTTGAAAGTGATAGAAATGAGGAGGTAAAAGTAGTATGTAGTATTGCTAAAAGAATATCATGGCAACCTCCAAGGTTGGTGTGGGATCCCGATGCATATTGCTTAAGGACAAGCAATTTTTGGGTGGGATGAATTGTAATGTCCCCTTTTTGGCTTAAGAGTTAATTAAATAATTAACAACATATTTAATTATTTAATAAGCCATTGGGATGATTATTTGATATTATTCCTTTTAAAAAGTACATCATAAGGATAATATTATATAATTACTAAATTAACTTAATAATGTGATAAATCAAATTAAAGTCTTTTTAATTTCAAATATAGAAATAAAATAAAAGAAAATGAAAAGGCAAGAGGTAAGGGAAGGCTAAGGGACATTCACAAGTTATAGAAGAGCATTGAGAGGATTGTCAGAAATTGTGTTGAGTTGATTCATTTCATTGATTGTATCCTTGTGGGTTTTGAGATTTGAACTTGGTCCATCTCAGCCTTCCTGGTGACAAAATCCCTCTTGAAGAAGACTAACTATGGTAGTGAAAGATCTACTCTTGCTAGTGTTTGAAGATAACATATAGATTTTATGATGGTGTGTAGATTATCGATTCTTTCATACATCATGTATATGTGATTGGGAAGTTTCTAGTACATCCAATCCTACCACAAGTTTTGTGGCTGCGATTAGAAGATAATTTTGTTTTTATTTTGTTGAAGGTTGTAATGATTTATCTATTTTGATGACAATATTCATAGTTAATTTTAGACAATATTCAAGTTTTAGTTTGATATCATATGATTTTCAATATAAACTGTTGGATGAATAGAAATCAATTTTCTTGCAAACAGTTTGTTAAAATTCCTGTAGAACATTTGGGTAAAAATCTGGAGCAAATATTATGTTTTTGGACCTTCGTCTTGGGCTAGACTGGAGGTTTTCTTCTCCGTTCTTTCCTACCATTGCCCGCAGTGAATAGAGATAATATAACTTTACCACTTTTTAATATACTTAAGTCCATGGCTTAGGCCTTTACCGATAAATAAAAAATAAAAATCTAGAGCAAATATTTATAGGGTATATTTCGCAAGTAATTATATTTATGTAAATTACACCATCTACAGATGAAGCTTTGAGTTGACATTTCTTGGTTACATGCTTTATTTCTTGCCTTTATCAATTTTCAATGAAATGGAAAATGAATTTATGACACACTAGTTTAGTTGATTGATTTTAACAAAGCATATAGGATCCTATATATTTGTGTTCCTAGTCATACACGGTAGTGGAGAATGAGAGATGATAAAAAACATTGATATTCTATATTAGATTTTTTAATATAAGTTAATCCTAACTAAACTATCTTCGAGTGATTTATTCTTACATGTGAAATTTTTCTTACTTCCTAATTTTATTCATGTATATGATTACAATCGATTGATTGATTGATGAATTTAAATTGTATCTGAATTTATGAATTCAATTTTGGTCACACTTTAATGTAGGGCTTTTGATTCTCAAAAGCTTGGGATATTACTAGATTAGATACAATTCCCTCTTTCGCTCTTGGATATTACTTATTCATATGTGGCTTATCAATTGACTATGATATATCTTACCATAGCTATGGCACTTTAGATTTCTCACAACATATTGAATCACAATTTACCTTAGTTTTCCTCACCTACCTTCTCCTTACACATACTATCATCTATTTGAATGCATCCTTTTGAAACATTAAAAAAACATAATTGTACCAAATACACAATATCATACAAAATAAATAATTGTGTAGAGTCAAAAATTGCATACCCCTATTTGCAATTTAGGCCACACTTTTGTAACCACTATAGTGTCCATTCCCCTACCATTTTTGTAGGTCCATTTGAGCCCTTGCATTGTCCTTTACCCTCTCAAGACGCTCAAAATCCTTGCCAACAACTATATTCTAGCGTCATCTTTGCATTATTTGTGTGTTTCCTTTGCCACCTATCATTTTTTTATTGTGATTCGTTTGGACACTAGCACATCGCGCAGATGTCTGCGCACTGTGTATTAGTTGGTGGAATGACCCAAAATCTTCTAGAACAATTTCAAATCCTATTTTTCTCTCATATTCTCTCTTTAAATCGATGTATTTGCTTCATTCAATCTCTCAAAGTTCTCACTTTCAGCCCTCACTTACAACATTGGCGTCCTCTCTCTCTCTCTCTCTCTCTCTCTCTCTCTCTCTCTCTCTCTCTCTCCAATAATCTATTATTAACTAAAACGTTCTTTACAATAATATCTCTAGCTCTCTTGGATTTTCCAAGTTTTTTGGTAATATCTTCCTATCTCTCTTGTGTCTTTGAGCATATTGGGATTCATCACATCCCTTTCTATCAATATTATTCTATTTTATTCAATAGGGGTTTTCCTCCACTAGTGGGGTTTATTTCTATTTGCATATCTCATGTAATAGGTATTTTCCTCCATCTAGTGGGGTTGTTTCTATTACTTTGTCATTTATTTATCTTTGATTCAATCTATTTATTTATCTGGCTATTGTGGAGGTGGAAACACAAAAGCAGGGACTTGATTGAGGAAAGTCTCCAAAGAGCCCCAAATAGTTTTCCCTCTCTTGCATGTGTGTAGGTATATTGGAAGCATTCAACCACACAAGAGTTTGCATATTTTATTCATTTCATTTCTATTTATCTATGTTAATTAATATATTTTATTATATTTCTAACTTTTGTATTTTGCAAATTATCTAAAGCACAGACCTGAGTTTTTGCCATAATCTGGGCACTTTTAGTTTCAGTCTGCATAGAACTACGAGGCATCGCGCAAACATTTTCACACCGCGTTGAATTCCTTGGCCAAGACACTTAGATTTGGACCGAAGACTCTTTGTTGTCTAGTCTTTCCAAATCTGAAACCAAAATATAATTTTCTTCATCTATAGTAGGATATTTCCACTGGTTTATCTGGTTTGGAGATATATGAATGAATGTTGTGAATCTGGTTCTCAAGGGAATATAGTTTTTCCACAATTTTCCTTTGGCATGGTCAAATTTACGACATTACATTTTGGTAAAGCTGATGCAAACACTACTTTTGTATCATTTTAGATGGTTTCATTCATCATCCCTTTGAGAGGTCCTTGTCCCCCCTAAAAAAATGGACAATTCAAAGGTTTCACCTTCCCAAAAAAAAAATCAGGGCGCTGCCCTAAACTTCATTCCATGTCATTACTTCTAGGATAATATGTTGGCCTTTGGCTGACTTGTTTATATCTATATTTAAAAATGAACTCTAGTTTTCTTTTCTCAATTCCTTTCTAACTTTGTCAAGATACTTCAAGAAACTCTTATGTAAGTTTGTGAAAGTGAATTCTTTTCTCTTTTCTTATTATTCTTTGTTGCCCCCTCTATTGAAATTCCTTCTAATAATAATGAAATTTCAATGCAAGAGGATGAGATAATTAATGAGTTTCTTAATGTTACTCTACCATCTCTTCATTCAAATCCAGTCTCTATTAGAGAATATGTGTTGGTAAATGAGGAACCTCATCTTACATCTGAACTCCCATGGGTCGATGTTGGGCATATTTCTTCAGCTAATCCTTCCACAAGTTGTAATAATTTTGTTAATGTAATTGTTGTTTCTGCTACCCCTAAAAAGCCCAAGAGACCAATAATATATGTTAATGGAGAAGATCCATAGCCAAATTTAGGGAAGGTTAAGACCATTAGTGGTGACCCTTATAAAGTTTACCTTGTTATCTACAAAATATATCTTCATGAAATTAGTTTGCAATATCATCAATTCAACATGAAATCTATCAATTTAAGTTGATTGAATTGAAAACATCAACAATAAGAATTCCATGGCTCTCTATCTAGAAAAACTAATAATATGCTCTCAGCTTAAGAATCCATTAGTGCCAATCCTAGAATGAGAAAATGATGATCTAAATGAGGTGACTATGCCCTATTTTAATTCAATTACACTAAAATGCTCCATTCAAATCCCTATTATGCAAATTCAACAATGAAACTCTATTATCATGAATGTAAATGCCTATAGTAAGGATGCTTTGGATTTTGAATGTAAATTGGTGATTTGCACTAAGAAATGCACTCTATTTATAACATTTTCCCAAGGGTAGGGGGTAGAGTGAACTAATCATGATTAAGGATGAGTTAGATTAGTGGTTTCAAAGATTGAGACAATTTCAATGTTGGTTTCAAATGGAGAGACAAAATGAGTGGTCAAGATGAAAAAGGCAAATTGGATGGTTGAGATAGCAAAGCCTCTTGAGTGATCCATGTGAGCTCATTCCTTCGTTCTCATTGGTTGATTTGTTTTTGTCCCATGTGATGGGTGATGAATAAAAGGAATTAATTAATTGATTTATGTTAGCCATGTGCACCCTTCAAGAGTTTGTATTTAATTTGATTTAACTATACAATTAATTGATTAAAATCAATTGCATAACTATTTGATCATTTTGATTTAATTAATTCAAAGGCTTTGATTATTCAATTAATTCATGATTTTTGCTTGATTTCTCACTTTGCTCTTTCTTGATTTTGCTTGACCAAATTTAGGTGTCTACATCATCCTATGCATCATTTCTCTGATTGTTGTCTATCTCTAAGCTTTGAGATGTGTGAGGCTACTAGTTATCAAAAGTAGCTCACAATTATCATACTAGTAGGATTAAGCAAAGCATTAATATTCCTAAATCTTTTCCATCTTCTCAACCTATTATTTTGTCTCCTCCTAAAAAATACTCTCAATCTCTAGTAGAGTGTGATCATATTGAGCAACATCATGTTACTACCACCAATATCTCTGTCTGGGTCTTCTTCAAACTTCTCCTGCTTATCATGGTATGCTTCAGGAGGCTCTCTAGTAGATCCTTGTTCCATCTTCCACTAGAATCCATGACACAAATGCTTTATTGGACTATATACACTATGGTACTCTATAAATTACATTCCATTAGCATGAAGTTCCATCCACTAAAGTACGAGATTAAGATGATCCATTAATGATAGTTCCTTTTGTAAATGGCATTGGTATTAGTTGTACTCTCATTGATACTGGTTTAGAACTTGATATTTATAGTATTGATCTTTTACCTAAAATCAAAATGGATCCAAGTTATCTTTTAACTTCTTATCTATTTGTTCATGGGTTTTATGATGTTGGTCAAAAATCTCTATGTACAATAATGCTACCTAAGCAGCTTGGACCCATTACTTTACCTACTTTGGTACATGTAATACCAAGCACTTTGCCTAATATGATCTTCTTCTAGGTAGACTAAGGATTAGTGCCATGGGTGCAGTCCCATCTACCTTTCATAAATCTATTAAATTTATTCATAATAATCAAGTACTTTTTATAAAGATTGATCCTAGATCCCACCATTATTATTACGATGCTAAGGCTAATTAGTCTTCAAGTTGTGCTATTTTTAAAAATTTCATTCCTTCATCATCATTGAACATTGTTGCACCACCAAGAGAGTCCCTAAGTGCTAAATTCCTTCTACTCAATTGAATGCACACCTAAGTGATGATCGAGGTCCTTTGGATGAAACCGACGCTATCCACCCTGACATTCCAAAGATTTCTTTGACACCTGTGAGGATGGTCCTTCTTCTATATCACAAGATAATGTGAATGATGTAACTATGCCAATAATATTGATCCTCCCCCTTTTAAGGACTTGTGGTCATGATAAGGTCTAGGATTCAATATTCTTTCAAGGCTTGGGTATAAAGAAAAGGGTCTTAGACAGATGGAACAAATTGTTAAGGTCCCTTTGGAACTGAAGCCTCACACTTCTATGATGGGTTTAGGTTATAAAGCTTCTCCTTTGTCTTCATCAACACTTCCATTTTCCAACATATATATGTCCTCTTCTTATGAGCAATCAAACCTTCCTTTATAAGAGAAAGGGTTGCTTCTTTCTCATCATTCTTTATCTAAACAAGAGCATACACTATTGTGGCTTCTCAAAGCTCACTTGATTACTCTTCCCCTACATGTAAGAGGCTTCATGATATGAATGATGAAATGAGGTATTATTTTTGTGCATATCATCAAGTGCTTAACCATTCTAATAGTTAATGTAAGGCCTTCAAAGATAAAATACAACAACTTCGTGAATCAGGTATCATCAATCAATCATCTATTGATAGGCTCGCTTCTTCTATGCACGACAAGTGATATTAAGGTTTACCTCTATCATATCTTTTCTACATATCTATCTTAAGATCTTATCTTATCTTATTTTCCTTTGCGAGGGTCATTCCACTAGCTTATCTTATATGTTGTGGTGGGGGCTAACCCACTTTCTTATCTTATCTTATCTTATTTACCTTTGTGGGGGCCAATCCATAATATTATCTTATCTACGTTTGTGGGGGCTAGACCACTATCTTTGTGTCTCACTCTTGCCCTATCATACACCTATCTAGCTTAATGCTACATGTATCGACAATGATCTTAAGTCGCCCTATCATATGCCTACCTATCTTAATGCTATGTGTGTCGGCGCATTGTGTTTAAACCACCCTATCACATGCCTATCTAGCTCAATTCTATGCATGTCAACACACCTATAAAAGTCTCCCTATCACATACCTATCTAACATTTTGTACACATGTCAGAGCACCATCAAAATTGCCCTATCATATGTCTATTTAGCTTAACATAATTTGCTACACATACTAGTGTAATTTCCCCGATAGTGGCCCTCTTCTCTAGCGAAGTTGGTTACATTGAGTGTCTTTTTTGATAGTTATTTTTCTTCATAGTGGGGTTGGTGCTACTAATCATGATCCTCTTCATGACCTCTAGCAATAAAATGAGCTAGTGTCTTAGTCATGTGGTGTCTCTTCAACATTGGTTGCTTCCCTATCTTTTTGTTGCATTCTTCCTTGAGGCAATCAATCCTAAATTCTTCTCTCCTTGTTTATAATTCCTCTATTTTTTATTTATTGTATTTTGGGGATGATGCATTGTATTCAGATAACCTTTTACATCAAGGTCTCTTTAACTTTGTTGACCGAAGACTTTTAGTTTTTTTGGTGTGATCTAACCCCATGGTTTTGTGGTTTCCATGCTCTAACCTTGTTATCTTGTGCAACTTTTTCTCTCTAATGCATTTGTTTTGTAGGTCTTCACCCTAGGGTCATACTATTATGGATTCAAAGAGTTGTCTACTTCCTCTAAAATATCCTTTTGGTATCATGATGTTATTTTCTTTTAGTAGATTTCCTTTAGTGTTCATATTTATTTAGATTCATAAGCTTGTTGAAGTGGGGGAAAAATGTAGAGTCAAAAATTGCATACCCCTATTTGCAATTTAGGGCACACTTTTGTAACCACTTTAGTGTCTATTACCATAGCATTTGTCTAGGTCCATTTGAGCCCTTGCATTGTCCTTTACCCTCTCAAGATGCTCCAAATCCTTGTCAGTAGCTATATTCTAGCATCAGCTTTGCATTAGCCGCTTTGCCACCTATCATTTTTAACATGTTTCATTTGGACACTAGCGCATCACACAGACGTTTACATGCCATGTATTAGTCCACCGACATCCAAACATTTAAATGTTAGTCCTGTGCATGATTTCCATTTATCACTTGCTTTTGTCGACGGAACGACCTATAATCTTCTAGAATGACCTGGAAGCCTTTAAATTTATTTATTCTCTCTCTCTCTCTCTATATATATATATATATATATATATATATATCTATCTCTCTCTCTCTCATTTTTCTACAATAATCTATTATTATCTACATCATTCTTTACAACAATATTTGTAGCTCTCTTTGGATTTTTCAAGCTTTCTGGTAATATCTTCCTATCTCTCTTGTGTATTTGAGCACCTTGGGATTCATCACATCCCTTTCTATCAATATTAGTTTATTTTATGCAATAGGGGTTTTCCTCCGCTAGTGGGGTTTGTTTCTATTTGCATACCTCATGTAATAGGGGTTCTTCTCCATCTAGCGGGGTTTGTTTCTATTACATTGTCATTTATTTATCTTTGATTCAATCTATCTATCTATATATTTGGCTATTATGGAGGTGAAAGCACCAAAACATGGACTTGACTGAGGCCAGTCTCCAAACAACCTCAAACAATTTTCCCTCTCTTGCAGGTGTGGAGGTTTATTGGAAGCATTCAAATGCACGAGGGTTTGCATATGTTTTATTAATTTCATTTCTATTTATCTCTATTATTTAATATATTTTATCATATTTCCAAATTTTGAACTTTGTAGGTTATCTAAAGAACATACCTGAGTTTTTTCCATAATCTGGGCACTTTCTGTTTCAGCCTACACAAGACTACAATGCGCTGCACAAACGTCTATGCACTGCACTAGTGTCCTTGGCTAAGACACTTAGATTTGGACCAAAGACTCTATGTCATCTTGTTTTTCCATTTCTAAAACTAAAATGTTATTTTCTCCATCTATAATAGGATATTTCCACTGGTTTATCTAGTTTGGAGGTATCTGAATGTATGTTGTGAATTTGGTTCTCAAGGGAATATAGTCTTCCTTTGGGAAAGTCAAATTTATGACATTGCAAATTGACAGAGTATTGTATGAATTTTTATAGTCAAATCAAAATTATCAAGTTCTCAGTGCATCGAGAACTCTTCATACTTCACAAATGCACTACAAACATCCATAACTAAATACCCAATTTTAAAGTTGTCTTCTTTGATTTAAGCAATCTATATTAGTATTCTTAAATTAAATGATATGAAATAATACAATGACAATTACATTTGAGTGAGTCAACACTCCTCTCATATTCGTTACTTTCTAAAGAGAAAAGCACATTTGCCAGCATTTGGTACATGAACTATTCTACAACACGTTCATGTTTAAATTGTCAAAATTTTAAACGTAATATTTAAAATTATAGGCAATTGTTCCATTTTAGAAGGTAAATTATGATAAGTGATATAATATTAATTTTAAGAATTATCATACAATTTCTATTGGCATTTTATGTTAAAAGATTTGTTAAAGCTTATCTAAATCTTACACCTAGTTTTATTAGGTGTCTGAAAGGAAATAAAGATAATGCAATATACCACCATTATCATATGACCTTAATTCTCTAACAAGTGCACATTTTTAATAATTTTCTTTTTTTATTGAAAATATTTAAGAAATATAAATATTATAAAATATTTTTTTGGATTAATAATTGTTTATATTACCATTTAAAAAGTAGACACATACTCATAAAAAATGGTGTGCGGAAAAAGTCACATTCCTAAAGTTCACATGGGGGGCATCAACCTGAAGCAAGATAACATAAAACATAAATTAGGTCGTTAAGTGGAAGAGGGGAATTTTGATCATCAATGAGATCTATGATAACCACAAAAGGATCCTATTTATACATATAAGAGTATCAAAGCATGTTTTAGTCAGAAATTGCACATCAACAGTATTCTACTATAAAGGAACAATAAGTTTGGCCAAAAGAGAATTACGACCCTTTGACAACTCTCTTCTTATATTTTACTATTTATTCAAATCACACCATATTAAAATTATTTTTATAATTCCTTATATAGGAATAAATATGTGATAATTTAACAATATTCTTATCACGCTTCTATATGTCATCCTCATCCTTATCTTGTGCTCTAATTGATTTGAAAACATCTTAAATACTCCACTAGAATATTTAATCTACAATTTTAATGTAATCATAATAATATACTAAACTATAAAATGGAGCAAGAGCGGGAGAGGCGAAGACCCCAACGGTCACCTGCAACAAATTTTGGGAGCCGAAGGGTGAGCTCTAATGGAGGAGGTGCTTTCCAGCGACATGGTTTGTTCACCTATAGATTTCAACCTACCTCTCACTGGTCTTTCAATAGGAGCAACACGACTCATTTTAAAACATGGAGACCTAAGCTTAGAGCAGATAATGTAACTAATTCTTTCAATGGATCTCTAGGGAAACAATCCAGGTACAACAAGAGATGGGAGAAGAGAGGCATGGGTCTCAACACAAATACTGGTTATGTGAACATTGGAAAAGACTTTGATTTCTCAAAGATCACAGGAGGTTTCTATAGGCCAAAGCAGCCCATGGTCTTGAAACAAAGCTAGATTACTACAGAGGTGACACACCAACAAGATGCAAATATCAAGTATGAAATAATGACAAATTTGAGAGTAACTAACTCGGGATGGAAGGAATCTCTTGACTCTCTTAAGGATATAGCCTTCTTTTTTAAATGGTTACGACCGTGGCCTTTAGTAAATGTTGTAAGGAACTGATGTAACAATGTCTGGGGTAAGGGTTACAAACTTAAAACCCTAGCCAATGGCTTTTATATGGTTCTCTGTGAGGAAAAAGCTGATAAGGACTGGACAATGAACAACAACCCTTATTTGATTGAAGGAAGGTGAATATATTTAAAACATTGGGAGGCAAATTTTGATCCAACCAAAGAAAAGATAATAGATTATCCAGTCTCGACTAACCTTCATAACCTCCTAGCTGAGTATTGGGGTCAGGAAACGTTACAACAGATAGGAAATCTGATAGGAACCATCCGATATGAAGATTTGATCAATAATAAGGATGCCTCAATACACCTAAGATTCCTGATTAACCTACATCAAAATAATCTGATCCCAAACCATGTTATTTTAGGGACAGTAAATGGGGTCTGGAAACAAATGTTAGAAGTTTGGGAAGGGATCAAGAAATGGATAATGTTAATGACTCGAGTCTCACAAAAGGTAAAGGCAACATGCAAGATCTACTGTTAGATGAGTTAGAAAGGAGATCCTTGGCCAAAGATATAAAATTATTGGATGGGGCTAAAATAGTAGCTAAAGGCCCAGTTGGCTACTGAAATAGCAGCTAAAGGCCCAATTGGCTACTGAAATAATAGCTAAAGGCCTAGTTGGCTATCCACACGAGTCTCCGGAATGGAGAAAGGAATGCAGAAAGGCAATAGGGGATGTTTTTAAGGGTACAATCTTGACAAAATCCCCAGAGAAAATTATCTATATGCTGCCAGAACCTACTTGCCTAAGCTTAAACTCTAATGGTCTAACAAACAACTCTTTCCCCAAAATCTCAAAAATAGGGAGGTATGTATAGTAGATGAAGTTTGTTTACTCATAACTCCAATTAAAACCTCTATTGAAGGCAATTTGGCCATAACCCCTCTGCTGGAAGTGACAAGATCAAGTTATGATAAGAGCCTGAACTCAAATAGGTAGAAGAATGGTTTATCAGAACCTCAGATGACTTTGGATGTTTCTAGTAAGACTTATACTGAAGTCAAAGCACCTGTCACTCTAAATAGTGTTACTACTACAGAAGGGAATGATGCCTGGGAAAACATGTCTTCTCCAATCAGAACTGAATTGCAACAGGAAGTTGACAATGCAATGACAGAGCTCAATCAACAAAATAAAACTAATGATTCATTGGTTATAAAAGACAAACAAAAAGGTCAAGCCCCAAGCTTCCATGCAATCCTTTCCTCCTTCAATCTTCCATCTACTAAAAGCCAAAAGATGGCAACTTCACATGAAAGGGCTAGGTTTTTTCACCCTATATTAGATGCTCTTAATAGGCTTCAAGATATTAATGATAAATCCACTTTCAAAGAATCAAAGAAAGATGATGATGGTGACCTCTAGGATAGACAGATATCCCCTATCTGAAATTTGGAAATCTCATTCAATGAAGCAAGGGATAGTGGAGGCAACTTGTTAGAATGCTCATCCAATTTAAGCTATTACAATGAAGATGGTGGGGGTGATTTTTTGGGTGTAGAGGACACTCCACATGTTGTTGAACATGGAGGACTTCGTCAGTCTGAGTCTAAGTTGAAGAAACCAAAACTAGGAGAAAAGAGAAGAAGAAGGGCTAAATCTATAAAAGAAAGGTTGGAATAGGTTGTTTGTGCAACAAACAAACAAAATTTTTGAGATCAGGAAAAGGGTATGCCTTTTCTTGGTAGAAATGAGGCTCCTATCATGGAATGTCAGGGGCTGTAATTCCCCTGATAAATCTTGATTGCTTAAGAGGGGTCTTGATCAAGCAAGAGCATATATTGTTATGCTACAAGAAACCAAACTCAAAGGTGAAGATATAGATAAGTTCCAAAAGAAATTCTATAGATGGTAAGGGGTGTTTTCAGAAGCTACAAGTGCTTCAGGGGGCATGTCCATAATGTGGGATGATAGTTTTGTGGATGTTGTTTTGCTAAGTTAAGCCTCCAATTGGCAATGGATTGAGGTAACCTCTAAACAATTGCTCTCTAGATTTTATGTTTTCAATATTTATGGTCCAAACAACCCAACTGAGAAAGAGGCATTATGGAAGGTTCTCTCTGACTTCCTAGAGGATATAAGGGATGATTTATTTATTTTGGGTGGTGAATTTAATGGCATCCTAAGCCCTAATGAGAAAAAAGGTGGTAATGGCTAGCAAAGTAGAAGCCAAAGAGACTTTGAAAAATTTGTTTTAAACAATGGAATGGTTGAAATAGATTTTAGGATAGGTGACTACACCTGGACAAACAAGAGAAGTGGATTCTTAAATATAATTGAAAAGCTTGACAATTTTTTTTAGTTGGTAAATGGGAAGAATGTGACTGGTTATGCACATCAGATATATTACCTCTAACAGGTTCAGATCATTATCCAATAGTGTGTAATATTTAGAAAGATTCTGCCCCTAAAAGATCACCATTTAAGTTTTAAGCAATGTGGCTAAGGGCGGAGGATTTTTATGACAACATTGAGGAATGGTGGAGGAATGCTCCAGTAATGGAAGGTAATAAATCCTTTATATTTTTGAAGAAACTCCAGTATATTAAGGATCAATTAAAATCATGGAATATAGATGTGTTTGGAAATATCTTAAATTAGAAAAGAGTTTAAACCACCTCAATGAGAGAGTGATAGAACGAGGAATGGATGAATTCATGTATTTAGAGGAACAAACTCTCCAGAAATAGTATAAAGAGATTCTAGCTAGGGAGGAGATCTCTTGGAAAAAAAAATCTCGGGAAACCTGGCTGAAAGAGGGGGATAGGAACACAAAGTTTTTTCACAAGTATGTCAAAACTAGGAGACGCAGGAATAAGATCTTCTCTATATTGAATCTAGAGATGGAGAGGTTATTAATGATTCGAAGAGAATCAATTAGGAAGTTGTTGCCTATTTCTAGAACATCTTCACACAACCTGAGTGAAGAGGAAACGATGATGAGGAGATGCTTTCTCTTATTCCAAAATGTATTACAGATGTACAAAATGAAATGATTTTGGGCCCGGTTTCTAAAGATGAAGTTAAGGCTGCTCTGCTAGGTCTGGGAGGGGACAAAGCCCCGGGCCCTGATGGCTTTCCTGCTCTCTTTTTTCATAAAATGTGGAACATTATTGGTGAGGAATTATGGCAGGTAGTAGAGGAATCTAGATCTAAAGGTTTCATGCTTAAGGACTTTAACAACACATTTATTGCTATGATTCCCAAAAAGACGGACACTAAATCTTTTGATGATTACATGCCTATAGCTCTGTGCAACACAATTTACAATGTTATTGTCAAAGTTGCAGCTAATAGGCTGAAATGTGTCTTAGGTAACATTATATCTGAAGAACATAGTGGATTTGCCCCAAATAGATCAATTTTTGAAGGTATTATTATTGCCCATGAGGCTGTTCACACAGTTAAGGCTGCTAAAGTAAACAAAATGATGATAAAATTGGACATTAAGAAAGCCTATGACAATGTAAATAGGGAATTTCTTCTCAATGTCCTAAGGAGGTTTGTGTTTGCTGATGGATGGGTGAAATGGATAGCAAGTTGTATAAACACCCCAAAATTATATATCCTAGTAAATGGTAGCCCTCAGGGCTTTTTTGAAACCACTTATGGTTTAAAATAGGGAGATCCTATTGCACCCTTTTTGTTTATCATTATGGCCAAAGTTTTGTGTAGATTAATAACAAAGAAATGAAATGAAGGTAGGTGGAAAGGAATTAAGATTGTTGAAGGGATGGATTCTTCTACACACCTACAATTTGTGGATGACAATTTCCTCCTGGGAGAAGCTTTAGTTGATGAAGCAAGAGTATTAAAGCTACTTTAGATAGTTATAGTCGGGCTACTGGACAATGTGTAAATTAAAATAAATCAGAGGTCTACTTCTTCAATACAAATAGAAACTTGCAACATCATATTAGTGGAATTTTACATATTAAAATAGGATTGTTACCGGGCAAATATCTAGGTGTGCCTCTTTTTGATGGAGCTTCAAAACCACAACTATGGAAAAACCTTATGGATAATTGATTTAAAAGGATGGAGGGATGGAAAATTCATTGGTTAACCTCTGTTGGAAGAATTCTGCTACTTCAAGTTGTCATCTCTGCTATCCCAATCTACTCAATGAGTTGCTTTAAAATCTTGCACAAAGTTCTAGATGCCATTTCTAGGAGAATGAGGAAGTTTTTCTGGTCTAGGGCAGAGGATGGAGACAAATGACCTCTCCTTTCCTGGGAAAAAATATGCAAGAGAAAACATAGTGGCAGTGCTCGGTTGAAAGATTGGAGGAAAATGAAATTGGCTTTAGGTGCTAAGATAGTGTGGAACTTATGCAGTTAACTAGGAAGTTTATGGGTTAAGATATTGAGATCAAAATACTTAGATTCACTTGATGATGAAAGGATCCTCACTATAGTCAATACCCCAAAAGGATCGACAATCTGGAATTTCATTTTGGATTGTAGGCATGTCATCAATAGGCATGTGGGTAATGGCTCAAAATCTCTATTTTGGGATGATTCTTGGAACAATCATTCAATCTTAAAATAAGATAATAGATTTGCTAAACTTAGAGATTTCTTTACAAATAGTTGGGGTCATAAGGTGTCTAACTATTTAGAAAGCAAGAACTCATCTCTTGGTCCTACATGGCAATGGAAAAGTATGGAGGACCTGAATCTCAATGATCATCAAAGGAATTTAATGGGAGATATGCTCCATAAAAGAAGCTTTGTTAGATCAGAACAAGGTGATAAGTTCATTCGGTGCCTAGCTAAGAGTGGGAATTATTCAGTGAAGCTTGGTTATTTATCTTAGGAGGAGGAGGAGGATCTCATCCTTTGGCCCACCAAATTATTTTGGGATGAAAAATGTCTACCAAAGGCAGGGGCTTTTGCTTGGTTGGCAGTGCATAAGAGGATCCTAACAGTCGAAAGAAGGAGGAGGTTTGGATTACAAGGGCCAACTAGATGTGCATTATGTAAAGAAACATCGAAAGTTGTGGATCATCTGCTCATACAATGCCCTATTGCAGTGGAGTGCTAGTTGATGATTAAGGAGAAGCTAAATTAGATTGGAACAATGCAGAATGGTGTTAAAGAGGTTTTTCAAAGCTAGCATATTCCACTGAAAAACTACTACTTTATCTGCCCTATGGAAGGTATGTCCTTCTATTATAATATGGGAGTTATGGAAGGATAGAAACAGGAGGACTTTTCAAGGACATGAAAGATCTATTTTTAGGATCAAGACAAGCATCAATCTTGCTATTGAAGAAACAATGAAGGCTACTCTTCTTACTTCTACAGGGAGTTATGTGTACACTAAGGAAGATAGACAGATCCATATTAACTAGCCTAGTTTGAAATTTAGGAATGGAGGTGTAAAAAATGTTGCATCAATCAAAAAATCTAGGAAGGGTATGAAATGAGTGTTTCATGACCATGGGTGGATTAAAATTAACTTTGATGGGGCATCTAGGGTTAACCCTGGCCCCTCTAGTGCAGGGGTGGTTGTTAAAGATTGGAAGCAGGATGTTCTTTCCTTAGCATCCCAAAGACCGAATGATGTCACCAACAATGTAGCTAAAGCTTGTGCTGCTCTGTTGACCCTTCCACTTGGAAGGAAGATGAAGCTTCAGAAGGTTCATCTTGAAGGGGACTCACTAGTAATTGTGAACGCCATAAAAAATGGTTGTGCTCAGGCTTGGCATCTTAAGAACACTATGGAGGAGATCTCTCAAGTTTTACATTCTTTTGCAGAATTCAAAATCAATCATGTTAGAAGGGAATGCAATATGGAAGCGGACATTGTATCTAAATGGGCTACCAATATTGGGCAAATCAATGAGGTTTGCATGGAATTTTTTACAACAAAATTTTGACCCCACGATAGCTTTTTTGTTGAAGGTTCAGGACCCTTGGTTTTTAAAACCAACTAGTAGGCGGGAGTTATGCTTTCTCATCTAGCTGGATTTTTAATTAGCTCATAGTCGGCAGGGATGACATCAACAAGTTTACAATAAACCAAGGTGGTTATTATTTAGTTAAAATTATGGTTTCAAATGGTGTAAGGTATCAATTATTAAATGTTTGTAATTATTATGAGATCATTTTGCATCCCACTTGGTGGTTGATTAGATGGTAGGAGTCAGTCTAATAAATGCTCTGGGATGATCGAGGTGCCTTGAACATGTGAAGGTTCCTTAAATGTTTAGGCTTGGGGTGATGTGTTATGCAATTTTTTAATTACTTTTTCTATGCAAAGATGTTGTGGTGTCGTTTGCAGATTATTTTAGTCATGGATGCATCTTTTTCAACAGCCATGAGGAAGCAACAAAAAGCTTTTGACGGGCCTGTTAGCATTGAGCAGATGAAGGGGATGTTAATCTTGAAAGAAAGAAATTGTGAGAGCAACATTGGAGGTTTTGGGAGTGCAATTCTAGAACTGCAACCATAAGTGGCAAGTCAACTTGGATGTAGTATCAATGGTCATCGCCTGGGTGCTAGAAATTGGAGAGCTGAAGGACGAAGTGAAGAGAATTGCAAAGTTATTGTTTGACAATCATTTACTGCTGGAATTAGAATCCATTTTGGAGTGGGCCGCTTCAAGAATTGGGTTTAATTATGTTGAATGTTTTGAAGATGAGGATGAGTCCAGGGTTTAGGGATTGGTGTCTTTTATCCGATGGTGGGGAAAAACTGACAAGGGAGAATATAGAGAAAATATTGCTCAAAAATGGTGGAAACTAAAAGGACCGGTGGAGCAAGCTGTGAAGCGCGAAAGGGAGGCTGGGTTTGGGTTTTCTGTTAATATTCCCACAAAGAAGCACCGAAATAGGGTAAGGAAGGCAGTGGGTAAGCCATAATGTTGTGTTAACAATAATTTTTTGAATTACTGCATAATGCAAAATTTTGGGGCTTGGTGAATGTAAGGTTTTATTGAATATGTTGGTTTTGTTGGACCTCTGAGACTGCACGAATGAAAATGTTACATGAAAATGGAGGTCGGGCAGAACAACTCAGTTTTTGGTTATTTTCAAGATGCATGTCTACTTTTGCAAATAGGACTACACGGTGGATGGTGGTAGTGTTTTTGTGCATGGCATCGCCCTTGGAATGAATGTTGGAGAGTAGATTGGTGGAGATGGCGCGTTTGGTGTCTCAGGTTTTTGCTGCATGATTATGTAGTTATGCTTTGTAGTTAAGCACTGTAGTTTCTAGTATTTTCTTAATGAAATTAGTAGCTGGATGATGTTAAGATGTTTGTAAGCCTTCATGGCATGAGTTTATACTGTAATCAGGGTTGGAGTTTCAATGGTAGCCTATTATTAGGATTCTATGCTTTTAAGCATTCTGCTGTAAGGAATGATGTATTTAATCTCTTATATTATTAATAAAATATATTGTTACTGACAAAAAAATAATATACTAAACTATGAAAACTCATATCTTTAATATGAAAATGTTCATTTTAACAATTTAAAATTCAAGATATAAAATATATAAAATGAGTATTGAAGTGGGGCATTTTCATAAAGTTTAAAATCTTTTATGTTTTCCTAAGTGAGACAAGACATGACAAAGGTCAAAGGGGTGGGAAAAACCCAAGTACAAGTCTAAAATACATGGAGATTAAATATATTGTATTCACAACATCTTAGGTGTGAGACAGGTAGGTGGACGATCCCCTAAGAAGAGCGAAAAGATAATCTACATTTTTTGCAGCAGAGGGGTGGTTGAAGACGAATGACACTTTATCATGGAATGTGCTTCTTATGAAGAAATTTGTACTTAATATAAAAATGACTTAGAGGTTGGTAGTCTCAATGAACTATTTGAAGAGATGAAGCTCCACAAAACTACTAGCTTCTTGATTAAGATTTACATTAGGAAAATCAACATCAAAAGAAATTGCAATATTGCTATTAGGATTCAATTGTGTAGTTTTTAAGTCAAATTCATTGATCCATGTTTCATGAGTAGTTGTTCACAAAAACCCATCTCTCATGATAATGACTAAAATACTTAGCACTCATTGCATCTAGGTGATGCTCATAAAGGAGAAGCATTGGGCCTTCCTGGGAGGTCATCCATCCCATTACTACTCTAGCTCAAGCACGTTTAACCTTTGTGAGCATCATGTGAATGTAATGAGGGCTAAGTATCCCATTCATTCTCATGCTAAATAGGTTCTTGTGAACCAATGTTATTTAAACATGAAGATAGATAGATAGATAATATTTAACGTCCACGAAGCTAAGCATAGCCTATGGGACAACTTGCCAAATTAAGCCAACTTCAGTAACTCAATTCTTTTCTTGTGCAAATTGACGATGAGCACCCCAACATCTCATTGTACTCCTCGCTGAATAAGTTATGCCAAGAGTTATCGAATAAAATATCCACAAATTTGTCCCTGTTATCCTTGTAAGCATCACATTCTAAAATAAAGTGTTGTTCAATTTCCACATTCCCAAAATTGCAAAACGTGCAAACTCTCTCTTCCCAAGCCTCTTTTGGCCTCTTCCAATGTCCGGTCTCACAACAAAGTTTCTGAGAGTTTGATCTCAGCTAGGTAATAAGAATTTTAGCTCTCCAAGAAATGTTGGCCCCTATGCACACTTTTTGAAGTTGATCACATGTGGGATTGAACTCATTGATATAATATATTTTCTTCCTTCCAAGCCCATTACCCCAAATTTCTCCATAACGAAGACCTTTATTTCTTTGTTATTTGTAGGGCACATATTGAAATGGATATTCCATTTACTCATCCACTTGATGTTTTGTTGCATCCATAACTTTTTCCGTTTGCACAATTTATCATTAAAAACAACTTTAGGCCATCTACCTTCTTCCATTTTTTTGATTCTTTTTAGATAGCTTATGAGACGTACTATAGCAAGTGCCTCGATAGGGGAAGCCCCTATTTCACTTAGCATGATATCATATGAGACAATGCTTTTGATTTTAAACTTGCTTGTGATCAAACGCTTTTGGATTCCCTTGATTTGCTTCCATTGTGAGGCTGAAGTGCTGCTGGCCCATAACTCACACCCATAAAGAACAACTAACAAAACTAAAAGACCAAACAAAGTTTGAGTAGTTTTCCAATCCCAAACATCTTGCTCTCGACACCTATTTTGAAGAACATAAAATGCCTTCCATCCTCTTAACATTCTTTTATTCCTGTAGCCTTCCCAACTTAGATTTTGTTGAAGTCAATATCGAGATATTTGTACTCCGCAAGTTCCTAAAGAATAATGCCTTCAAAATAAAACCTATACAAAAAATACACAATTGAAATCTAATAGCAATATCACAATTTGACTTATTATAGAAAATATGTCCTACTTATTAATCAAAACAATCTTAAAAATTACTATTGTTTTTCCCACTTTTGATCCCTTAGCCTATATACATTCATTCATTCATTCAAATGCTTTTCTAAAATCTCCTCTCGTAGTCGTGAAATTCTTGCCGGCACCGTGAATTGGCAAGGCACTCCTATAAAGTGGAGACGGCCTCACCCTTCGTATCTGACTTTCACATTCAAACGTTCCGTTGCTCCGAAGCAAGCTCTCCATTTCTTCTCTTCCTCTTTTTCGTTGTTGTCACGGGCCTTGCTGGGATTCGGGCGAGGAACCTCTTCTTTGCGCAAAAACTCTGTTCAATCATCTTAATAAAAAACAGGTCAGATATTACATTGAAGCTTTCATATTCTGGATCTGGTTTAATTTTTCTTAAAAAGCCACGCACCAAGTGGGACCAAATTGGCTGTCTCTAATGAAACCTCGATCGGCACTGTTTTATTTTGCAAAACAAAATGCTGTTTGCACAGCAATTAAATGCTCAACAGCGGGGTGGGGGAAAACTTAAGTTGTAGACAGTCCTTAGGGCTCGAACCTGTGGTTATAGGATGGAAAGACCTTATTCTCGATTTGACCTTTCGTTATGTTTTTAATCTTGGTTTTGATTTTTCATACCAATACAATGAGGGATTCGAATGCGACAATTAGGGTTTTTAATGCTGCTGGGGTTAGAAGCAGTGATGTATTATCCAGGGGAACTTGTTTTTGGTGAAACTTGAATTCGACAAGAGAGGACAATTTTTTTTGAAGTTGAGAGAAACTTGAAGCTTTTTAGGTTAGTAGTGGACTGGCTTTTAGTATAGTTTCAGGTTTGGATTTAAGTAACACTTGTGGATGCCTGGTCGTTAGAGATACTCGTTTTCTAGTAATGCTCGTTAGATAGAACTTACAGGGGGTTGCAATTCTTAACAAGGGGTCTTGCCAAAATGTGAACATGATGTATTTCTTACAACAGCATTTACATTGGCAATGGGCACGAAGGAAAGGGATCTGTGAATAAGCGAGGAGCTTCTTATTACTGAGCATTGTTGATAACTTCATTACAGCCAATTTTAATTTTTAGAATGTTAATTACATTGTTGGTAATCATTAGTTAAGTGGCCCCACAAATAGTAAAAGCAATCCAAATCATCTTTACTAGTCAGGTCATCTAAGCTATATTGTGCCTTAATTGTAAGATGGTTTTCTATACGGATGATGACAAAAAGTTATATTTATTGCTTCTTCCCCTATTAAGAAATGCTTGTTTTGAGCTAATATTATTGTTCCTTCCCCTTTTTAACAAAGGCTTGTTTAGCTACTGTCTATTGATTATTAGCAATATGGAGGAGAGAGATCTTGTCTTGTGCTAAAATTCAGCTCCCTTTCCTATTAACTCATCGTGAGTATCAAGAATATGGATGAGAGAGATAACTAGGATAATGATTGCCCATGGAAGATGTTCACAAAGTCACGTCTTAAGTGTCAAAATACATTATGTCATGAAATTTCCCAGAATAAATATAGTGTTCTTTCAAGTCCTACCTTTTATATGGACATACGCTCATTTGTGCTTGTATTATTTGTTTGGCTTTACCCTAGAATTAGAGAAAGGTCTTCTTTTAGTTTATATTGCCAACTTTATATGCTTTCTTTTGTGTAATAGAATCTGCCTTTTTTAGTTTGAAGGTTTTCTTGTTTTCAATGATCTATTGTTGTTATTTCATCCCACCGAAAACCCCGCCTTCTTTATATAATGATTTAGCATAAATCATTTGAACATAAATTATGCACGAAGTTTTAAGAATATTATTAAGATATGGTCCTATAGAGGGGTGTGAAAAAATTCTCAACAATTATAAGCTTTTCTTCCAAGCAAGTTGGTTTTACGAATTTTTCAATATTTTTCATGTAAGAAATTTATATAAATGTGAGGAAATTCTAGATTATTAATTATGGCCATGGTTCCATATGAAAAATGGGCAATGCTGAGAGGGGGAGGGGGTGAATCAGTATTGCCTGTAAGTTAACAATCAAACAGCCAATAATAATTAAACCAGCAATCAGAGATCAATGGAGACTTGACACAAGATAAATCTCGTGGAAACCCATCAACGGGAAAAAAACCACGGCAACCACTAATCAGCAAGGGCAACAACCCGAATACAATAAAAGAGCTTCAACTCTTCCAGTCAGGCTACAACCTCCTACAAGATAAAAATTTTACAACAATGAAGATGCAATGTCTTCTTTGAAATAAGAAGACTCCGACTTTTTAAACTCCAGTTGATACTTTATCACAAATTCAGCAGCATAAACAATAAACTCCCAATCTATTTCAATAACCGCACAATTCCTTAACAACTTCCACGCTACACAAACAAAAATCTTCAAGCAACCATCTCTTTTCTTTCTGAGCACTGCATAGTCATTATTCAATGTCTCTAAGTTGATTTCTGAGAACACTGTATATTGCAGTAGCTTCACTGGTAGCCTTCTCAAATTGATCGGTCTCCTTTATTATATATCTGCCAGCAAACTCAAACATATATATCCGTCTCTCAGTATGCTGTATCTCTGTTTTAACATGATAAATATCACGGTGAATGCCTTCGAACCAATCAGACACTGCAAGAATATCACCAGTCTCGTGATTAAGAAATGCAAAGTCCTTTTTAACAACTCCTCTTCTGCAACCTTCTACAGAGCATATCCTTCTCTAAAGCACACGATTTTATCTTTCATTCACCCGAAAACACCTGCGCTCTTACCCATGCTTTTTGTAGCATTCCACAAAAAACGTCTTTCACTTCACCTTGGCGCCTGCAGTATATACTCCGTTCCACACTTCGATTCCGTTTTTTTGCTCGCATACAAACACGTACATCTATTAGCTCCAAGCCTGACCCTGTTCCTCAAAAAAGGACAAACTTCAGGCCGCCCCCTTTTTTAAATTCTTTTTTATTTGAGTTACACAGGTTAAAAAAAACTTGAACACCCGATCGTTTTCCAAAAAAGGCTTCGTTTTTTTGCATTGTTAGACGACAAAACAGGACAGTATATTATAACGGTTACCGCTGTCTTCTTGACACGACCGTCTCCAGCTACTTCCACACCCGTAACTGTCTGCGAAATCAAACTCGGTATCTTTTTGTATTAAGCAACCGTTTTCCAAACTGCCTTTTTGAACGGTTACAAAACTTTCCTGCATACCGCGAAGTACAAAGGCTAATTTCAGATGTCAACAACTGCATAAAAATATTCTGTTGATTCCAATAACCTTCTACAGAAGAAAGACCGGTAACTCTTGTTCCACCTGTAACTATAGGAGCCGTTTTACATTATTTCTGTAGGTGTCGATCCAGTAATAGTATTAGACAGTTATCCTTTTGATATACCATCATTTTAGGCGTTTTTAGAATGATGTTTTCATGTACCTCCATTTTTAGTTTGTCATAGATTGCAACATATCGAAAATATACTGCAGGAAATCCTAACACATGGCGACAACTTTAAGGATATAAAACCGGTTACATATCAATACAAAATAACACAAAAGACGGTATGGTATTTACTGGAACTGATAATTTGGAGACCACCTGTACTCGCTCTGCAATGAACACACAGAGATCCAAAAATGCCATTTGGCATAACAGGAACCCGAAAAGATATAGATACAAACAAAAACAACTCCAATACACCTGTCACAGCAAGAAGTCATGAATGCGACTTACAGGCGTGCCACATCAATGACACAAACAACCAACACCATAGAGGAGGCATATCCCATGTAAAGGGGCTAATCAAAGTTTTTCAGTAGCAACACTAGTGGGTCACATGGATTTTTAAATTATTTTTTGGCAACAAATCTATCTATATGTGAGGAATTCAAGATGAGAAATTTTAGAAACTACATGTAGACAGAGGATTGGTACATTTTTTCAATTCCATGGGACTGTCCTTATATTATAAGTAGGAGCCCAAGCTCTCAAAGGTTATTGTGTGCGCCTGCGAGTTGGAGTGAGCAAAGGAGCTAGTGGACCTAGAGAAAAAAGGGTGGAAAGAAGGTCAAATATGTGTCGGAAGTTTGCTGGTTTAACGGTCCCATGGGGAAGCCGAAGAAAACTTGATGTTGGTGCGGGTGTGTTCTAATGTGTTTGTTGTTTTTGGTACCCATTTTGTAAAATGCAACAAGGACTAGTAGGGAACGAGGGATTATTTATGGTTATTGGGCATGGGCCCATTTTGTAAAAATATCTGTGTAGTAGTAGGTGGAGTTACTGTAAATTTGTAGACATTGTATTGCAATTATAGGAGATGTTTGGCTTTTTGTATAGCTGAAGGTTGTTTGTAACGGGGTTTTGTGATAACAACAATGGCTTCATGAGTTGGCATGCATACCAGGGAAGGATTAGCCCGTTTTTTGTAAATCTTTTATTGTTAATAATTTATAAAATATAACCTATTTACTGATCAAAATAAATAAATAATATAAACTTGAAGGTTTTCATGTTTTTAAATGATCTATTGTTGCTATTTCGCCCCACCCAAAACCCCGCATTCTTTATATAATGATTTAGCATAAATCATTCGAACATAAAGTATGCATGAAGTTTTAAGAATATTTTCAAGTTATGGTCCTACAAAGGGGTGTGAAAAATTTCTCAGCAATTATAATCTTTTCTTCCAAGCAAGTTGGGTTTTATGAAAATTTCAATTTTTTTCTTGTAAGAAATTTATATGAATGCGAGGAAATTCTAGATTATAAATTATGGCTATGGTCCCATAGAGGAGGCATATCCGATGGATTTTAAAATTATTTTTTTAGCAACAAATCTATTTATATGTGAGGAATTCAAGATGATAAATTTTAGAAACTACATGTCGACAAAGGATTGGTACATTTTTTCAATTCCATGGGATTGTCCTTATATTATAAGTAGGAGCCCAAGCCCTTTTTATGGTATTGCGTCCTTCACAATAGATGTAATAATCACAACATTGAGTATATGTATTCACTTTCAGTGATTAATGATATACATTTATAAGTAGAACATAAAATGGTCAAACTTGATTTGCTTTCTCTTATTGCTCTAGAGATAATCAAAGTTGCATGAGCATGGATGCGAATACTGTATTGGATATAGATATAGTAATTTTAAAGACCCCTAATATGGATACGACTAGATATGACGTTCATAAAAATCACTCATTTTTAATACAATTTTCTAAGTTATTAGAGTAGATTTTCATTACTTTAAAAGCAACATAGACACAATTGCTACATTAACAATTATAAGTTGATTTAACAATTGACAATATAAAAAAACTATACAAATCAGGTGCTTTAATAAAATTAACAATAATGTCATTTAAATATAAATTAAGATAAAATAAAGTAAAATTTAATTAATTAGAAAAGAAAAATATCCTAATATATTAAAAAAATTAAATTTTATATGCTAAGTTGCCGGTTTGAGGTCGGGTTCAAACTTGGGTTTGGGGAATCGGTTCACCAGTATGGCAAAATTTTGAAATGGGGTTTGGGTTTGTTAGTACAAAAACATGTAAAAATTATATATATATTATTATATATGAAAAATATTATATATATTATTTTTTATATTATTAATACACATTTAAATTTATAATTATATATATTGTTTTCCTCTTAAAAAATATAATACAAAAAGGAAATCATTCTAAAAATTAAGTTGGCCATCGCACTCATCAGACTCCACGCTTTCCACGACCTTGACCTTGATTGGGAGTTTCCTAACAACACTACAAAAATGGAGAATTTGGGCAAATTGTACTTCAAGTGGAGACACGCCATAAATTTGGAGAGCAAATCGTCTGGTTGGCCTTTGCTTCTCTTGACCACAACCATGTATTTTGTGTAGAGATTCTTCTTCTGGGGTGACCTCAGAAGCTACTCGACGACTTCCATTGCCAAAAACCTTGATTGGGCGAATGTGTTGGCCTTTTATATCAAGGCTCTTGGAAGACTTCTGCGATCAGAGCCCCCGCAACGTTTTATGATAGTAGCTCTAACGTTTTGACTAGCTATGGGATATCATCTTGGGTTGACTCCGGATTACCACCAGAGAAAGTTGTTACAGGTATGTCGCTTTATGGGAAATCGTGGGTTCTCAAGATGAAAAACTTAGCGGGCGCATAAGCGACCAAATAGGAGAAACGGAGGAGTCCCCAAACCCTATTGAAATGGTACCCGAACCTTGTGCGAACCATATCTGGAGCCAACAATAAACCCCGCGAACCCGGTAATGTAGTCTAAATGTAAAAAACTAGATTAACAATATTAATATAAACTTAAAATGCTTGTTAATGGGCCTCTCTAGGTGGATCCAAACATCAAGAAGTTCTAAAGGATGTTTGAGAAAGACCAGAGCTGGGGTGGATAAAACCGAATTTCGACGGGGCGTTGAAGGGGAACACAGGCCCCTCTGAAGAATGGTATGCAACAAGGGATTGACAAGGAAATCTTATTGCCTTTGGAGAAAAATGACTAATTGATGAAACAAACAATGAAGTAGAGGCTTAGGCTGCTTTGAATATGGTCTATTTGGCCAAAATATTATCACTTTCTTGAATCCATTTTGAAAGGGATTCACTAATAGTAGTCAACACAATTATCAGAGGTGAAGCGACTGCATGGAATTTGAATAAATACATTAAAAAAATAAAATTCTCATAGCCACCTTTGGTGATTTCAAAGTGACACATGTTAAAAGGGGTGGTAACATGCTGATGGACACTCTTTCAAACACTATCTTGTCATTATTGCCGAATCGAGCGGGGGAGATTTTTTAGGATTTCAAAATAAAATATTGGTGTGAGGATTTAGAGCCCCTGTACGATGCCGAAGGACGGGGAATTGAGGTGATGTGATAGACATGGTATGTGATGAGTGACTGTTGTGGGTTTTAAAAGCCTTGATAAAGGAAAAAAATGTCACAAAACTTCTTTCTTGTTTGAGTGTGGAGTGTGAGGGATTGCTGTGAGAAGGAAGCCATGAGAGTCAATTTCTCTCTAATTACACAGAAACAACTATGCTTCCTTGGCTGAATTTTAGAAAAAAATATTTGAAAGGGGTGCTTAAAATTGACGAGCCATTGTTTTGTCGAATCATCAACATCATTTTGGGTGCGTTCATGTGGTTCCCGCATAGATACCGCTTGAACATTGACATTTCCTCAACCTTTATGGCCTGGGCACTGGAGCTAGGGTCCAAGGAGGATACATTTTGGGTGATGGAGTGTGTTCTGTTGGAATCATTTGCCGTTGCACCAAAAGCTCAAACTGTCAATGCCCGATACAAACGCTAGATTTAACCCGACTCATGGGAGGCAGTTAAGCCATGTCACGAATCTCCAAGGAGGTGCTTGTTGTGTGGTTTTCACACCATCACCCCATTGTAAATGGGGACCCCCTCTTTTGCAAGCAGTAGGGGTAGTAGTCTTAGGTAGTCTTTGTGGGCGACAGTTTTCAAGCCCCTTGGTCCGGCAAGTGAAGTTTTAGAGTTGGTTTTGGGCAATTTTGGCCTGCTAGGAAGTCAAGTCTGTCTGGTGCAAGGGCAAGAGTTGTGTTAAATCTTTCAGGAATATGGGATCAAAACCAAAGGATTCGTGATGAAACAAGTGTAAACCCTCTGAGAATCCTTGTTCCAGCTTCAATTCGATCTTAGAAAGTCGAAATAGA
>MU223610.1:3308702-3322843 GCA_018584345.1 Thuja plicata
AACATGACCCTCACAATGGCTACACCCATTGTGAGAAAACCAAAAACTTTATCACGGATTCTCTCAATGTGATATTGTCATCTCAACATGACGTTCACCATGGCTACTCCCAGAGGGTGAATAACACGAGCTAAGTCATGGAGTCTCTCGCATGACATCCACCATAGCTACTCCCAGAGGGTGGATACACCACAGCTACTCCTAGAGGGTGGAACAAGGGCTTTCACCTCAAACTTCTTTTGCAAAGAAGAATGCATTAACAAGGGATTGCACCTCGAACTTCTCCCTCTCAGAGAAGAACTCATTAACAAGGGATTGCACCTCGAAGTCCCTCTCAGAGAAGAATTCATTAAAACACAAAATATCATTTGAATGTTGAGACTCCCTCTCAACTGGGGCAACATTCTCATGGCTTTGATTATCACAATATTGGGAAATTGGCTCCAATGTTTGTCCAACAATGAGCTTTTGCAGTCACACTGCTACACAAGCTTGCTGATCCTCTGCAAAGGACTTGGCATTCTAAATCTGCCACTCAAGCTCCCTCTGAATCTGATTTCTACAGCTGAATAGTCTCCCTCTAAATGTCACTTCTTTCTCTTTGAAGAAAACTAATTGCAATGACAATCTGGATAGGTTATTTCTCTTTAATGAAGTTATGTGCCACCAATTCAGTCCCATGGCTGCAAGCAGCGTTCCCATGTTCATTTCTATAGCCTGCATGACTTTGCATGTAATCTCTCATCATCCTGTTGCTTCTCGATCCGTCCTGGAAGCATTTTTAGAGACATTAGCAATAGTTCATAGAATCAAACTATTCATAAAGAAAAAATATACATCAATGCTAAAAGCATACATGATTCATTATTCTAATATTATAGCATGAATTAACTACATAAAATTCATGATCAATATTCACATACTTATCTCTTTATTGCCTAAATTTCCTCACAATCCAGCAATAGATCTTTCGTCATCACACAGTTATAGAGAATGAAAAAATTTGAACATCAGTACATCTGCTATCCTCATAGACATGAATGGCAAACATGTAAGCATAGACGAACATGACAGCATCCTCCCTGTCCAGGTAAGAAGCTTCATCAGAGATTCTACCCTTCAAAGCTCTTCAGCTACACGTTCTCATATGAATCCCTCATTTTGAACAGCATATTTGACTCCCATTAGACATTACGATTCTTCTAGAATCCAATTGTTCTATTATGGTTCAGATCGTTTCCTTAGACCCGCTCTGATACCATGTTAAAGTTTTGAACCAGAATAGCAGAGAAACAAAAGATTCTTAACACAAAACATGCAAGAATAGATGACACAAAAAAAACACTAAAACGTATCCTGGGAAAACCTGCCATCTTGAGGGGAAAAACCCAGCCACACAAGAAATGACGCTTTATTGGTAAAATAATAGAGATCTGTGTACAATGATTCAAACTAAACCATCAATCCATCTACTACGCACAGTTTCGACAATATAATGTGTGTCTAACGCCCAACCAATGCACAAGACAAAGAAATATATAGAAGACTTGACT
This sequence comes from Thuja plicata, assembly GCA_018584345.1. Lineage (NCBI taxonomy): Eukaryota > Viridiplantae > Streptophyta > Pinopsida > Cupressales > Cupressaceae > Thuja > Thuja plicata. The sequence goes on from MU223610.1 coordinate 3,310,256, forward strand.
CTTCATCTTTGAAACTGCAGACTCTTTACATTCCAAGCACAAGTCTCTTCATTTCAAATGGATGTCTCCCTTCAAGAGAAAGATAACTCCCGACGCTATGTAACATCAACACCTCGAACCACCTGTTTCTCACTTGCAACTTCGTAGAAAATTCATCTCTCTTCGGATGGGAGAATATTTTCTATTCTTTTCCAGCCCAACAAATCACCTCCAAAAATCCCCCCTTTTGATCTCTTTCTAGTAAGTATTTGTTTTTTTCTACACTTGATCTCTGTGCGAAGTTGCACTACATTAATTTCAATGGCTCTTATACATGCCCAAAGGTCGGCAATGAGTTGGTGTTGTGTGAGATGGCAAAAGATAAGGATCTTCATTAAAGATCTGCTTTCCTATACCATGTAGCGCAGTTATTGCAACTTCTTACCATGCACATCAAAGTTGTCTTTTCCCATTGTTAGTAAAAATTGAGCTCAACATATTGTTAGGTACAATACTTTTAATAAATTTGTTAAAAAATATTATTCAAACATATGTTTGTAGTCTACAAAGAATTTATTGTAATACGGAAATTGAACTAGATTATATTTTTTTCATTCTTTCTAGATGAACGAAGTTCAAATGAGAACTGGATATTGTACAAAGAGATTATTGATGACATTCCCTTTGTGTAAAAGATATTTAAGACTACAACGTAATGACAATGTGGAATATGTTCCCCTTGCACAACCAATTGATGATGTAAGTCAAGTGATATCAAATGCTATGCCAAAGAAGATTTCATTGCAACAAGAATGAAGAATAAATGATTTTGAAGGTGACATTAACTATGTTGAGGGAAATAGATTTTTAAATAAAGTTGTGGTTAAGAATGGGGACTTCCAACTAGCACATTGTGTAATTAGTTGTTTGGCTTGCTACTACTAAAAGGAAAGGTCCTTCAATAGGTGCTAATGCGTATGAAGAGCTCAAGATAGTTGAATGGTGAAAAGAAATGGTTAAAGCTAGACATAAGATTGAAATGATAAATCTAAAGTTATAAATTGCATAAGTTTTCCGAACAAGGTCAAAACTATTTGAGGATAGATTCCTAGAAAATCTTGGTGGATAGGGTTTTATAAGTACCATTAAAATATGAAGTTTCTATGTCCACCTTTAGGTGGGGTCTCACATGATGGTTCAAATTAATATATTTTATCAACTGTTTCAGAAATCTCCATTTTTTTTTACAAATTGGCAATGGATTTTGGCATGGCCTTGCTGTCCCAGCCCTCACGAGGCACTATAAGACTTTGTTGTCAAACCGCTCACGTTCAGTCTTGAAACAACACCCATATGCAAGGAACTTTGTAAACATAGTATATATCAGAGAAGCAAACATCTGCAAAAAATTATGATCAGTTGTGATTAATCAGCAATTGGCAAGGTTGCTGATTTTCCCCCCAAAAGATTGGATTTAATTGGTGAACACTTGTCAACGATCTTCTGCAAAAAATCAGCCGTTAAATCAGCAAAAAATTGCATTTTATTCGAGAAAAAACTCCATAAAATTGTGGTGAAATTAAAATACCTGCAGAAACCCTAAATGGCGTGAAATTAGGAAAAAAAATGGCAATTTTTTTTAAATTCTGCGTGGGGGTTGCAGGTATAGAACATTGACGCTAGAGGCAATGATTTGGAAAGTTGCAGAGATGCAGGGATTTTGGAGAGAGGTTGCCAGTTTGCTGATGCAGTTGATCAGAGCATGCAATTTGGAGAGAGTTTGCTACTCATCTCAAGCACGCCATCCCAAGATAGATGGACAGGAAATCCACCCATGCTGTCGCAATATGAGGACCACTTTCCTTGAGATTGCGGTTTGCAAATATTGCTAATGAATTCCTAGCACAATTGACTATAGGAATATGCCTAGATCAAAATAGTAATTATGTACATGTATTAAATTAGATGTTAATGATGAATATATATGGTTTTAAATGTTATTATGGATTCTAAACATTTAATGTCCTGATATGAGTTTCTAGCGATTAATGGTGTGTGCAGGCCCTAAACTAGGAATATTACAAAAAGGGACCTTACAGATGGCTATTTTAGTGACCAATAGTGTGTGAAGGCCCTAAACTAGGATTATTACAAAAAGGAACTTACAGTTGGCAATTTTATTATAAGTCTATATTAGTTTAGATAATGCAATTCTCATCTTAAGATGGAATTACTGTTTCAAGATTAAACTCAGGTAAATCCCAAAAAGGGACATCACAATTGGTGTGAATGCTTTGATCCTGCCAGACTGCAGGGTAAAGATAAAACAATGGATGCATTTTAATCAAATAGATTTGAACGTCTAAGAAGGAATCTATAAACTTAGTCCTATGATATACTAGTGCTTATTAGGGATGACAGTGACCAAGTAACCATGGCAAGGCATGAGGGAGCTTAATACCCCACGGGTCAGTAAAGGTCAATAAATGATAGTATTATGTTTTGAAGTGACAATAGGTAAACTGAAAACCAAGAGAACCGAAAGATTCATGACACGACAATAATATCACTGTTGAAGATGACAGTGATCTCCAGGTCTAATGGGGAATGTAAGAAGCAATTAAAAAAGGATAAAGTGTTGTTCACAGACCTATTAGGACAGTGGCAGTAGGTATTCAGAAAAGTATAGGATGTGTTACCTTATGAATAACCATGAAAGGTATGAGATATGCATACACCTTACAGATCCTATACATGTTAAGGAATAGTGGATAAGTATCAAAATGCAGTGACAACCTTATGAAGGTACAGATAAATAACATATGATATGTCTGAGGTTCACCATAAATTACAGTGGACAGTCATGTAGCCTATTAATATTAAGCTTATGATGGTCATGATGCATCATAATACAAACACATGACCACTTGTAAATCTCGGGAAATCAATATCTCTAGTCTAGTTGGCTTTAAAAAATCCTATACATCTTCTAATCGGTTCATGTGAGGTCTTCCTTGTTCGCAGATTGCACGATCCAAACTTCTGTGCAAATATTTAAACACCATATTTTCAGTTCAAAATTCCTTCCCCGCTTTTTTTATTTTTATTTTTTATTTTTTTATTTTTTCATATATTGCAATGTTTGATCTGGTGTAGACCAGGGCATAAATTAGACATTCTACAACACTTGCATGAGAAACATGATATATATTTTTATTTAGACTAACAAGTTTGCATTCGCGCACTTTCAACCCTTGCAATATCCTCTCAACATATTGTTTCTAATTCAACTAGAGTGTTCAGTATAACTGAATTAAAGTTTGTGGCACCGAGTTCTTTTACTCAGAAAATTTTTGACGAGCCTGTGAAAGAGCATTGAAAATTGGAAGTCCTTTCTTATTTTTTAAATGAAATGTGTCCTTGTCAGTAGCATCACTAGGAATAGTTGGTATATTTTTATCCTCTACTAACTCCCACAAATCAATGAAAATTTGAATTCCTTTTCATATCCTTTTCCACCGTGTGTAGTTTGTGCCATTAACTTATCTAAGGTGGCGAGTACTTGTGGAATTTTTGGTAATCGTGGAAAAATAAATGAACAAACAATTACCCAACAAATCAAAGACACCCGTCAAAACCTATTTATTTCTCCCACTTTATATTCCTTACAATTCAGTGCTCCCCGACTGTTAATCAAATAAAAGATTACTAATTTCTGAGTAGATTCTAAGGAATGATGCTAAAGCTATTCTGATTCCCCTTCATGTAATTGTTTTTTCCAATTCAGCATAATACATAAATTACTCCTCAAATTTTTTATATTTGTGGAAACTTAAGAAATAAATTTCATATTAAGAACTTTGAAGAGATTGCCATTTTTATTTTTATGTTTATATTTTACAGGGGTTTCTTCAAACGTGTCAAGTTATGGCAAACAATCAAATTGACATCCCTCTCAAAGGTGGATTCTCTTTTGATTTGTGTAAAAGAAATGAAATGCTTATGAAGAAAGGTGTTGAAGTGCCAAAGTTTCGCAAAACAGGAACGACAATTGTTGGTCTTGTTTTCAAGGTTAGTTCTGTCATTCCCTTATCTATTAAGGAGTCTTTGTTTTTTTCTTATGTTGATTGTTTCACAATTTATTTTGTTGCTTGAAGGGCATTAGCAACCGTATTAATTGATTTGAATAAAGTCTGTGTTATGTATAGGAGTGATTGGGAAGAGTGGAGGAGTGAGTTGCATTAGTTTTATAGTAAAGAGGCATGCCTCTAAAAACATTAAAAAATCAAGGAGTTGGAATGTAGGGTTTCAAGCAAACTAGTTTTAGTGAATGCAGGTTTTCAAGACAGGGACTCATAGAAGGGGAAGGATGTTCTGATTTGAGAGAAATCGCTTGACTGAGGAGGGTCTGGTGAGAGGGGTGCTTGAGTTCCTAAATTACTAAATGAAACGGAATATCTTAGAAATGGTTTCAAGTTGGGCCTTGCTTGTCTTAGGATAGGAGCAAAATGGATTATTTACTCTGATCTATTATAGAGATAAAAGTCCCTATTTTCGATCTCTTTTTATCTTGTTTCATGAGTGTATTTACCTTAAAAATAAAACCTCACAGATGCTTTGGACTTTTCTTAGACTTCGAACCTTTTTTCCTATTTATAATTATGGCTCTCAATTGCATTTAAATAATTTAAAAGTCTTGATATTAACAAAATATTTAGAGGTGGATATCTAAGCTGTGATTCTTGGTCTTCCATTGTTGGCATTTGCTGTGGTTGTGATATTTATAGGTGGATTTCTAAGATGTGACTCTTGGTCTCTTCCGTTGTAGGTTTCTAGTGTGTGCGCTCGCAAGGAGCATGTATTGGTCCAATGTTAGTGCTCACAAAGAGCTTGTGTTAGTCTCATGTTGGTGTTTATGTGAGCAGAATTTGTACTTGAATTGCAATATAAAAAAGAGTCTTGCTAAGTTGAACATTTCCAACTCAGGATGGAGTGATACTCGGGGCCGACACCAGAGCCACTGAAGGACCAATAGTGTGTGATAAGAACTGTGAAAAAATACACTATATTGCATCAAATATATACTGTTGTGGTGCTGGAACTGCTGCAGATACAGAGGCAGTAACAGGTTTTCTTTATTTTTTTATTGTTCTTGAGAGAATATGTGTATCAGTACTTATTTCATCGTTGAAGCTGCCACGATGAATATGAGTTTTCAATATTTGGAAGCTACTTAATTTTGTCATTCCACTTGAAAATGCTTCATGTGGTTATTGTTGAATTATTGAATGTTCGCTCTTTTTGTTGACAGATATGGTTAGCTCCCAACTGGAGCTGCATCGTTATGCAACTGGTCGAGAATCACGGGTTGTTAGTGCCCTCACTATTCTAAAATCCCATCTATTCGGGTGATTTTCCATGTTCCTAACATGTATCCATTTTTACTTGTTTTGATTGATATTGCTTTTAAGGTCTGCTATTTTGTTCTGTCTTGTATGGTTGCTTTAATAGTTTTCCATTGCCTGGTTGTAGTTACCAAGGCCATGTGAGTGCAGCTTTAGTACTTGGTGGGGTGGATATTACTGGACCACACTTACATACGGTAAGCAGCTTATACACAACCAAAACTTGTAATTACTATTTTGGAATTTGTTTCAATTTTCATTTTCTTTCTGGGCAGGAATTAGAAGAGATATCTATCTGAGAACTTTTTCTTTGGGATGCAGGTATATCCTCACGGATCAACAGATACTCTACCTTTTGCCACAATGGGTTCCGGATCTCTTGCTGCTATGGCAATGTTTGAATCACGATACAAAGAAGGGCTAAATGTAAGTTCAAAAGTTTATTTGCGTTTACATCTCTGCGCAATCCAGGTAGCTTTATTTGTTTGCAGCAGTTTGTTCTAAACTCCTTCTAGTGATCTTTGTTGTATATTTTTGGTGCTTAAGTTTCAATAAAGATGAAGTGCATGCTTTAGCAAGTCTTCCTTTGTAATTTTGCATTTACTTGTGTTGTCTACTCATAACTGGGTGCTGGATAGAAAATGCATGTGCATGTGTTTATCGTTGGGTTTGTTCATTTTTGAGTGGCGAGGAAAAAAATTGGATTAAATTCATTCATGACAAAATTTGAGAAATTTTTTCATGATTAAAGGTGAAGAATATAAATCTAATTTATTAATCTGGATTATATTCTGTGTATCATTGGGCTTGTTCATTTTTGAGTTTGGTGAGGGAAAAATTTGGATTAAATTTATTCATGATAAAATTTAAGATTTTTTTTTCCGTTCATGGGTCTAGGAAGGCTGATCTTCCTTAGATCCCTCGCATGGGAGTAACATGGACTGCCTCGGAACAGGAATGGATCAAGATCAACTTCAATGGTGCCTCAAAGGGGAACCCGAGTACTAGTGGAGTTGGGGCTGGATGCGTTGCTAGAGATCACACGGGCGCGACTTTAGCTCAGAGGTCAATCAACTTCGGAAGTTCTACTAATAATGAGACTGAATCAGGGTGACTTTGACCGGATTGGAATGTGGTAGGGATCTAAAAGGTGCAAATTTGCACCTAGAAAGGGATTCCTTAATCATTGTCAATGCTATTCAACAGAATAATACCTCCAATTGGAAGCTCCAAAAGTGGGTTAGGTTGATTTGGGAGTTGGCAAGAACGTTTGAAAACATCAAAGTAATGCATGTATATAGAGAAGGTAATGATACCATGGACCGATTGGCCGACATGGCAATCAACTCTTGATGGGAGTTTGATGTGGAGTACTTGATGACAGAGGATGATGTGGAGCCTGGGAGCACGATGGCTCCGGGTTATGAAAACCTTGAGGATGTGACTATTTAGTTTTCATTCCCAAACATGATAATGATAGCGAAAGTATTGCACAAGATTTGATATCTCCCATTGAGGGTTGAAGATGGGACACGTGATAGTATGTGGCGAATGACTCTTGCACACTTGAAAGCTAGCTAAGCTCAGGTGGGGATGGAACAACGACAACGGAGATGCAAGATTTTGCAGAAAGGGTGGAGATATTACTCGAGTTTGAGGCAAAGTAATAATGTTTATTGGGATGTTCACATCATCATTATTAAACACCCTTGGAATTGTAATGATGTGAGGTGGAGGCCATAAATAGACATTGCAGTTACTTTGTAAGGCATCCTTTCTTGTCACTTTGCCTGATATTGGTAATTACTAAGTGGGCTGGCTAGATGGATATCCGTATCTGTCTTGTCTGCAAAAAACGACAAATGGCTTTCCTAGGGGAAGTCTCGAATAAAAGGCTCAAGTGCATTCTATGCTCGAGCCATGACTTGGTAGTGCATGCAGTGAGGATGGTGTTGGGTAAGGAGATCCTGAAAACTAACCATTGCCACTGTGTCAACTTCTCCTTGCTTAATGTATGTGAAACAACGGAAATGGCCAACTCACTTTGCTAGGGCATCATAAAAAAATAGTTTCTTGGTAAGCTTGGTGATGTCTTCGAGAATATGGTTCTGGGGCAAGGCATTTCTTTGCTGAAAGATTTTTACATGCTGCATAGAAGAGGACGGGAAGTGGAAAAGCTTCCGCTTATCACTTTTGCTGTTTCACACTCTTTGCCTCGCTGTAAACTTGTATTCGAAAGGAGTATAGGGTTTTTGAAGCAGTTGCTTGACCTGGTGCCAAGAGAAGGTGATGGTTGGTTTCAAAAATACACGGTGAATGAAGGGCTCATTGGTAGTGACGAGGACTCTTTGTAATCGGATGAGGAGGTCAAATAGGAGCTTGTGGATGAGGAAGTGGCTAGTGTTGCGGCCGAGGAGCTAGAGGTTCATATAGCATGTTGTCCCTCATGCCTAGTGAAGGGTAAATTTGCAAAGAAAATGTAGGCAAAAAAAAGGGTAGTTTTATTTTGGCTCTGCTATCTCAGTCTTGCTATATGTTGGTATCCAACGTCTATTGATAGGTCCACAAGTATATCTCTGTATATAGGGTTGTAGCTTTCTCTGGTCATATGGGACATTTTGGTAATGTATGAAGTCCCAAGTAGTGAGGGACATTTTGATAAATGACGCAAGATGCAGTCAGATATTATAGTCTAGGTGATAGGGAAGTCAGAGGGTATACAGTGATCAGATATATATGCCTAAAAGCCAATTTCCTTATGTAATTTTCTGAAATATTAATATAAATCCAAATTGGTGCAGCCCCTTAGCTGCTTTTGACTGATAATTTTTTTTTGGAATAAAATAGTTATCTGTACTACTTTATTTATTTAACAATATTATGTATTTAAATTTTTGATAAAAAATTAATTATTTTAAAATTAAAATAATTTTTTTTGAAAACTTTAAAACCATAAATTGAAGCCCAAAAATATAAATTGTGATGGTTTATTAACATTTAGACACGCTGCAAAATCGGGGAACAAGAAATACTTGTTTATGTATCAAAGAGAACTGAAAATACTTGGCTAAATTTTAGTGTCGCAAAGACAATTTATGAACCTATTTTGGGCGCTCTAAAAGGCATGATAAAGGATTTTGAGCACCTTGCAATCTTCTTCAGTGGACTCGTGATCAGAAATGTGAGGGCCTATTATGTGTCCAATCAAGACCCTTTGGTCAAACTGCTCAAGAGTTGGTGTTCAGATTATGGCATGTGCCAAAAAGCTGTCTCAGCCATGTCTCCTTTTGGAAGTTGGCATTGGTAGCTTCCTACAAGGTGAAAGAAGGAAAGAGATCAGATTTAGGACTGCTAGACCGACTTGTACGTTTTTAATGCCGAGGAGTGGTCATGAATCTAACACGAGGGTATTCATTTAGCCTTCAAATTCCCACTCGTTTTAGGCATACATTTATAGTTTCATTTTGTTAGGAATATTGCATCATAGGATGCATAAAATAATTATTTGTTATAGTTAAATAGGTTATCAGAATAGTGGCACATATTGAGTTGTAAAAAACAACTCGATATTTATAGGGAAGTTGTTTGAGGAGCTACCCATAAAATAGGATATGAGAATCCTATACATATGGATGTTTTTCGTGTAATGAGCAATGAAATAAAATTATAATATTATTTTATGCACTTGGAAATTCAATATGGTATCAGAGCAAGGACAGCCTTGAATCTCTTATGAGAGGGGCTGGAACATGGGCTTATTGTAATTCTTTAAGATTTAGGACTAGAGTAGCATAGACATGTGATTTTTATTTAGAAGATTTCAGAAATCTGGATTGGGACAGCTTGTATCTGGAGTATGGGGGATCTTACTTGACAAACGAATGCTGTCAAACAGTACACAAATTAGTTTCATGCCCTTGTTGGAAAATTTTGGCAGTATTTCTCCCACTAATTGATTTTTATTCAAGTGAAAATGTTTGGCTGCTGTGAGTTTGTAGCTGTCAAGACGGGTAACAGTAAAGTTTATTAAGATTTCTAATTGATGGTGGTATCTCTCTGCTCAATTTATTAGAGGTTTAAATTTCAAAAATTCAAGTTGCGCAAGTTGTGCAGCTTGATTGGTATAGATCCTGTAAAAACCACAGCCGATCAAGATAAAGGTGAAGAAAATGGCTGATGGAATTTGGAATCAGTCCACTTCACACAATTCTTACAGTAAGACTCTTACGATACCGAGATAGGCATTGATTATGCAGTTTTCTAATGAGGAGCTAACAGTGTTTCCATGGAGACTTCAAGTGATGATAAGACCTACTCTTGAGTTGAATGGTTTCCATAACAAGGTGGCCTTGATGCGTTATTATCAAACAACTCAAGCAGATTTTGACAATTTGTTTGTTACTAGGGCATATCACACATATGACTTTTCAGTCAATTGTAATGTCGAAAATGGCTGGCAGAAGCACTAGATTGGAAGATCTGTAATTAACAAATTCCATTTGCCCATACACCCTCATCCTCATCCTGTAAAGATAGTGGTTCATCCTAAAAGATTGTGCTCCAATGCATCATTCCTTTGGTTTTTGGTCCCAAGCTTGTGGATAAGGTCACTTGTGAATTGACCTCTATGGATTGCGGTGGTCTTATGCTTGTTAAGCCCTATCAATATGATAGGAAAGTACATTTTGATGCATACAACTCTTGTACATCACATAACAACAACAACATTTATCTAATTAGGTGCACAAAAACAGCAAAGAGTAACAAATCTCTACTAAATTGCAAGCAAGCATGTAAAACAGTGAATCAAGCACCAGAAATTACATTAGTATTTATCAGCCCACAATCTAATTTAACTACAATCGTTTCAGTCATCTCAAATTTCTGTCAAGAATGTAAGACAATTCCTCCTTGTATGACAATTAATCTTCTTTCAGATGTTCCTCTTCCTAGTGCACTGTTGTATCAACAGTTTGCACTACAAAGTGATGAAATTAAATTGTAAATTTAAAACTTGTTTGATAAAGGTTTCCTCCAACTTATTTCATTTCCTGGCACATGTCTAATTTTGCATTTTCTTAAGAAAGATGGAACTTAGTGTCTATGCATTGCCTTTGAGACATTAAACAAAATCACAATAAACTTGTAAAGTCTTACAATCTGCTATCAAGAAGTGATGACATTACTAGATCAACTCTAAGGAGTGAACTAGTTCTCTCAAATTAATCAATTGAGTAGATATCATCAGATCAAGTTCAAGTTGAGAGCATATGGAAGACATCTTTCAAGACCAAGATGGGTTTTTTCAAGTGGTTAATGATGTCCATTGGCCTCACAAATGCACTAACCACCTTTATATGACTAATTAATGTTGTGTTTATTGTTATGATGAGTTTGTCATCATCCATTCAGATGACATTCTATTTTCTTTAACACTTAGAACCTCATCCCCAGTACTTGGAACATGTTCCAGGCATAATTCAGCAGAACACATGTATGCAATCCTGCACACGTTTTCTTTTGGTCAAACACCCATAGCTTATTGTGGACTTCATATAAATGATCATGGCATTTGGGTAGATCCTGCAATGGTTGTAAAATTTTCCAGGCCTTGTGAACATCGAGTGCAAGCTCATCTTTGGTCGTTTAGATATTGCTTTGTGTTTTCATAATTGACGAAGATCAATATATCTTTTCAGTGGGACATGCATTCTCCACATTGAAGCACAAACTGTGTTCTGCATCTGTTCTGATAGTACTTGATTTCTTGTTAGTTTTCAGTCCATGGTAAGCAGATTCTACACGCAATTTTATCCTAATTGCAAATAGCTTAAAATGAAAAAACTCCAATGAAATCAATAGATTTGAGTATGCTAATCTACAAACACATACTGCTGAAAATATGAAGTCTGAATGTTCGCAGTTTTGAATTCTCAATACTGCATCTATCTTCAATTAAAACTGAAAAGAAATACACCCCCGTTGGAATGAAATTTTATAAAAGAGACTCTATATGCATCATGATTAAAATTAGAGTATGCACCCATTAAATAAACATGTGTACTATGATTTTATCAAAGAGAAACTAAAAGAGGTGTCAAGTAAAGCTCCAAGTTAAGCTTACAACTCATTAGATTGATGCTTATTTTGACTGAGCAATCAACTAGTCTGACTAATCAATCAACCAAGTCAAGCAATTTACGACACCTAATCAAAGTGGTTGAGACTAACTTACATCCAAAAATCACTCAAGTCTGAAATAGTTGTGCTAATCTCAAAGAAGACTCCCCGCATAGCTGGGCCTTGTTCTCCTATATAACTACATCCTCTCTATGCTGATCTCTCTGTTTCACATAGGTCTGTATCTGCTGCTATCACTATTGTCACTTGTGGCATCACCATGAGAACACCAGCTGAGCAACTCAAGATTAAAACGATAACACTTATTATTTTCATGGAAATCGTTCTCCACCAATCCAAGCCTCTCACAACATCTCAAACATCCCTTTAGCCAAGGGCCTCATGAAAATATCCATAAATTGTGAATCCAAGAGAACATGCTTGAGTACAGCTGCTCCCTTCTGAACTTTGTGGTTGAGGATATGGTACTAAATGTTTATATGCTTGGAGCAATTATGAAACATTGGACTCTTATAGAGCTTGATGCTACTTTGATTGTCAATATACACAACTGTTGGCTCGCAACTAGCAGGAAAGGCTGCCAAGTACCTTGCCTCTGCTGAACTCAATGCCATTGCTGCTTGCTTCCTGCTGAATCAGGATATCATATCTAGCTCCAAGCTGAAACAAAAATGTGAGGTGCTCATCTGTGCACTAGAATCACTTGCCCAGTCTGATTAAAAACCCATGTGACATTAACTCTTTATGTTGAACAAAACACAACTCATAATGAAGTGTTCCTTCAAGTATCGAAGCACATGCTTTGCAGTAGTCCAGTGATTATGTGTCAACTCAACCATGAATTGACTCAATTTATTCATTACAATTTACAAAGTAAAAATTAAGTCAAGTATTGACCAAATATGATGATTCTTGTACATGGTTGTTGTAGACTCTAGAGTGATGGACTTAAAAAGAATGTGGTGTCAAGATAGAAGGGTATGAGGGCAATAAAGATATTTCCTTTGTAGTGAAAGAACTCAAAATAGTGACCTCTTAGTTTTCTTCAAAGGTGTGGCTGGTT
>MU223610.1:3322943-3337672 GCA_018584345.1 Thuja plicata
TGTCAATGTCTAATTGATCATAGCTAAATGAGTTATTACTGAATTCAAACTGGGATAGGGCTTATCCCAAGTGATTTGCATGAGAAAATTAGCTCTGATATATAGACGTGAAATGTTTGCCAAAGTGCTGTCAATGTAATCAGTATAAGGGAAACTAACAATAGTGAAAAGAAGAATTCAGCTTACATCGTCATAAACACAAGACGTACCCAGGAGAAACCCACTTATGCTGAAAACACCAGCAAAGATGGGCTTGTAGCTTATATCCAATCAACAATCTTGTAAGATTACAAGGGAATCTCAAATATGGGCATTCAAACTGATATGTTGAGAAATAAAAAATAAATTTTTTTTAATATAATATCATATATTGGATTATAAAAATTATTATTTTTAAAACACTGGGCTAAACTCATAATTTAAGCCAAGTATGAACCTCAATTGCATACATAAGTTTATGTTTGGAGCTTTATCCTGTTGGATTTGAAGTTTTTGCGTAATTGCTAACCTTACCTCTTCACATGATTCATGATTCAAGATGATTTTTCATATGCCAAGTTTTTATGTAGTTGCTGCCATGTCTTGTGGAGTTTTTTACAAGAATAACTTCATTTTGGCTTGATGAGCCATCACGGAGTCTAAATTGTGAAGAATGTGATCTTTAGAAAGGTTTACATGTGTCATATCCCCACTTGAGATCATATCACTGATTCTCTCAACATCAAACTGACGCAACAATAACATAGGAGGCTGACAAGGGTAAATGTTAAATAATTCCTAAGCAGCGAATTCAGAAAGGGAGTCTTGAATCTAATTATTATCATATAATGTGCTGTTGTAATATCTGGTACCTTTGAGGTGTGTACCTTCAAGTATCTTTAGGGACAGAATGCCTCTTTTTCAAATCTATTCAGCATCGTCTAACTTTTTCAATAATTTGGGTCATAAAGTTAATGTCATACACACTCACAGCAACTTGAGTAGAGAGTATTGATCTAAACACATTCCCATTAAAATTGTTTAGTTGTACATTGTAGAAGTATATAAGATTTTTGCACGATGAAGCCAAGGTATTGAGTTGGATTACCATAAGGGAGAGGAATGTTTGGAGTAAATGCACAACAACCCATGATCCCTGGCTGTCCTTGTGCTATAACACACACATTTTTGTCTAGTTTGGAGTTATTTGAGCTTTGAAGAAAGGACTTACATAAAAGTGCTTGTACAAACATTCTCCAATCTTTTCTTGAAGTTGTCTAATTTATTTATTAGGAATAAAGAAGGATTTATCAAATAGATTCTGTCAAGATCAAGGCATGTTAATGGGACATGAAGTACTAGAATAGAACCCTAGGATCTAAAGAAGTAACAAACTCTAAAACATTGTAAATATAATTAAATAAGTTAGTTCCACAGTGGTTAAATTGAAACTATATGATTCAAGTACAAGTATAAAATAGCCGTGTGAGCACAGGAGTCCTGATGGAAACAACGCACTGATAGTATCAAAGCTTGCAATTATTCTGTAGCCTTTTGAGCTACTATTGTTGTAACTGGTACAAGCTATTGCATTGCACGAGTCTTTAGCAAGAAAATTGAATTGTAGGACATATTTTAAACATGTGAAAACAGAACTGGCTAGCTGGGCTTACGCCACATCAAGATTTTTGTCTGAATTTTGATTTTGCCTTTGAAGTCTTTTAGGAATTATCATGTTTGTAAAAATTCTTTATTTTAATAGGTTAAAATTAGATATGCGAGACTTTCCTCTGTTGAACTAATATCCTATCTGTGATGCAGAGGTTCTGTCAACCAAAATAATCCCTTTGAGAAAGCAAGTGCAAGTGAATGAAGGGGATGCAATGGAAGAGTAATTCATGATGATAAACTACAAAAATATTTCTGAAATGCCTTAACAAGAATCTCATTGACAAACATATTTATAATTGTTTTAGTTTACCTTTCAAGCCAATTGAACTGTTATGCAGAATTCATTTTCTTATTTCTTCAAATGAATTTTGTTATTTGAGGATTTTGTGGTACATGATGTTCTTCTGCATCTCATACTGTTTCAAGCAAATGCATATTCCATTACATGCCAACAACATAGATTAAAGAACCATGCCTTTGCTTTGAAGTGATATGGATTTGTAAAGAAGGCAAATCATTACTTTTTACAGTTATGGGTGATGTCTTCTTTTTTCGAGTTTGATATGCTAACTAGATTAAGAAGAATTCAGTTTGATTATGTCGTCGTCCCTTAAAAAGCATATATGAGTTTTAATGGATAGATGGAAGTTTTAAGTATTCTTAGGAACAGGCATATACCAAGAAATCCACAAGGTACTTTGTTAGACAATACGATTTGGTAGGAGAGAAAGAACTGTTTTTGACTTCAAATTTCATGGCACAGCTTTATGAAGTAAATGTTTTGTGGAACTTACTATGGCTAATGTATGTTTTTTCTCGTTTTGGTGATAAAAAACCATTTTCTTACTTGTATATTATGAATAGGACATATTCTGGAATTGTCAATGCACATCTACGAACTTACATAGACCTGTTGCTCAAGGAGCTCCAATAGGATCCAACTACAATTGCATTCAATGAAATACAATAATATTATTAGGAAATGCGATTTTTAAAAGTTTAGAGTACAACAATGATCTTGATAATTACGACTTGGAATTCATACAACATTAGGAGAAAACTACATATAAGCTGAAACAAATATATTGCAGGGGTCTACATAGAAGCTCCTGATGCATGTGACCATAGTTTGCAGACTATGTAAGTACTTTAATTTTTTTTTTCACCGAGTTTCTACAAATTTAACTTGCGAGTTTTCATAGACATAGGAAAAACATCGATAAAAAAGCCAACATGGGTAAAATGCTGGCTAAAACACATTTTTCACATGTTTGTTTGGCTATAAAACCATGCATTCTCGTTTGAGATGTTAATTTTTAATTTGATACTTTGCAAAAAAAAAAAAAAAAAAGTTTTTAAAGAAATTTTAATTTTTAGTACTCTCTAAGTTGCTGAGTTTTTACCTAGTCAGAAATTTTTGGCTGTTGAGTACTCTTTGAGTCAGAACTATGCGTGGGACAATTAATAATATATGTGGTCTACAATAACTGCAATTAAAAGTAAACAATAAAATATACCCCAAAATAAATAATTTTTAAACAATTGTACAGAGTTATAATTTTAATCTGACATTGATAACTAATTGGGAGTGTATTTGGAGGACAATACGAAAAAACTTGATGTTCCCTCTTGCCTCAATCCTCTCTAACACATTGGATCAAGCCTCTCTCTTAATGGATCAATGCAATTCGAAATTTCTCTCACCCACTACTTTGTAGGAGTAGATAGAAGACTCCTCAACACCCCCAAGACCAAAATAGCTTCCACATGAGAATGGCAAGAATATATTGCTTAAACAATGCTAGATTGATTATATATTGCAAATGGACATGAAAATGAGAGACCTTGCTTCTAAGGACAAGGTGAGAGGTAGGATTAGACATGATGTTGATGTGTCATGATCCTACGCAACAAGACAACTAAAGTATTGACTTAGGTTACTAAAAGTAAATGGTACGAGACAACTAATCAATCTTCTAGGACACCTAGGACCTAATTGAACTTATGCCATGTGAATAAGTCTTGTAATAGGAACTATCAAAAACACTAGGTACAAAATCTTATTCACACCATCCTTTTGATTAACGTTCTCAAACAACTTACAATTCTCGATCCTCAGTGAGACTTCACCAGAACTAGGATCCACAAAAGGTAAGAAGAGCTCAGTTCACGTCCTATCTTTTCCCAAACACTAGCTAAAATTGATAATATTGCAGAACTGAAATCAAATTTAGGGTTTTCTTTCCTCCAGGGAATAAATGGAGAATAGGGTTTGGACTACTATGGGAGCCTTCCTAGGACTAAATTGGCATCCAACAAGTACATTGGACATTCCTTATAAAGGTTGAAGGATATTTGATGGCTTCATCCGCTGCCAAATCAAAGAAAGATAAATAGTTTTTCAACAAAGTTAATGACTCGAGTATAAATCATGACCTGCAAATATTTGACAATGATTGCCCCATTTGGCTTCACTTACACTCACAAGTGAATGTTGGCTGGAATTATCCCTCAAATGAATAAATCTTATAAGAAAATACATCAAAACTTTGAAGTTTACTAGGGACGTGTGGTGCTAAACTATGCTTGGATTTGTGTAAATGTGGCTCCTATATATGTATATCCTTGATATATTATAGATGTGTGAGAACAATCCATTATTTTTGCGGATATGCCAATGTAATGTAGAGTTTAACACTTGACATGAGCTTGGACATCTAACATGTTATGTCCAAATTAGATGCTCATACCAGGCCAATAGGAAAAATGACTCCTCACAATCAAGTGTAAAGACGATAAAGCAACAAAGGAAAGTTGGTCTAAATGAGCAATCCTCCCTAACTCTTGACTTTCAAAGCCAGAGAGAGTTAACAGGTACAAATAAAAGTATCAAAGATTACACCAAGAAACGTAAATGGTTAATCAATATGTTTTTCTCTTAATACATATGCTATTTATCTAAAATCTATTTATTAAGTAAATGGACATTGATTCGGATACATAAGAAATCACAAAAAAGTAATATCCATCTCAAATACGGGGGACATTGAAATCAATATTTGTATTAAAAGAAACAAACTAGAGGGAGGGAAACTCCCCAGATAAAATTGACTGCAAAAAGTTGACTCTAATTCACATTTGTCTTTAGGAAGTCAAAATTTCTACTTATTTGGTAAAGAAATGAAACCATGAACTGAAATTGTTTATAAAGATGATAAGCTATATGATAAGGAATTAAAAAACAGCAACCTTGAAAATTAAATTTGTAGACGTAGTAGTCTTTGATCTTAAAGCATATTTGATTAAGGGTTTAGGGTTTAGAGTTTTATCTCTACCAAATCAATGTAGGGTATTTGGGTAAGCAATTTTTTTATTGCACTATTACAAAGATGATGGATCCATCAATATTCCATTTTGTTATAGACATCAGTACCATACTTGTTGATGAGAGCGAGATTTTTTTACACAAGCTTCTAGATTGCATATTAGCCAATGTATTCATCACTTCTTTGGTTTAGAACTGCCCTTAGGAATTACTAATAAATAAATGACTTGAAAAAAAATTGAGCTTACAAAACCCTTAATAACAAGTTCATACTATCAAAGGATTTCAACATTGTAAAACTTCAAGAGGAATGATACGAGGTGTTGTTTTCAACTAGACATGTGATTTCGCTATTCTAAAAGTGATCTCCACTTGTTGACTTATCAACATTCATTTCACTCAAAAAGTAGTTTACATATGGACAAAAAAAGTGAAAAGAAAGAAAAATATATCTAAAAAAGAGTTAAATTTATTTATAATTGGGCAACACCACACATCAATTTCCATGCCACAATAAATGAATCTATAGGAACACTCACTAACACTGTTGGCTATGATCCTTGATTATCAAGAACAAATTAAAAAGCAATTCAAATTTGAATTAGTTTGATTAAAAGCCTTGAATTCTCATTAGTGGAGCAATAGAGGATGAAAGTGCTAAAATTCAACATGCATGGATTGTATAAACTTACGGCTTAACTATCTAATTTGAGAATCAAAGATGGCAATTAGAATCAAGAGATTTTTGGAAAACTCTTTAGGTAGACCTAAAATGTTTATGGAAATGCTAACCTTCATTAAAAAAAAAAAGCCATAATAAAGTTGAGAAGTGTGGCACAATGGGAAGATTTATTTTGGCAACAAACTTATAAATTATAGATGCAAGGAGACACAAAAAGCAACCCCTCTGCCAAGTATTTAAAAAAAGTGAAATTCACAACATGCTTGTCATAATCGAATTATATTACTTTGTCATTGCTCAAGGCACGCAAAGTAAGAGTAAGAAATATTTTCTCATATTTCATAGATATAAAATATTTAGACAATTTTAAGAGTAAAAAATTGTCAACCTTACAAATCCCACTTAAATAAAAATGTGTATTAAATACATCATCATTGAAATGTGTAATATTTATGTAAATTATTTAATATGAAATAAGTGACTTTTGATAATCACCAAGAGCATTCTAAATTCATTATTATCTAGATTTTGTGATATTGACAAAAATTCTTTGGTGTGGGGTGATAAGAAAAATAGTTGATATTGGAGAAGAAAAAACACATTCAATTAGAGATATATACCTTGGCCATAATTTCATAAAATAAAAAATGTAGAGATATCGTCATAGTAAAAAAAGAACTATTTTTGACAAGATAGTTTTTGAAATTTTTTAATGATAAAAGCAACAAATCATGTGATACTACTTTAGCGCACCTACATAACATGACTTAGTATATATATATTGTACCCCACAAAAAAAAATGCTCGCCCCTCTACAATGATTTTCAAAATGTATACCAAAACATACTTACCCCACCCTAGATAGCAAATTCAGCCCTCGATTTGCACATTACTGACAAGGCAAAACAAAACATATACAGAGAATTCGAGCCTACGCTCGGTACAATCATGAATGTACAATGATTTTACCTCGATACAAACATATCTATTTCAAAAGAACAACAAAAAAACATAGCATTTACAGATGATCACACTTGAGGGTTGGATGGGCTTGGATTCTCCATTGCTACCCTCGCATCTGCTCGCCGATGAGCCATGCATCCTCTTCTCCGCAACCACACACCTAGACCTCTTCCCCTGCCACCACCCTCAGAGTTGCTTCTCGTTTGGCCCCATTGCCCTCCCGCAATGGTCGTTCCACCACCACGTCTCCTCCCTTGCCTACCATTTCCCCTATGTTGATGCCCACCCTGATTGTTTGCCGCCTCCCTCCAATAGTCAGCCAATTGGAATTTGAGGCATGACTTGTCAAACTCCTTACTCTGCCCAGAGTTTATCACCTTCTCCCAGTCCATCGTGTAGTCACAAACAACCTACCACATTTTTTGAGCATCGACCCACCTTGCATGTCGATTGGTTCCTAATTTGTATAGCACGAAAGGGTGCAGGTGTTGTGGATACCTCGACACATGTACCCAATCACCATTCTGCATCCAAAACCCTACACTAGGTTCCCCAATATGAAGTAGAGGCTCAAGCCCAACTCCCTACTCCTTGGCTTTACACACTTTGTCACAACCCTTCGAACCTCCGAAATGCAACTGGATTCCAACCCCCAGGCACAGAAAAGGGAGCATATATCTGTGTTTGCGTGTGGTTGTCGTCTGCAATCATAAAATTGATACCAAGCAACCCTCACACCATAATGAGAAAGTAGGGATCATCTATGGTGAAGACATGCTTGAGTCTCTCGGTCGATACCCCTCCCCAAAATGTCATTTGCTGCTTGAAAGAGCGCAAACTAAAATTTGCCTCCATTGCCAAAAACTTCTCTGTCCACCTCTTCATTATTGAATGAAAATTATGCATAGAAAACAGGCCACCTTGTTGCCTCCATATATGTCCTTTCTGAGCAGTGTGTTCATTTATTCCTGTCCTTTGAAGTATGAAGTTGCCTTGTCAAAAATCCCCCAGCTTGGAATGCAGGTCATTTCACCACATACCTTCGCCTGCACAATCAAATTTCAATTGCACTTTGCTTTGCCTTGCATCGTTCCCAAATCGGTCATCAAGTCACAGTCATCATTCCCTTCCGTCATACATCAACCAATATTGCCATCTTAGCACCTAGTTTTTATTTGGGGGGCATATCAACTGCCAACTTGGACAACGAATCAACTAGAGTGTTACCTTCTCTGTATACTTGGGAAATTCTAAATTTAAATTTTTTTCTCAATTTTCTTCTTATGATTGATATTATTTTATCAATTTTCCACACATGGGACTTATTATCGGTTGCTATGACATTTACAATAATTTGCGAGTCACCCTTTAGATGTAGATTGTCAACCTTTATGTTTGTGGCCATGTCAACTGCCATCAAAGCAACTTGAGCCTCTGCTTCATTATTTGTTCCATCCTCCAATTTCTTGGTCTCTATTGACAGATTATTGCCCGTGGCATCTCTTGCTACACATCCCGCCCCAGAAGGTCCCAAATGTCCTTTTGAAGCCCCGTCAAAATTTATTTTGACCCATCCCTCTTAAGGCGCTTCCCATTAAACCTCACTTCTCACTGTGTGGCACAGATCAATCCGTGGAAGCCCATTAATACGCCAACTTAGTGTATACGTATTGGTCCCGCTCTTTTTTGGGGGTCTTTTTGGACACCTTGGCAAAAAGCATGCGAATGTGACCCTGCAACCTTAGTTAAAAGTAGGGGACTTGCCAAGTAAGCTACTGTAAAAAATTGGGAGGGATTTGAAATTTCTACATAAGATTTTGAAAAACAAAAAGTTAGGGTACTCAACTATTAGGTCTTATCCCCTAAGATACTAATGTTAGCAACTATGTAAGTTAAAAAGCATGTTAAACAGAATGAATAAAATACACTAATAAATACTAGAAGTGACATTTCTTATGCAGGTCTAGAAGATTGGAGAAAGTTGTCTAAATCTGAGTTGTGCTTTGTAATTGCTAATCTTTAACAAAGGGGCATTTTAACTAGCAAAGATATTTTAAAAGAGCTTTTGTAAAGTGTATATAGAACATATATATCTAGATATAAAAATTGGATAAGTAAAAATGACATATATGTATAAATAGGGATCTTAGATGCAAATGTCACTAGTACCAATGATACTAAGGGCACTAGATAGATAGAGATAGAGGGAGAGGTACTAATGATACTAAGAGCCCTAGATAGATATAGATAGAGGGAGAAGAAAGAAAGAGGTGGAAGATAGAGATTGATGAAGAGAGAAATAAAGACGAATAATGAGAGAGAGGCCGGAAAGACCAAGTAAGATATATAAGTGTAAGATATGTAAGGGCCCGTTTGGTGCCAAGCATTAACCTAGAATAAGCATTAGTTAATGCTAGAATAATTTAATTCTCTGTTTGTGGCATTTTTTGAATTCTTGAATTAAAAAACTAATCCCCATTTTGGGGCCAATGCTTGCATTAGTTAATTCTAAAAAAAAACTGGAATTCATTTGTTATTCGAGAATAAGCTATTTATGGATTCAATATTTTTTTTTTTATTGATTTTTTTATAATTTTTTTTATAATGGGGGTATATATACACGTGTGTGTGTATATATACATGTGTGTATATACACATGTATACACACACACACATATATACACACACATGTGTGTGTGTATATACATGTGTGTGTATATATACACGTGTATACACACACATGTGTATATATACGTGTGTATATATACACATGTATATACACACATGTATATGTGTACACAAGTTAAAAATACATATTATTCAAATTAATTTAAAAAATGAAAAATAATTCATATTCCAATTCTACAATATGGGATCCAAACGCAAAATAGCTTATTCCAGCTTTCATTTTTAGGATTAATTAATCCGAGAATAGGCCCTTATTATGGAATAGGCCTATTCTGGATAAGTTAATGCCACGCACCAAACGGGCCCTAAATGTGGGAGAGATATAGAAATAGATATAAGAGAGGGGAGCGGAAGAGAGAGGGATGAAGGCGGGGGAGGTATAGAAAGGGGGAGGGAGATAAAAGATAACTCTAGTAGAGGAGAGGGAGATTTCATATTTCATGTCGTTCATTATAGCTTGGCCTACATCATTGAGTCCCCATTTAAACAGTTTTTTTTAGTCTTCTTCCACTTGCCTTTTCCAGAGCTTTGACAAGGTTATGAAAATTCAAAATACTGAAACAGTGGCATTTGTGGGGAAAGCAGCCTGATACCAAATTCATTAAATTCTTCTGTAGGCTTTAGACTTGCAATAAAAAGCTGCGACTCTTCCTCAACGCTCTGATGAAGTCGGTCCAGAGAATACTCTGGATAAGCTTGGGAGTGTTCAAATAAATTCTTGTGGGCACTTCAATCTTGAGATGCGAGTCAGGTAAGCATTGCATGTTACCCAACTGAAGCGATGCACCTGTCACAAATTTAAGATGCGAGTCAGGTAAGCATTGCATGTTACCCAACTGTTTGATCTGAAGATTCGAACCTGGTTCAGATCTGACACTGCTTTTTTCATGGATCTTTCATGGGTTACCCATCGTTCAAAGGCATAATGTGGGGCTGCTGTGGGCGAAGACTCTGTGCTCTGTTTGATTACAGAATAAAGAACAAAACAAAATATGGGCAAATTCTTGTCAGATCTTATGTTGGGGAAAACAAAAGAATCAAATGTTGCCCTGCTACTGAGTGTCAGTACGCTGTGAAATTGCAGAGTGGAAACCCCAATGCTATATGATGCGACCTGAGAATAATCTTATAATTTTTGCTGGAGCTGCTCAGAAGAAATTCATTGTCCTGTTGATTGTGATACTGTTAGAAAATGAGTCTTCAAGTACACAGACAGTGGAGAAACAGAAATGGAAAATTGTTAATACAAAGCCCTGCCCAAGATGTGGCCGAGCAATTGAAAAAAATCGGGGTTGTATGCATATGAAATTTGTGGCTCTATGCTTCTTTGAGTTCTGCTGGTTATGCCTTGGCGACTGGAATACCCACTCCCTTAATGCTGCTTGCAACAGATTTGAAGTTGATGAGCAGGGGATAGAGACAGTTCCTAATCAGGAATCAGAAGCAGAGAAAACAGAGAGAGGCCATTAAACAATCCTTGGACAACTACAGTCATTGTTATGATTGATGGGCAGTCACTGAAAAATCCATGGAAAAAGCAGTGTCAGATCTGAACCAGGTTCGAATCTCCAGTTTCGAACAGTTGGGTGACATTCTTAAAATAAAATTCTTTATAGAACAAATTTACCTAATGATTCTCCAGAAATAGCATCCTAAATGCTTGCTCAAATTACGAACTCAATTTAGCTCTAAATTTGACACAAAAAAAACCATAAAATCATAATAGCTAAATAGGCTCCTCGATTAGTTTTAAAAATCGAAATGTAGAAGTGAAAAGAGGGTTGAACTTTGAGATTTACTTTTTACACCACGTCGTTTTATTTAAGGAAGCATCTACAAATTCTTTAGAGTTCATGTACTTTAGTTCTAAGTTACTGGATTTGTTCAGAAAATCTGAAATTCGAAATTCGGTTTGGTCCAAATTTGGGTTCGATTTGAATTCGTCTCAAATTTGATATTTGACTGTGTAATTCGTGTCAAATTTGTCATTAGAGACCTTGGACGAATTTGTAGGCATTTAAAACGAATTTGTAAAACAATAGGCGGATCCGAAACAAATTTCAACGCTTTTTGATAAATTTAGGTTGAATTTGCGGGATTTCCCAATTAGTTTGAATTTCAACGCTTTTTTTATTGGTTTTTAATTTATTTGTTTCACTTTACACCCTAAAGCGTCGCGTTTGTTTTGGTATGTAGCCGTGTTTTAGACTTTTGGTGAAATGTTTTTGTATGCAGCTGCGTTTTTTACTGGGAAGACGTCTTTCCTCATTGGAGCAGACTGTGGGCAAACAAAATGCTACGTTTTTGCCTTTGGGTGGACTGTGATTCATGAATGCTACGTTTTTAGGCTTCGAACTGTGGGTGGACTGTGAAACTGAATGCTACGTTTTTTTTTGTCTTTGGGTACACTGTGAACAGTGAATGCTCCTTTTTTGTGCTTTTGGACTGTGGCTGAACTGTGAATGCTACTATGGACTCAGAGAGGTATATGTAATAGTATTTGTATTAGTATTATAGTATTTGTATTTGTATTATTATATGTAAATGTAAGAGTATTTGTATTTGTATTACAGTAATACAAATGATTCAATGAACTATGACATTTTGTGCTATGTGCATCAAATTCTTATTTAAAATTAATTGAAATTTAGAGAGGTAACTATTTTTAGTTTTATATTAATATTTTTTTTTTCAATTTTGTTTTGTTTGTAAATTGTTGTTTGTAGATTCATCATTCAGACTCATAGAATGGCTGCAAGTGCTTCTAGCACCGATAACTCCCGCTTCAAAATAGACAGATGCTCTTCGCTATGGAAATATGTGGAAATGGTTAACCGATTGCCAGGTGGAGGAGGTTATTTGTGGATATGCAGTCATTGCAAAAAGAAATTTAGTAGCTCTTACAGTAGAGTGAAAGCACATTTGTGCTTTATTCCTCAACAGGGCATTAAATTTTGTACAGGGAAACCAAGAGTTAATGGGGTACTACCTAAAACCTTTCTTCCAAACCACATCGTGAACAAATATATTCAAGAGTAAAAACAAGCAGACGAAGAATTTGGGAGGGAAAGTTCTCATCCTTTGCAAAATGCTAGGAAAAAAATAAAAACAACATATATGTCTTCAACTTCCACTCCCAATGAACCACCCGTTGAGGGCCATCCATTCTTGTGTGCTCCTCAAGAACCAATTGCAAAGAAGAGAGCAATGGGGCCCCTAGAATTATCATTTCAAAATGAAGCTAGAGACATTGTCAAGGAAGTCATAGCGAGATGCGTCTATGCATGTGGATTGGATCCGCTCACCATATTGGCAACAAATGGTGAGATCAATTAATGAGGCTCCAAAGGGGTTCAATGGCCCAGGTTATGAGAAGGTGCACACCACTTTATTGGACAAAGATGTGCTTAATGTAGAGGCTTCCATGAAGCCCATCAAGGATTCATGGATTGAAACAGGTGTGCCCATAGTATTCGATGGATGGAAAGATGCGAGAAATTGTCTTTTGGTCAATGTTATTGCAGTGTCCACAAGAAGTGCAATGTTTCTAAAAGCTGTGGATTGTGAAGGAGAGGTGAAGGATGGTCCTTTCATTGCAAATATTCTCATCGAAGCCATTGAGCAAGTTGGCCCTAAAAATGTTGTTCAGGTAATAACCGACAATGCCAAGAATTGTAGGGCTGCCAGCTTATTGGTTGAGGAGCACTTTGAGCACATTTTTTGGACACCTTGTGCTGTGCACTCACTCAACCTAATGTTGCAAAAAATTGGCACTAAGATTGAGTGGATTAAAAAATTGCATGAAAAGGCACAGGAGATCCAAATGTTTGTCACGAACCACCATATGACGCAAGCCATATTTAGACAATTCTCGAAATTGGAGCTCTTTAAGGTAAGTTCAATTGTTTAAAAATTAAACATGTTTTAGAAATCTAGTCACTTTAGTTTAGTAAACTTCCTATATTTTTAAATTTAAATTTTTATCTTGATTTAAATTTTTAATTTATTATTGTTTTAAATTTGATCTTAAAATAGGTTGTTGAGACCTGCTTTGCCTCCAACACTATTGTTTTGAGACGCTTTGTCAAGGTTAAAGAGGCATTGTCTAGAATGGTAACAGGTGCTAATTGGAACATATGGAGGCAATCTAATAGTGCCAAGGCAACTGCCATTAAGCATTGATACTGGATGACTCTTGGTGGGATCATGCTGGGTACCTTTTGAAGTTCACTGAGCCTATATTGAGCATGATCTGATACACTGACATGGATAGGCCTTGCTTGGGTGAGGTATATGATGACATTGACTCCATGATTGAGGATATTAGAAGTATCATAATTAAGAAAGAGGAAAATCCTGATGAAAAGTTCTTCAAGGAGCTACAGGTAATCATGGTAGAGAGATGGAACAAAATGACTACCCCTTTGCATCTACTTGCTTTTGCATTGAGCCCCAGGTACTATAGCCAATCCGTTCTCAGTAAGTGCCACTAGAGTTTTTCCATAGAGAGATCCCAAAGTTGGTCAAGGGTATAAGGCAGCCCTTCCAAGACTCTTTCCCGTGCACTTATGACTTGCAGTTAGGTCTGAATTCACAAGTTTTGCGAGCACCAATGATTGTGGTATTGAAGCTCTTGCAGAGAAGAAAGATGCTGATGCTCATAAATGGTGGTACTTCCATGGAGAAATGTACCAGTTGCTACAACCCATTGCCATCAAAATTTTATCACAAGTAAGTTCTTTACTCTTAGGATTCTAATTTCTAAATACTTGTTGATAAATATTGAATTTATATTTTAAAAATTTATATTCAAAACTCTTAACTCTCTAATTTTAAAATTGTAAATCTTGATAGGTTGCTAGTTCATCATCATTCGAGAGGAACTGGAGCACATACTCCTTCATCCACTCAATAAAACACAACCGACTAAACTCCAAGAAGGTAGATAACTTGGTCTTTGTGCATTCAAACTTGAGGCTCACAACACACAAAGACAATAGTTACAAAATAGGGGAGGCACAACATTGGGATGTTGAACCAGAGTCTACGGAGTTGGAAGACAACTTTGATGCACTTGCAATTGATGATGGTGATTGCGAGCTACCTAGTGATGTTGAGGTTGATCCTGAGGCTAGGCCTGACACTGCTAGTACTGATGCTAGTGGCACTGTTTGTGCTTCTAATCTACTGTCTAATCTGCAACAAATAAATGATGAAGATTTTTTTGATGATTTTTGAGGATATTTTGATCACTAATGACTGATTATTAATGTTGGCATTATTATTTTTGAACCGAAACATTGATATGGTGGTGTATATTGACATTTTGTTGTGTCATTTTAACTAAAACGACAATATCTGTGGTGGTGTATTTTGCTATGTTGCTTTATTATTAGCATATATATATATATATATATATAT
>MU223610.1:3381046-3421804 GCA_018584345.1 Thuja plicata
CTAGAAAAGTAATACTACCTATGCATGTGGGATAATAAAATATACTCACGGGACGACTTACAAAGCATATGCGTCCAACAACACTACACTAACAAAATAAACAGAAGGAACACATAGGTTCCTAACAATTTCTTAGTTATGAGGACATAATGTAATGCTGTCCTAATCAAGGCTCGCTTTTCATTTCTGGATAGATCATTGGGAATAGTTTGGTCAGTTAGGTAAGCAATGATTTAGCATACCGAGATTGGTCTGGGGTATTCAAAGTGCAAATTACTTGGTATTGAGGGGTATCAAAGGCTAGGTAGGATAATTCTTCCACCAAGAAGTCATAGCGGAATTGATGTTCCTCCAGTTGTAACATGGATGCCAAGGTAGCCATAGCATCTACAACTTTATTCTCTATTCTGGGTATCTGCTGGAATGTGATGAAGACAAAGTACTTCTTTAGGTCATCAACCAGTTGCTTGTAGGGCATCAATTTCTCATCTTTCATCTGATAATATCCATTGACTTGATTAATAATGAGCTGGGAGTCACCGTACACATGTAACTCTACAATTTTCTATTCCATAGCAAGTTTAAGACTGTTTACAAATGCTTCATATTCAGAAATGTTATTGGTGCATGGAAACATCAATTTGTAGGACTTTGGTATCTTGTAGCTTTGAGGAGTTATGAATAGAACCCTTACTCTAGAGCCTTGTTGCGTGAAAGAACCATCAAAGTAGATCTTCCATAGATACTCAGTTAAATGCATAATTGTCTCATCAGGGAACTCAATCCTTAAAGGTTCATCATCTTGGAGTGGTGAATCGGCTAATTGATCTGTGAGGACTTGTCCTTTAATAGCCCTCCTATCCACATACTCAATGTTAAATTCACTCAGAATGAGGACCCACTTTTCCAGACGTCCTATTAATGCTATTTTTCTCATGAGGTACTTCAAATGATCTATCTTTGCAATGAGCCTTACTGTATGTGATAGCATGTAAAGTCTCAATTTTTGTGATGCAAAGACAACTGCTAAGCATGCTTTCTCAATAATGCTGTAATTGAGTTCATAGGAGACTAGTATTCTACTGATGTAGTAGATTTCTCTTTCTTTCTTAGTTTCATCCTCTTGTGCGAGAAATACTCCTAGTGATGTGATTGTAGTTGAAATATACAGGAGTAATGGATTTTCATGAATGGGTGCCATAAGAATGGGACGAGTAGCAAGGTACTCTTTTAATTATCTGAAGTTGGCTTCACAATGTTCATCCTAGTTGAAGGTGACCCCTTTATGTAGTAATTTGGTAAAGGGTTGTGCTCTGTCGGAAAGTTGTGACATGAACGTTCTGATCGATTGAAGTATCCCTTGTAATGTTCTCATTTGACTAATGTTGCATGGAGGAGTCATTTCTAGTATAGCTTTGACTTTGCTAGGGTCTACCTCAATTCCTTTTGCTGAGACAATAAATCCTAGGAGCTTTCCTGATTGGACCCCAAAGGCACATTTCTTTGGATTGAGCCTGAGTTGAAATTGCTCCATACAATCCAATATCTTCCTCAAGTCATCAATATGAGTATTTATTTCTTTTGATTTAGCTAAGATTTCATCCACGTAATCCTCCATATTTTTATGCATCATATTATGGAATATAGTGGTCATTGCTCTTTGATATGTAGCACCTACATTCTTTAACCCAAATGGCATAATGTTCTAGCAAAAGGTGCCCCATGCGCATGTAAATGCGGTCTTCTCTTGATCTTCAGGAACAATTTTAATATGATTGTAGCCTGAGAAACCATCCATAAGTGAGTACATTTGGTATCCTGCTGTGAGATCTATGATCATATCAATATTAGGCAATGAAAAATAATTGTTAGGACATTCCTTGTTTAAGTTTCCAAAGTGTGTACAGATCCTAATAGATTTATCTAATTTAGATACTGGGACCACATTAGAAATCCATCCTACATGAGCGATGATTCTGATGAATCCAACTTTCAATAATTTCTCTAGCTCTTCTTTTACCAGTAATGCAACATGAGGATACATCTTTTTGAGTTTTTGTTTTATGGGTTGAATTCTGGGAGCTATAGATAAATGGTGCATTATCAATTCAGGATCTAGCCCAGGCATATCTGTGTAAGACCATGCAAAGTTGATATTTTTCTCTTTCAGGAACTTAGTAAACTGTGTCTTCTCCTCATTTGACAAATATTGTTCTAGGCGAACTATTTGAGGAACTTCAGCTGTGCCCAAGTTAACTGGTTGTGTTGGTTCTATCAGAACTGAAGACCTTTCTTGAAAGTGCTCAGGGAGGATATCAAGAATCTCATCCTTTAGCACCTCTGAGAGGTTTTCACCATCAGATAGGCCTTTTTTTTTACTTTTTTATAATCTGACACTGCCATAATGTGGTTTTCACCGTCAGTTCTTTTCTTCTTTTTATTTTTCAAATTTTGACTGAGAAACTTGATATCCTCTTGTGACATGTTCACTCTCCTTGCATTGGTGGAAGAAGGGAAAGGTTAAAAAGTGTTTAGAGAGAAAGCCAAAGTGTAGTCATTGGGGAAGTCAAGGATAGGAGTAGGATCTGTATTAGTCCAATAAATTAGGTTTGGGTTTATCAAAGTTAAGGAATCAGACTTTGGGAAGGACAACATCATGTTAGCATCAAGACTATTAACTGACATGACACGTTCGGTTAGGTTAATCTCTTCGATGCTTAGATCAATAAGAGTTAGATCATAATTATCAAAGTTGTTGTTAGTTATATGTGGACCAAACTCTAGTGACTCATTAGTGGAGTATTCTTCTTCTTCATCCCTTTGTAGGAGGAGGTTCCTAGCTTGTCGCTTCTAAATTTCTTCTAGACCTAGGAGAACACTAGTCTCTTCATCAATGATTGGGGGAAGGAATTCCTCCTCTGCTTCAAGATTATCATCACTGTTAGGAGCGGTGTTATAATTCTCTCTATGCGCTCATGGAGCTGTAAACATTTGAATTACATCTATTTCAATGTCCTCGGTGGCAACAGATAGCTCATCCCACTCATAATCATGTGAGTCGATTACTTCGTCATCATACCTATTCAGGAATTCAACAATAGTTACCTGGTGTACCCTATTAGCCACTTGTAGATCAAAGTGTGGTAAATCAAGGATATGTGAAACTATGACTAACTGCCCCTAGTTAGGATGTAAATCTAGTTGTCGAGGTGTGTCTTCAGTAGCTGTTGTGACCAATGGTGCTACTGGATCATCTTCTATTGTTTCTTCTACCTCTTGAATAGGAGTTTGTACTAACAAAGGAACATGAAGGTCTTGTGGTACTTCAAAGCTTGGTACATAGTGCTCTCCTTGATATTCAGGATTCTCTGTGCCAACATGTAATAATATTTCATAGGACCATCATTCCAACTCTATTTTTTCTATTTCATCACTCCCTTTGTCAGAAATTGGACTATCTCGTGAAGAAGGGTCTTCAGATTTATTATTGAAACCTAGTCCCATTTTATTTTTAGTATCCCTGAATTCCATGTGTACAGGTGCAATGAGTCCTTTTCCTTTGTCACCTAAAGGTCCTTTTCCTTTATATCCCATTTGTTTGAGGAGATCATATCCTTTCCCATACTTCCCTGGGGATATTTCCACATTTTTTACCTCATCTTCCTTTGGTTCTCCCTTGTAAAGCTAGGCCAAGATTGCTTGATCTTCTATGTTATCTAAAGAAGATGTGGATGCCTTAACCATGCCATTTGCTTTGTGGATTTCTAGGATTCAAGGTGCAACAGGTGTGAATGATGAGGAAGGTTATCCATAGGATCTTGGTGATACTGGGAGTTCTGTTAATGATGGGGTCATGTCCAGCTTGTATTCTCCCATACCTATTTCTTCAAGTTTTAAGGTCTTTCCAAAGCTTTTCATCACCATGTCTATGGTAGTCTCAGGAAAAATCTCATCCGTAGCCTCTTTGTTATGCGGGACCATACTACCTGCCTTAATATTGTTGCAAGTATAATTGACATCTGCAGGAATCATCACTTCCACCCCATTATGTGGGAACTTGACACATTGGTGGAAGGTAGATGACACAACTTGCATTTCATGAATCTAGGGTCTCTCTAATAGTATATTGTAAGCCAGGGGTAGATCCAAAACTTGACATATGACATTCTTTTCAACCGGCCCGACTCTGATGGGTAGAACAATAAGACCTTTAGAGGATCTTTCTTCCTCATCATAAGCTTTGATAGTGATTTTTCTTCTAGAGTCAATGGTCTATTTTGAGAGACCAAGTTTACTAATTAGTTAAGGGTACAAGTATTCAATCCTGTGCCTCCATCTATCAATACACGTCTAACACATGATTTATGAATGAGGAATTTAATATGACGAGGTTGATTATGTGGATGTGTCTATGATTTATCATCTTCCTCTAAAAAAGAGAGGTAATGTGGCACTGAGATGTGATTAACCATTGCTTGGAATTTGTCTATATCAAGGTCTTTTGGCACAGTTGCGGCATGTAGGGCTTGTTCAATAATTTCCTTGTGTACTATGGAGATTTTAAGCAACTCAAAAATGAAATTTTTAGTAGAGGTTTGTTGTAATTGATCCACCAGGTTGTACTTTGCTACAGGAGTAGTAACTATTTGTTTTTTCGTTGTCAGTTTAGGGATAGTGACAATGGGTACTTTGGAAGTTGTTGTTGGTTTTGAGGAGGAATTGGTTCCTCTGATCGTGACTTGTGCTTGACTTTGGGTCACCGCATTTGATTGGGAAGATGTATTTTGAATACCTTTGATAGTGACCACATTAATTGATTTAGTTTTAATGTCTAGCATGCTAACCACATTATCATTTTTAGAGTAGGCGTAGTTCACTTCATTTCCTTTTCCTTTAGATGCTTCCCATTTTCGTAGTTAGGGAATGAATTATTCAATGCTGTATGATCTTCGTTAGTGGTGTGTCCTTCCACCTTGATCTTTCCTCCTTCAATAAGGTCTTGGATAACATGTTTGAGTTTAAGACAGTTGTTAGTCTTGTGTCCTTTGTTCTTGTGAAAGACACAGTAAGAATTGTCATCCCACCACCTTGGTTTGACTTCTAGCTCCCATGGTTTGGAATATGGGATTGTGAGAACTTTGTTGTCTAATAGTGTCTTTAAAATAGTCTGAAGAGGTTCTCCCAAAGGAGTGAATGTTCTTTGAGGCTTGGAAGTCCATGGCCAACCCCTATTATTTTTGTTATTTTATTTAGGTACGAAGGTTGTTACCTTGGCATCTTTGCTTGCTTGCATGCTATTTGTTAGGTTGAACACCTCAAGTTTAGGACTAACATTGGAGGCATCTACTACTCCATCGTTGACAACATTTTTGTTTTGCTTCCACCACTTAGGTTTGTTGTTGGGGTTGTTAGATTTGTTTTCACTTTGAAGAGTGATTTCTCCCTTTTTAACCATGACTTCTTCGATACAGATGGCATTTTTGATCATCCTATTGAAGCTAGGGGAGTCTTGCATTTGTAATGCGTAGTTCAACTTAGGTACCAAGTTATTAACAAAGATTTCCATTTTCTCAGATTTGAGAATAGCTCTTGAATACTGTGCAAATATTTTCCTCCACCTTTGTAGAAAGTGTGTAAAGGATTCACCAGTCTTTTGTTTAGTGTTACAAAGATCCATCATAGTCACATCATGCTGTATATTATAGGATTAATGTTGGATAAACCGTTGAATTAACTCCTCAAAAGTTTTTACCTTAGGTGTAATTTTTGAGAACCACTCCATGGCATTTCCTCCTAGGCTTCCTAGAAAGAGCCTCATGAGGTATGTAGGTTCATGCATGTATTCTGTGCTCAAAGCACAAAATTATCTCACATGGTCATGTGGGTCGGTCTCTCCTGTATATTTTTCATATTTTAGTCTTGCCATGTTGGGAGGAAATGGGACCATATTAATACTCTTGTCGAAAGGAAATGGACAAATGGAGTCAAAAGAGTATTTTGTCTTGGGTTTATCCTTCTCCTGTTTGAGAGTCGCAAGCTTCATTTGCATCAAGGTTAGTTATTTGGCGAGAATAGATATAGGAGTTGACACCTCCTTTTCTTTTAGCTATTCCACACCATATTCCTTAGGTAATTTTACGCCAGTGGATGCTAGATGGAGAAGGTATTTCTCTTTATCTTCGCCAATCATCTTTTCCAATGTCTTTTGGAATTTCTTGCTCTATTTGAGTTTATTGTATTCTTCTTCAGTGATGTCTTCCTCACTTCCTGAATCAAACAAAGGATAGTCAAAGTGTGGTTCTTCTTCCTCATCGCTATCTTCATGCTTTTGGTTTTTATCATTTTCGTAGTCCTCAAAAGCCTTACTCCATTTGTGAGTGGTTATTTCCATTTTTGGGGAGTCTAAATCAAACAGGGAACTACGAGATGTTTCTCCTCATTGAAAGTGTAGTGATCTTGGATGTACTTTTGATTCTTTAGAAGTGTACTTGTTACGTCTTGTGTTAACCATGTATTTGGATCTCAACTTCATTAAAGTTTCTTGATAGTGTCAAGTAGAGTCTCAAATCATTCAAGTGAGTGTGTCTAGGTAGAGGTGTCATTTGTGTTTTGGTGGAAGTAAATGATTAAAGCATCAAAGGGTTACAATGCCTTGATAGTGAGCTGGGAATCAAGTTTTTGTGAAAAGTAGACAAACCACATGTATTGAGACTGATTACGAGAAACTGATAGGACATGCAAGGTAGATGTCTAAAAAAGTGTTTTGAAAAACCAATAGGGAAACCATTTTAGACAACAAGGATAGAATAAAGATCCAAAAGGGTATCCAAATCTACTGATGTTTTTTGAGAAACTAATCTGCAAGTGCCCACTATCCTAGATGCGAGCCAAGAAATTCAGTATATGAGCTCCTGATGCAACCTTTCACCCTAGACATGATGAAATGCTGACCAGATACGATGCAGGATACCAGATACAAGCCAAGATACTAGATACGAGCCAGGAAATGCAGAATGCGAGTTTCTGAGGTTCTGTCAGATTTTGTCAGTTTTGTAAAATGCATTTTGGAAGTTCGTGAAGTTTGTTTGATCTGGGACTTGTTAGTGCATGAAAAACACATGTAAATCAAGGATTGAATTTTGTTACTTGTTTTGAAGGTTTTATCTTGTTAATGAATTTTAGACATATCAAGCAGATTTGCATTGTTAGGGGTGAACAGACACATGCTTACGCCCTATTTCTAGGTAGAGGATGAAAATCCTTGCTTGTTGACTTAGGTACACACTCAAATGCTAATCAGAATATGGCCATCACCAAGCACACAATGGCTCTATTCATGATGCCATATTAGTTGAATCCAAATGCAAGTGAGGGCACGATATGACAAGTGTCTTGTGGCAATTAATTTTTGCCTTGCACAAGGATTATCACCCTTTCGTAGATGAATAAGGTAGTTTTGTATATGAAGTTCATTGTTTATGACGGGGCAATCCATTCGAAACAGTCTCCCATAGATTTGCACAAGGAAAAATTGAGGCATATAGCCCTATGAGTACTCAAATACATGTAGTCTCGCAAGAAAGATTCAAGTAGCTCTGATCTACACATACCCAAGAATGTTTAAGGAATGATGTTGAAATTTTGAGACCAAAACTGACTCCGTCTTTCGAGGATTTGGCCTACGAGGAAGCAATTATTTATAGTTAGTTGGAAGGGTTGGCGTAAAACCTGTCCTCACTTGGGTCATTCCCGAGATATTTTTTCCTCAACCGGCAGGCCCTCTATTGTTTAATAAACATACAAAAGATTGGTGAGTGTAAGATTTCTATATTTTTGATTCTTCGGAAGAATAAGATCATACTCTCCTAATCCATGCCATTTTCTCCCAAAACACTTCAATCACTTGTTTATTCCCTCAAATGACTTCACTCACAACTCAATCCCCCATATTGAGTTTTTGATTCCCCCACTTAGAAGGAAGAACAAATCCTCTAGTGAGATTGAAAAGAAAGTTTAAGTTTGATTTAAATATTCCTAAGTTTAATGAAAACACAAGTACTTGAAAGAAAAGTTTGTTTTTTCTTTGACTGCAATTTTTAGTGCTTTGCTTGTTCAATTACAAATCCCAATTTAGACAATGAAGTTTATTTATCCCACAAAAGTTAGGTGACTTGTGTTGTTCAATTACTTTGCCAAAGAAAATTATAGGTGAAACTTGTTCAATTAGTCCCACAAAGTTTAGTGATTTGCCTTGTTCAATTAATTTTTCCAAATGAATTAAACAATGAGTTTGCTTGTCTTGTTCAGTTACTCCATTTTCTTTTCAAGTTTTAAATCAATGTTTGATTTTCTGATTTTCTTCTAAAGGAAAAGAGCATACTTATCTAATCGATTTTAACAAATGAGAAGAAAATGTGTTCTTAGTTTGGAAGGCAAAAATGAAATGGAGGTCAAGATAAGGGGATGGCAACCTGAAAAACCACAAGTTAGTATTATTTTTCCCTCTCTTTCAGCTCTGATAGCAATTTGTAAACACAAGTTACACTGTTCAAAAGATCAAAAACCAAACTGGTCAAAATGTTAGAGGTTAGCAATGGAGAACGCAAATTTTTTTAACCGGATACAATCCTAGAAATCTAGGATGCGATGCAATATACTAGATGTGAGCCTCTACTACCAGATACAATAGAGTTTGACCAAATGCGAGCTTATACTGGAAACAACTCAGGAAATCCTGGATGTGATCCTAGATTTCTGCGATGCGAGGGCGTATCCTGGATGCGAGATTTTAAGACCAAAAATGAGCATGTTCCTAAAATTTGGGAAGACAAATTAGTAAAAAATGAACTTGAAATAAGGCAAAATCTAAAATTGGGCCCCACGGTGGGCGCTATAAATGTGTGTGTTAATTAGTGCACCTGTTATCTGCAACATGACACTTTAATAGATCATTATATTAGTAGATAAGCATAAAAAGCAAGGGTTTGAAGCTAAATACTAAAACGGATCTATTGCTTCCTATCTAGGAGGAGTTTGAAGAATACCATAATCATGCTCTCAAATTATGCACAAATCAGTGACATATACAACCTAAGAATGGAAGATTTGAATAAAAAATAATCTAAATGCTCACTAAACATGTATATTAGCTCTAAAAAGTATGATAATAACAATGCATAATATCAAAACTACTATGCAATATGAATTTACAATTAATCTAAACAACATAACAATGCTTTTCAACTCTAAAATTAAGGGCCATTTGAGCTCAAAAACTCATTCTATTTATAGAATAAATTAGAAGAGAGAGGGGGGACAAGGGTCATTAATGGAGGTGTAAAAAATATTAATTAGGTATAAGTGGCATTAATGCCAAAGGCATTGATGAGGCATGGGCTTGAGGAATCTCTATTAATAATGCATTAATGAGAGAAATTAAGAGGCATGGTGAGGGGTGTAAGTCCAAGCTTGAGAAGGTGGACTTAGAGTCAAGCTTGAGAAAGTTGACTTTCTCAAGTGGTTTGCATTCCTAATCACAAAATTAGGAATGTGACAATATTAGAAAGGGGATTAAGATGAGATCTAAGATTAGGCTTAGGCTTAGCATGGGGGGAATATGTTGGGATGGGTTTGAACACAGGGTTAAGGTGGTTGAGATAGGTTAGGCTAGGGTTAAGGGGAATATTAATGAAATGAATTATAATTAATATATTCATTCAAAAATAGAAAAACTAATTATTTAAGCTTTTGATTGCTTTAGATAATTAATTAGGACTATAGCCAATTAATTAGATTAATTTAAGCTAGAAGATATGGTTTTTGCAAGTGATTTAGATATAATAGGGATTTATTTAATTCCTTTTAAATTAATTATCTTAGCCATGTTTGATTTGAATTAAAATTGATTGGTTTTGATTGGCTAAGGTGATTAATAAAATTTAGTGATTAAATCACTTAGGAAATTAAATATGATTCGAATGAATTATGTTAGCCGATTGAAGAGTTGTATGGACATAATTGGGGGTATGATCACACTTAGGGAAAATAGGGTCTATAGTCAGAGTATACAAAATCCAAGTGGTTACAGTACTATTTACTACTGAATATTCTAAAATATTTTACAATAGGTGCTAATCCAAACCATAACTCATAAGGAGTCTTTGTATTATTAACTCCGATTTGTACTCGAGTGATTATGTAATCAACAATATGTACTGCATCCCTCTAGTAGACATTTGATAGATTGACGTCTTTTAACATTATTCTTTCCATTTCAACAACCTTCCTATCCTTTCTTTCAACAAATGGATATTTTTCTGAGAAGTTCTTGGTGTAGATAATTGCCTTCTAATCCCACATTTCTCACATAAGCAATTAAATTCATTTGAAGTGAATTCTCCTACTCTATCAGATCTCAAACACTTCATCCTAACATCCATTTAATTTCCAACCAAGCATTTGAAAATTTTAAATCTATCTAAGGCCCTAGGTTTCCCTTTTTAGAATGTTACCCATGTCATTCTAGTGTAATCATCAATAATTAACATGAAGTACCTTTCACTGTTGAGTTCCCTTGTTCAAGTTGGTCCACATAGATTGGTATGTATTAGCTTCAAGGGTCTTGTACTTGAGTACTTATTTTTGAAAATGTTTTGAGTTTTATTTCTAATTTAAAATTCTTTGTACATAGTATTAGTGGGTCTGGTAACTCTTAGCATGTCTCTTCCAACATTTGAAGAACCGATCTTTACCAGATTGTCAAAGTCTATATGTCCCATCCTCTTGTGCCAAAGCCAACATTCATTCTTCAGTGCCAAGGAACAATTTACTCCATTTTTTTAGATAAGAAATATTTTCATGTCTTATCCTTCAACAATAAGTTTCCTAGACTCATTCCCGATCTCACATCTTTCTCCAACAAAAATGACTTGAAAACCCTTGTTACATAACTAATTAACACTCAGCAGGATCTTCCTTAATCCTTTCACATAATAAATATCCGTAGCTTAATGCTTATTATTGATTAAGATAGTTCCCTGCAACAAATAGGTGCCGAGCCTTTGTCAACAAATGAAACTAACCCTCCATTATATTTTTCAAGATGTACCCATACTCTTTTGTCTCCAATAATGTGATCTGAGTGGCCATAATCAATGATCTAAGATCTAGATTCTTCTATAGCATGGAGGGAAATATTATGTTCTTCATATTTGATATTGTCTTCATCCTTAATGGCCAATAATATTACTTCATCATTTGAACCATTCCCTTCTTCATCCTCTGATTAGTGAGATTCTATTGTGCAATAATTCTTATCCCTGTCATCACATCTTCTATATCTGCTATACTTTTTATGACTTTCCTTCTTTTCATCAACATCAGAATTCTTCATGTCTTCTCTAAAAGAACATTTAGTAGCGTAGTTTCCTACCCTACCATAATTAAATAATCAAAGAGAAACTTACCTTTGTTTTTTGCAAACTCTTTCTTCAAATTTTTAACAAAGCTTGCTTCCTCCTCTGAATAAGAACTTCTTCCTTTTGAGTAGTCTTGAAGGCAACAAATTTATTTTCACGTTGGTTTTCCTTGAGTTTAGAAACCTCAAAATCTGTGACAACACCATATAGTTGATCCAAGGCATACTTGCCCATATCTTGGCTCTATTGTATAGAAATCAACAAGGTTTTATAGGTTTTTGTCATTGTCCTCATCACCTTCATAACTAATTCACTATCTTCAAGTACTCCTCTGGAGGCTCTGATGGAATTAACAAATTCATTTAGTCGATGTAGATAGCCTTCAATATTCTCATCATCGAACATCTTCAAGGTTTCAAATTTGTGCTTCAAATTTTGCAGCTTGATTTGCTCAATTTTCTTATCTCCTACATAAATACTAGCAAGATTTGTTAGGAATAAGGTGTCTCAACCTTGGATAATTCCTATTCTTATTATTTGTTTTGTAAAATGTATTACTTACAAATAATGTTGATGTGTCAGCATCTTGAATTGTGTGTAAGGAGATCATGGCTAAAACGGTTATGACAGATTCCTATGACACGTAAGAGATATGTCAGGAAGATTCAATGACAGGTGAAGACATGTGGCAACTGATAAATTTGAGTACTGTACACTCTTCCCCAATCGTGGGGTTTCCTATTTTCTCGGAGAATGGTAAAACCCTACTACGGTTATCTTTGGGAGTAGCTCTAAAAAGTAAAGCACATGATATAAGCATTTTTTAGGTTTGCAAAGAGGAGTGATGCGAGTGTATTGTTGGAACATTTTATTCTGCCATGATTTGTCTTCAAGGGTTTTGAAATCTTCTGAAAGAACTTGCATTGCAAGTGTATTGTAAGCTGTAATAGTTTTGATCAATACATTGTGCAGGTTTTGGAGTGCTGGGGTTTTTTCCGAAAGGTTTCCCTAGGGTATATCATTGTGTCATTCTCTATTTTTCTGTATGCATGGTATGTGGTTGAAATATCTTTGTTAAAGTAGTTAATGAATCTGTAATTGTAAGGATTTAAAAGAATTTGCACAATACTTTCCTTTAGAGATTAGCGTAGGAAGCTATTTCCGCACCTGAGTTTCCTTACAAGATTTTCCCAAA
The DNA here is from genome assembly GCA_018584345.1 of Thuja plicata. Taxonomy (NCBI): domain Eukaryota; kingdom Viridiplantae; phylum Streptophyta; class Pinopsida; order Cupressales; family Cupressaceae; genus Thuja; species Thuja plicata. Next base: position 3,393,659 of record MU223610.1, read on the forward strand.
CATCACATGTTATCCCAAACATCAATTGTGGATCTAAAACCCACAACTTTCAATGATTTTGAATCACCCAAACTAATGATAATTGCATTTCTTGCCTTAGCTTTATCCTCAAATACCTTGATTTCTTCTAGAGTAGTAAGAGTACCTACAACAACAAGGCCATATCAATTTCTTATTACATCAAGGACTCCATATGGAAAGGAGTCCAAATGAGACTCCATTATTTCTTTCCAAAAGGCATAGTTAGTTCCATCAAACTTAGGTACCTTATTACCTTTTTCACTAGCCACACCAAATTTACCTCAAACAATTGAGCTTCACCAATGTGAACCTTTCTCTGATACCAATTGTTGAACACAATTTGGTGCTGAGATTGGGAATGAATCAACACTCTTTAAATTTTGTCAATATTACATTAGATATACAATATCTTAATTAATAATCAATATAAGATAAATCAAAGATTCAAGATACACATAAAACATAAGAACACCAAATTTATGTGGAAAACCCAAGATGAAAATTACCATGGTGAGAAAAGTACTCACTATATCAAATAAATAATTACAACTTTTTAGGCTTGAAGACAAGGAAATCACAATCAATATCAATTTAGGCACATTTCCAAGGATTACACTAATCCTTAATGAACAAAAAAACTCATTGATCAAAGATATAGTATGTACTTTTGATTAACTACAATGACCTTCTAATATGAAACTCCAAACAAATTATTTATTTTTATTTATTTGTACAGACATTTTCAATCTTCACAACTAACCTCATACACTCTCACAAACTCTTTTAAATCTCATTTATTTTCATCAAAATATATAGTGAATTGCTCATTGGACGCACCAACAAGGTCGACCACAAAAAATAGACATTATTAATACAAAATAGACCACCTTGAAAATAAATACACAAAGCGGTCCACTCCAAGAAGTAGAAGGGACTCAAATACATCCCAAAATATCTTTTCCAATCAATATAATTAATCCATAAGCATCAAAACTTTACCTAAAGATGGACCCATAGGTAACGTGTGAAAATGCATTAAAAACATGTTATTGGTTAGCCCAAAAATATTCTGCATCACATGAAATTCCTTCCAAAGAATGAAACACCATATCCAAAGAACCAAACACTTCTTATCTCCCCCCTTAACCTATTTCCAGATCCAACCAATCATGAGTCAATTCATTGCAAATAGCTCATTCAACCAAAAATCAACACAAATAGTAGAATAGGGCATGCAAAAACAAATTGTCACTTGTGGAGAAAACCAATAAAATATATGTAAACTAAAACATCACACAAATCATCTGAACAATTCCACAAAATAACGTACCATGAAATTATTTTGCGGAGTAATGCAAACAACTCTCCAAGCGTGTCTAACAGTCAACCTTACTATTAGCCAAACAATGCATCAAATCTTTATCAAACAATCAGTCTGGGATCATGTCCAAATAATAGAGAAATATTTGTAGTAATTAGTCATTAAATACTGGGTTGCAAGAATCTATCATCTCAGGAAATCTTCTAATAAGATCTTCAAATACTCTTTCCTGCATATTCTAGCCTTTTGGAAATAAATCTTAGTCCTCAATAAATGGCATAGCTTCAGTAACTTTCTTAATCTTCCGTTTCAAGTCTTGTTCATCATTCAACAAATCTTCTTCCTTAATAAATGTCATAGCCTCAATAACTTTTTAATCCTCTTTTCAAATCTTCTTCATCAATCATAACCACATCAAGTAAATCCTTTGGAAAGAAGCATTAATTGCACACCAAAAAAGGTTGACATAAATGTAAATACAAACCATAATGCTAGCATATAGCCCATGAAAATGTAGTTTTCACCCTTATCATCCAAATTTTGCCTCTTCTTCTCTAGCATGTTAGCATATGACACACAACTAAACACTCTCAAGTGCTCAACCATCCACTTGCATTTTGTCCATGCCTCTTGTGGTATCTTTGTTGAACACACAACAAGACTGGGATGGGGGGGGGGGGGGGACNGGAGGGGGGGGGGGGGGTGACTAAGTTTGGATTACAATATTAAATTTAATTTAGATCTTAATATACTTCAAATCACCATGATAAAATTACTTCAATGAAACTAACAAACACAAAGTACAATCAACAAAAGAACACCATATTTACATGGAAACCACAAAACTAGGAAAAACCATGGTGAGAATCAAACTCACAATAGGAATAACTTATAATATAATGTTTTAGGCTCACTACCAAGGAGAAACAAACTTGAATGACTTGCACAACTAGGGTTCACTTCCTTAGGGAAATATAGAAAGGACTTGTACAACTAGCACTCATTGTTCTAGAACAAGATACAAAAGACTTCTAGTAGACTTAATTTCATCTTGCAACATTATGAATCATAGAATTGATATGAGAAGAATATCTGTAAGATGAACCTGTCCTTGAACATTAGCATCAAGCAACCAGAATCATGATATACATCTATCACTATCTCAACACACTATCTATGAACATATTTCATTCAAGTTCTGACTTCTACACATATACCTTATATACACTTCACTTCTTTCTTTTCTTTCCTTCACACCACACACTCTTTCCACTCTACCACACTTCCACACACATATCTCTAACTTTTAATGCACTCCTTAAATAAGAGATAAACTACCAAAACCTCTAATGAATGTCAAACACAACCAAACAAATCATTAATACATAATATAGGTCATACAAACTCAAGATAGACAAGACAACCCACTCCAAAAGAGAGAGGGGACCCAAATATATCCCAACACATCATTTTAAGATAGATCCAAAGATTCACATTTATCAACTAAAATCATATCCAAAATGTAATGTGTAGATGTGTACTACTAAAGCTTCTAGAACAATTGACCAAAAGAACTTCTTCCAAAGCAACTTGAATCATGTGGATCTTGATGTACCAAGGTGAGGCCTAAAATAATATTCCAACTTAATTTGTAAAGCACATCCAGACCAAAAGAATGACCACAAATAATAGTAGTCATTTAGATGATGATCCTAAAGGATAATACATTTTGTCATTAGTATATAAAGGAAAATAGTTTTTGAACCATCAATAACATGATCACCGAAAGATAGATTTATAGTGCAACCTGACACAACAGTTCACAGAGGTCACCGAAAATACTAAGTGCACTATCACCGACATACACTTTATAGTGTAAACCAAAGAAAAACTTTATTGAGAAAACTGACAACACAATTCAAAGAGTAACTCGGTAGACAGATTCTAAGAGAAAACTGACAAATCAGTCTATAGAGCAACCTGAGAAGCAGAATGTCTATAGAGACATCACTGAGGAAAGCATCTAGAGAAAATCGAGCACCAATCTACCAAGAGACAAATTTAATTTTGAGAAATGTGGATCTGAGTTACACATCAAATAAAACACTTGAGTTTTATAATTAGCTTTAATACTTATCTTTAAAACCATTTCTTGAGGGACAAGTAAAGCACATGTCATTGTTTTAATCAATCTAACTGATTAAAAAAATGCAAACTAGTAGATGAAGGTCAAGTTGTATACCTTTGATCATAGAGTTTTCATTGAAAAGTGTGAAACCTAGATAGGTCAATTCATTGTATAAATAGATGTAGAGATCAATCAGACAATGATGATTGTAGCCGCAACAAACATCTATGGATCAGACAGAGAGTTTTATGCAGAAGGAAAACAAAAGATGAAATCAGTTATGAAGAACAAGATTTAAGGCTACCGAGAAGAACAAAGGTATTAATCAATCGCTATAGGTGATACTTATACATTATGTACTTAAAGGATTTGTATTCAACAGTTCAGGATTGCACACTATCAGGTCAACAAGTATTTTTGACTGCATTCTAACAAGTGTAGCAAATAGAATAAATCCTTTAAGGTGGATTTAACAATCCTTATGTAAATATCTTAACTGAGTGCACACTTAACAATGTTGCTAAATCTCTTAACTGAGTAGACCAAACTAGTCTAAAATGTTACTCCTAACAGGGTAAGATCATTAGAAGTGATCACACTTGTAGCCTTAACCGACACCTTCCATTTTGCAGATAGTGAAGCTTTGTGGGTTTCATCCCCACCGTAGTTTTTACCTTCTAATAGGGGTTTTCCACATTACCAATTCTTGTGTCATGTGTACTTACATTTCATGAATGTTTCTATGAATTTTTATATGCAATTACGTTTATGTTTTGATATTACATGCATAAGATAATAAAAACATCTATGGTCGGTAAAGCAAGAACATAACACTAATGGTTAATTGATTAGAATTTTTAAGGGTACCGATTCACCCCTCCCCTCTCAATACACACCATTCCATTATTCTAACAATTGGTATCAGAGCTAGATCTCTTATTTGGAAAAGTTTAAATCACTTGAGAGAAAAGATCATACAATGGAAAGGTATAAGCTAGACAAAAATATTGAGAATCAAAAGTTGCAGATACAGATCTTCTATGAGAAATACAAAGAAGAAAGAATCAAGATGAGATAGATACTGGATGAAAGAAAAGTTATGGCATCTCGCTGCAATGAAACAAACTATCATGAAGAAGAGATACCTGATTTGTTTGAGTCATCAGGATCTACATCTAGCAATACATTAGACACATCTAAAGGAAGCATTACAAGTCTGAATGAAATCAATCAACATCTGACAGAGCAAGTAAAAGTAATTCAAATCATTCAAGAGACACAAATGGTAAGGATGATTGATGCTATGAACAATGCTAGACAAGATGAACAAGAAAGAACATTAGCTATTGAGGACAGGAGGAAGATCACTGAAAATCTACAAGAAAGAGAGACTGGAATATAGAGACTTACTAAACCTCATCACGAGATCACCAATCCAATAGTTCTTATGAGTAATGAGGAAAACTGAGTAAACATAGAACTTAATGGGAAATTGGAAGCTATTGGTGAGCTAAGAGAAGAAAATGAGAGACTGAAGCATGAAGCAAGGATTTGACAACATCACAATGATATGATCAAGAAAGCTAAAGAAAGTATAAAAAGAATGGATGATTTTTTGGATGGACAAAGAAGACTCAATAAATATACTAGTCTAGGGTATACCAAGCATGGAGAATCATCTAACCAAGCTGATAAAAAATATGTCTACACAAATCCAAGACCAAGGAAGTAGTTATGCAATCACTGTGGAAGACTAGGCCACACTTCAAATGTTTGCAGGAGAAAAGCTAAAGGTATTCCTAAATCCACATCTACATTCATAGGTAAATGTTATAACTATAACAAGCATGGACACAAAGCACATGAATGTAGATCTAAGGTGAAAAAACCAAAGCAGGAATCCTACATGGAAAAATATTATTCCACTTGCAAAATGCATGGGCACACATCTCTTGAATGCAGGAAAAAGAAAAAGCAAGCATGGAAGCCAAAAGAACAAGATAATGCTTATCAACTGAGAAGAGTCAGTAACTCATATGTTTTGGATTACAACACATGGGAAAATTGCACATAATGTGGTAGATATGGTCACATAGCTACAAACTCCATGAGGAAATGGAAAAGAAAGTCTAGAAGCTGGACTAACCCCAGAATGACATGCTTACACTGTCATAGGGTCGGTCATCTAAGCAAGGACTGCAAAGACCGAGTGACAGAGAAAAGCACTTTTTCCAATGTCAATACCATTAAAGACATCAGGAAGATGAGAAACAAAATGTGGAGGAAAGCTACAAACACTGATGATGCTGGACCAAGCAATACAATTAGTGATACCTTATCCAATAGATCTAGTAACATCACCACCCCCACATAAGCAAAACAAGTAAGTATGGAACTACACTATACAAAGCTATATTTTACATCAGTTCCAATATACATTAATAATATGCCAAATTAGCATGAATGAAGATGCACTATGGTATTACTTGTTATAAATTTGTGAATCTAATCTCATCGATCAATACACACCAAGAATCATTAGTGTACATATAAATGCAAAGTTGTTAATATAAACTGAGAATCGTCGGTAACCATGCAAAAATACACTAAAGTCTTCACTACATACTGAGCTCCATCAGTGAACATGTTAAAGGTCAATTAAATTGACACTTACCCCGAGCAGTGTATACTCATCAAGCTAAAAAGTTGCGTGATGATCAAGCGACTCTATTTTTGACCACTAAGAAGTAGGTAAAGCATTTATTACACCACTTAGGGAATTGTCTATAAAAGGGTGACACAAAGCTCATTATTTCACAAAGCGATTAAGAGCACAGAGCAGAGTGACCAACAACTACCAGATTGCAGAGTGACTCACAAGCACATTCAAAGCTACTCTGACAGATTCACATCAGCTACAAAAGAACAAGTGAGTATCTAAGAATCACTAAGAAAACATATCATTTATGGTGAAAGCCCTAATTTCACAGAAACATGGAAACTACTTCACAAGTTTCCAAGATCAAGAATGCAAAGGATAAAAAGGTTAATCTGATCAAGAACTCTACATGTGAAGAGCCTAAGTACAAATTATACCCCAAGGTTGCTTCACAACCCGATGATGCTAGAGCATTCTCAAGCATACCACCTAGGGTTTTTCTAGTCAAGGGTGTATGAGCCTATATCCACTGTAAGGTTTCAGAGATCGAAGATCTTGAAGGTGAAGAAGCTTACAAGAAGCTTTGCAAAGATGGAAATATTAAGGATGAACATAAACACATTGAGGTAAAAGGGTTGACAAATTCCCTAATGTTCCTAAAGGAATTCAAAACTGAGTGGATTCAGATAGTTCTTAGCCGGGTACATGACCGAAAGATGTGGCTAGATGAGCCAAAACTGATCACCAAGGATATAATACACATAGTAACCAGTTATCCAGTAACCGACAAGGTCAAAGCACTCAAACATCCTCCTCACCCTGATATAGAAAAGATGACAAGTGCAGTATGGGATGGTAGAGGTTTAAAGGTAAACTCCATCACTGATCCAAAACTAAAGTTTGGTGCATGTGTATTGGGATACAAGGTATTCCAAGCCAGCTGGTTAAACAAAATAGCATGCAGAGTAGTTGACACTGCCCATAAGATTGTGAAGAACATATTACAACTGGACCTATCTGAGCTTCTACTGAAGCAATTAGAGGAGAACACGAGGACCATTAGATTAGAAAAATATAATTCATGTAAGTTTGGTTCACTCCTCATGTGTATATTCTTCTACTTTCAAGACTTTTCCCCCCCTTTCGGTAATGTCAATTGGGACACTGTCCGACCAGTAACAATTCAAATTAGCAAATTTATCAAGTCACTAGGGGATAATTTCACATCAATTATGGATGCGTATTTCACTAGATTCAAAGATAGAATGCAAAAGAGGATGAGGATACCTGAACAAATGGTGGAACAATATAAGGATGATATATGTTTCATAGTAGATACTGATAACACCTTGATCAAACCAGCTGTACTGAGGACAATATGGTTACCACCTCTAGATTATGAGATCAACATTGATGAGGAAAAAAATGCTATTGAAGAATTACTGAATGAAGCAGTTGAAAAATCACTACCAAGATCTGGCACCTATGAAGAAGCTAAGGCCAGAATTAAAACATGCCTAGTAGTGAAGAAGATTGACAGAATGAAGACTAAAATGGTTAAGACACTTCAAAAGAAGTTGTTGGTAAATGAAGAAGGAACATAACAACAAGATGTCACCGAGGGATAGTCACCCTTTGGTGAAGGTGAACAATTGAGTGACTCTGAGTCCATAGAATATGATGTACCACCACCAAAGCAACCAAGGACTACTGCTGCACCAAGAACAAGGAGTTAGACAACCAAAGATGAAGATTCCTGAATGGTGAAGAAAGGTACAGTTAGGACCTACAAGAGAAAGCCTCAGACTGGGAAACATGCACCAAGGAAAAGAAGGAAATACATCTGAGGTAAAGAGGAAAAGGATGACACTACACAAGATGAGAGTGAACAAGGAGCTCAACTTGAAAAGCACAAAGGTCCTACGAAAATTAATGAGATTTCCGCATCAATAGTCAAGAAAGGTAGCATATCAAATGCTAATAGAAGGCAATGACTAACCTTATCTCCCAAGGATTAGAAAAATATTGAAGAAGCCATCATTCAGGCAATGATTGCATTCAAATATGTACCATTAAAATTTAATAAAATGATGCCACAAGAATTGAATGACATAATTTTGGCAAGGTGGACATATACACTGCATACCAAAAATTAGATAAGGGAAAGATCCCTAGTCATAATTATGCCACTCGAGTCAAAATTTGAGGAGATTGATGAAATGATGAAGAAGAATAAAAGAAAATTTTCAGCTAAGATGACAGCATACAAGGTAATGGAGGGAAATTTAATAGAGCTTGATAAATAAAGAAATACAACATGGAATGAAATATTCAATCCACCCAAGGAGGATTCAAGCCCTGAGAAGGTATTAGACCTTACCGCAACCCCTCATTATGAAGAGAAAGAGGCCACACCAACCCCAATCTTCATAAATGATACCAAGGACATCAATCTAGTTGAGTTGAAAACATAGGAAGCAAGGCCATGGATTATGTACCTCAAATAAATCATTAGTAGATTCAATAGAGGTCATCATCAAGGATATAACACTTATTAATGATTCTGATGATGAGCCCAAGAAAGATGAAGATATAACTGCTACCACCGAGCAGGAAAATGAAAAGGAAAAAAATACCATGAATGGTACACAGGTCAATATACCAGGACAAATGACTTTATGGATACAAGCTATCAATATCATCTTAGTAGAAAAGGAGAAGACACCTAATCATGATGCAAGCATACCCAAGGATAAGGGTGATGGGGAGTAGAAAAGAATAAATGATGAACACAAAGATACAAGTGGAGAAGAAAAAAAAAGTGATGCCAAGGATAATGAGGAAGAGAAAGCTTCAGAAAAAGATAAGGTTGATGTAGAGACATCTATAACCAACTGACATGTGAATACCAAGTAGCATGATAAAGACACAACACCTCCAAAGCCTTCACCAAGTACATCAGACCAAGCAAAGGAACTTGCTATGACACTACATACAAGTGCTTCCACTAATCTTGTAGAGAAGATGAAGAAGAAGAAGAATAAGAATCTAGTAACATTGGATGAAATCATTGATATACCAGATGGTGATCCTAGAATATTGGATCCAAAGTCACTTACAAAGTATGGTGAACTTTGTAAAAGAAAGGCAATATAGGACAAGCTCAAAAAGGAGCACAAGAAATCAAAAGTCCTGGAGAACACAAAGGAAATAATTTTGTAGATTATACCAGACACAAATATTGATCAAAGTGCACCTATACTTGATCAGTTAGCAGTTCTTACTGATGCCATCACATCACAAAATGTAGATGCAGACAAGGAAATAGAGGAACGTGCTGAGCAGAAGTGTCTATACAAGCTTACTGAGAAAATCAGCCAGGAAGTGGTAGAACAAAAGGTAACACTTTTTGAATTAGTTAGTACTATAGAAATGATAATATCAGAAGTAGTAAACTTAATTCAGAAGTTGTGCACATTATAAACTTTCACTACCGAGCATAGTGACAAGTTCACCAAAATTGATGAAGATCTTAAGGCAAGTGCACAAGGTCTCACAACCAATGAAAATGCATTCAAGTTACATTATGAGAAGATTGTAAAATATAAATGATTGAGATATGAGATTCAAGAGGCAGAATCCAAACTCTGAGGTGAGGTAACTGAGCTCCAAGCTCTACTACTACCCAATCTCACATTACTGCAACAACATATGACTTCGGTAAGAACATTAATTGCCACCTCAGAGATGTCTGTAAAATAGAGCATATATGATATGGATGCCAGAATCACCTTGGAAATCATGACCCTTGAGCACCTCAAAGAGAAATGGGAGAAGAAACTGGAGGACATTCAAAAATCCCATTCCCACATTTTTGACAAATTGTAAGTAGAACACCTTTGTCATCATTTTCAAAAAAAGGGGGAAATGATATGATAAAGGGGGAAATAATAGAAAAGGGGAAATGATAAGGTGAAAGGGGGAAATTATAGAAGAGGAAATATATCTATAAAGGAAAATTTAACATGTACATATACTATACCGAGGTATGCACATAGGGGGAGTCATATTGACAAGGTAAACATTTTGGTGTACATACTGAACATTCCAGTTTTGCACATATCTGTTTTTGATAATAATGCCAAAGGGGGAGATTGATAATCCTAAAGGATAATACATTTTTTCATTAGTATACAAAGGAAAATTGTTTTTAAACTGTCGGTAACATGATCACTGAAAGGCAGGTTTATAGTGCAACCTGACAACAGTTCACAAAGGTCACTGAAAATTCTAAGTGCACTATTACCAACAAACAATTTACATTGTAAAATGACAACACACTTTATTGAGAAAACTGACAACACAATTCAAAGAGTAACTTGATAGACAAATTCTAAGAGCAAACCAACGACTCAGTCTACAGAGCAACCCCAAAAGCAAAATGTCTATAGAGACATCATCGAGGAAAGACTACAGAGCAACCTGAGCACCTGTCTACCGAGAGACATCTTTAATTATAAGAAATGTGGATTTGAGTTACACGTCAGATAAAACACTTGAGTTTTATAATTAGCTTTGATTCTTATCTTTAAAACCATTTCTTGAGGGACAAGTAAAGCATATGCAATTTTTATAATCAGTTCAACTGATTAAAAACATGCAAACTAGGAGATCAAGGTCAAGTTGTAAACCTTTGATCATAGAGTTTTCATTGAAAAGAGTGAAACCTAGATAGGTCAATTCATTGTATAAATAAATGTATATATCAACCAGACAATGATTATTGTAGCCACAATAGACATATATGGATCAGACAAAGAGTTTTATGTAGAAGGACAACAAAAGATGAAATCAGTTATGAAGAACAAGATTCAAGGCTACCAAGCAGAACAGAGGTATTAATCAATCACTACAGGTGATACTTATACATTGTGTACTTAAAGGATCTATATTCAGCAATTAAATATTGCACACTATCAGGTCAACAAGTATTTTTCACCGCATTCTAACAAGTGTAGAAAATAGAAGAAATCCTTTCAGAAGGTGGATTAAACAATCCTTATGTAAATCTATTAACCGAGTCCACACTTAAAAGTGTTGCTAAATCTCTTAACTAATTAGATTTAGATAATTGAACACATCTGATATAGATCATCATAGCTCACTTACAAAATGAAAATATCACTAGAAAACATACTGAATGACCAAACATGATTACGAGTAGGGAACAACACAATTTTCAACATTTGAAGAACACTAAAGATGTTTTGAACAAGTCTGATAGAAGCGTCTACTATCAAAGAAGAGAAATAATACCAAAGTATTAAACTTAGCTTCATCTATAAAAAAACTAGCATCAAAGACAATAAAAACAATATAACATTAATTTGTATGCTCCAAGTAACTGTAGTAATGCCAAAGCAACAAACTCAACACAAGATGCTAAACTCACTATTATAAGAAGTAGTAGTTTTATAATAAGAAATAGTGATCAAGGGGATTGATCCAATCTCCTATTGAATATTAGGCATAAAAAACCTCCTCAAGACAAATATTATTGACAATCCCTTTATGGAAAAGATGCCAATACATTATCTATGCTCTAGGGATTTCGGTTCCTTTTGCTACTTGGAATGCAGGAAGAGAGATAAAGCTACAATGCAAAAAATATAATTATGAACTTGTTTAAGCTATAAATAGATCTAAATTTATGACAGCCGAGATCGTGGAAACACATGTAACTGCTAATCTGAGATCTTGAGTCTGTAACCTGTCTCCAGAATGAATTTGATCCTATTCTAGGAGGTTCAAAGAATTTCAAATGTTTTGTACCTAGGAACAAAATGTTTCAAATTTTCTATTCCAGGTGCTTTTGACTAGAATTTTTAGGGTCTCTCTACAAACTCTTGATCTTCTTGGAAAAGTTCAGACAACTGCACAACCTATTCCTACACACAAAAAATGGGGAAGAAGGTTGTGGAAAGGGGTTTTCCTTTATAAAATCCCTGTTTAGGCATCAACCTTTAAAATATAATGAAATTTCATAAAGGAAAGATGAATAAAAGCTAGATCTAAATTGTGAATTACCTCATAGCTTGATGACACAATGCCTCTTTTGATGTAATCAAAAGTGTTAAAGAAATAGCTTAAACTCCACAAAAGCCCAAAAGGAAATCATGAAAGATAAGAATTATGTAATGGATGTTGTATTTTTCCACAATGCTTGATGAAGAAGAATAAATCTTTGAAGACTTAAGGAATTGAATGCTTGAAGACTTTGATAATGCTTGGATTCAAAATTTTAGAAGAGAGGTTGAATTCCAATTTCTTGATAATCCTTGATAATGTTGGTTGCCAAAGTGAGGAAAGATAGGGTGTTTATATACCTCATCTTGCATTTAAAATTCAAAAATAAGCTAGGCTGACCACAAGATCTATTTTCCCACCAAAACCTTGACATAGAGCTCCAGGCTGAATTTGGGCCAAATATGTGAGAACATACATTTAAATCACTCTGTTCCTGGGCATGGGTTTTTGAAATGTTTTGTGCCTAGAGAAAACAACCCAAATTTGAACTGGGTGCCAGGATGATAGGATAGATGCTATACTAGTAGGCACAAGTGATTTTGAGATCGAGAAAATGTACAAAATGCCACAAATGGTAATATAGGACCCATGTAGGCTAATACATAATTGAAGAGGAGAAATAATAAAGGAGCACACTTAAAAATAAGGGCTTACCTTGAATTTTAAAGAAATTGAATCAGTACAAGATTTTAATATTAATTTAAAGGTCCAATGAATGTTAGGAGAGTGTAAAATCAATGTGGATCCCATACATACTAAAATGGGTCTAAAATGAGTCTAATTATAGATGCTAACTTTTTGGGATGGTGCACAAACAAACAAAGTGATATCTTTTGAACCAAACTAAACATTACTAGATAAATAGTAAATCCACTTTGAATATTCTCATAGATTCCATACATATGCATCATCATTAACAAGCTAAAATTACATAAATATTTGAACAAGGAACTTCACAACATCATCGCCAGAGGACTAAATAGGAACTCCCTATCACCATCATAACTATATTAAGAACACATTTGGAAATGTGTATTATTAGATGAAAATCTTCTACACCAAAGGAATTGAAAATGTATAAAACATATGAAATATCTTAAATCATATTCAAAAGAAGGAATTAATACCCACCACAATTCTTACATTCATACCAAACTGACGGGTCTGAATACATTCGAACCGTCAACAATAGCACAACCGAACCAATAAATAAAGTACCAACAAATCTGTCACCAATCATTCTTACAACCTATCAATACTTCATCCTTTCAACAAGTTTGACATTAATGATAACAAATATCTATATTTACAACAATATCCTCCTTTGACATCAAGGAAAAAGGGTAACATGCCAATCTTCTACCATACCAAATTTCACTGCTCCCCTTGAGAGCACCAACCCACATTAGCCTCAAAGACAAAAGATAAAGCTTTGAGCCCCCCTTGGAAAGATGCATATCAGAACCATACTTTTCCTAACAAATACAATTTTCTGAAAATACTTTCATCTCTTCAATAGATCTTCCTTCTTCCAACAATAATAGGAAAATTTTTGAGACTAAGATCAATTCAGTACCCAATGGAGAATGGGGGAATAAAGATTGTGAAATTATTTCTTTCACTTAGAACCTTAAATATCTCTTAATTAGAAAGGGAATCAACACCACTAGAGGTTACATATCCATCCTCAAGCCTTTCTTCCATGCTATTTGACTCTTGTACCCAGAACTTCTGTATCACTTATTTCTCTTCATTGATATTGATCTTCTTTACTGAAACCTTGTTTTCCTCAATTATCCTTCTATAAAACTTTGTGATATGATGAAATCTGTTGCAACTGTAACATACTAGAATAACCTATGGTCTTCCTCCATTACTTCTTCCAATATTATTGTTTACCTTGTACTTAGGACCTTTATGTCCATACACATTACAAACTTATAACAATATCCATTGAAATTTCTAACATTTTTAACCAAGTGTTCATCTGCATATGTATTCTTCTTTATCTTACTCCTACACTCAACTACCATATGTCTACACTTATTGCAAAAGTAGCATCTTATATTAATTGATTGGTTTATGATCTGGCTTTTGCATTCACTAGCTCTATGACCATACTCATTACATGAAAAATACTTACCAACATAATTAGATAAGTACCTAATTTTTACAGAAGAAGGGGAACACCTAGAAACATTCCTATTCTAATCTTGGCTGGGTTCATTATTAACTCCTTTCATTGTAGAGTTGTCCCTCGATCTACTTATGTCTTTGTTCTTTCTCTTTTCTTCTAAAAATTCAAACTTGTTACAATATTTGAACTTGTTAATTTGTTCTTTTACATCCTTTGACTCTTTTTTTTGCCTTTGTACTTCTTTTTCAAACCTAGTACATTTCTCTACATCAGTTTTGTTCGGAATAACAATCCACCAACACAACTAAGAGGGGGGGGAGGTGAATCAGTTATGAGATAGATTATTAAACATTATAAACCAAAACTTTAATCCAAATGATAACATAGTAAATGAAACACCATAACACAATCCTTTGTTGTTGAGGAAACCCTATTAAAGGTAAAACCTCGGTGGGAATTAGCACCCACAAATAGTGTACTGAGAGTATAGTATCCCTGGTAAAATATTTAGCCCTATTAGGAGCTTATTAATGCATTATAGTAAATTTTACCTATTAAAGGACATACCCTGTTAGGATTCAAGAGTAACAGTAGGCTCACTGCCCAGGAACAATGCCTCAAGAAGGTTAAATCCACCTTTAGGACTTAATGTCCAAAATGCAAGTGTATATGGAATATACAATCCAATGAATTGTCTGATAGCAACTATCTTTTCTTGATCAGTTCCAATGAAGTCTCTTAATCACATCCTCTACTCTACATCCAATAAACTTTGCACAAACAAGCTCACAGCTTCCACACTTTATTGTTACCCCACTTCACCATAAAAGAAACAACTTTATTTTATACAGATTTACAATAAGCAATTAGGTCAGCCAATTAAGTCTTCCCCAATGCACAATAATTATTTAGTCCCTTACAAAGATACACATGGTACATATAAAAAGTAAAAATCAATTACAATTCATCAATTATAATCCAAGATCTGTAATCCATGCTCACAATCCCTAATACATGCTCCATCTCTGAAGTTGGCCCCAAATAGGTCTCCTCCAGAACACATGCCACAAATGACATCACCAAGAGTCATGCGACCCAAGAATTATAATACACATTCCTAAACATGTCTTTTACCATTACCCAAGCTCTCATAACATGAATCTACATCGTACACAAGCTATCCTCAAAACCAAGAGACTAACTCTGTCAAAGATTACTATCACTGTCCAGTACCCAGTCTTCACTAAAATATATGTAACTTACTCAATCTAAAATATTAATCCACACGACCTTAGAAATATGATCAAAAAACATCCTTGTACACATCATCATCTTCACACATTCTTAATCAACCGAATAGTATGCATACACTTGTGTCATTCAACTAAGCAATTATAGTAACCAGTCTGTTCTGCCTCAATAGAAATATACGTTGACATTAGTGACAAAACATGAATTCCAAAAACAACATCATAAACAAATTCCAACAATCTTCCCCTTTGGAATTGATGGAAACATATGGGAAAATCCATCAACCCAAAAGTACTCTCTCTCAATACAATTTTCTCAATATCCTCAACATAACTCTCCCTAAAACAATAGGGATTTTCACATTGAATCTCTCCCCCTTTGAAAACAATGGAAAAGGGTGCCATTACTCTACTTTTGACCATCTTTCCTCTACAAGGTGTAGCTTTTTCAAATCTTCATGCCTACAATAACCATGTGCAAAATGACCCAAATGTGTTCTATATTGTTCCTTTGATCACACCCCCTAAGGAGTAGATCCATACATGAAGTCCATGAAATGATATAGCTATGAAAGCTAATGGAATGATGCATTCCTACATTAATTTAGTTCTCACAAGGAGGGGCTCTCACCCCAAGCACACCTCTAGGATACTCAAAGACATCCTTTGGAAAAGGTTTTTGTAAATACATATGTTATTTGTTCCTTTGTGCTGATATACTCCAGTCTAATCTCCTTCTCTGCAATCTTGTCTCTCAAGAAATGATAATTAATGGAAATATGTTTAGTCTTTGAATGCATAACTAGATTTTTTGACATATTCATTGTGCAAGTGTTATCACAATGGATAACCACTAGCTCATCAAAAGTTATCCCAGTGTCCTTCAACATTTGCTTCATCCAAACAATCTGTGTGCAATTTATAGCAGCAACAACATGCTCTGATTCAACAATGGACTGAGCTATACAATCCTACTTTTTACTTAACCAAGAAACCAACCTTTTCCAAAGAAATAATGCACCACCACTTGTACTCTTTATGTCATTAACATTTCCTTCCCAATAAGCATCAGTATAAGCATGCAAAACAAAATCATTATATTTTTTTATATCATAAGCCATAATCCAATGTTCCTTTCAGATATCTAAATATTCTTTTTACAACAACAAGATGTATCTCTTTAGGATCTGCTTGATATCTTGCCATAATTCCAACTACATTATCAATATCTAGTCTAGTGTGTATTAGATATTGTAGAACTCCAATCATAGATCTGTACTTTTTCTGAAAAACACTTTGAGATTTATCAGTAGTAGTAAGGTTGTGACCAGTAACCATAGGTGTGTTAACAAGTTTACAATCTTCCATTCCAAACTTTTTCAACATTTCTTTAAGATACTTGGTCTGAGAAATAAAAATACCATTCTTGTTCTGATTAATTTGCAACCCAAGGAAAAATCTCATCTCACCAATCATTGACATCTCAAATTCATTTTTCATTTCCTTAAAGAACTTTTTACTCATTACATCATTTCCTCCAAAAATGATATCGACAAAAAAAACATCAACTATTAAAATTCCATCTTTACTAGTTCTTAAGTACAAATTACTGTTTGCATTACCTTTTATAAAACCAAGATGAAGTAGATACCTGTCCAATCTAGCATACCATGCTCCAGGTGCTTTTTTTTAGTCCACACAAGACTTCTTCAACTTGCAAACCATGTCCTAATATTTTGTTAGAAGAAATCCATCAGACTATTCAATATATACTTTCTCCTCTAGATCTCCATTCAGAAATACAAATTTCACATCCATCTGGTATTTTTTAAAGTCTTTGTGTGCAACATAAGCAAGAAATAATCTTATAGCCTGAAGCCTAGCAACAAGAGAAAATGTTTCTTCAAAGTCTACACCTTCTTGTTGTGAGTAGCCTTTACAAACCAGTCTTGCCTTATTTCTTACAACCATTCCTTCTTCATTCATTTTGTTTCTGAAAACCCACTTAGTTCCTATAACATTCTTATCTTTAGGTCTAGGAACCAGTTCCCAAGTGTTATTTTTATATATCTGTTCCAATTCTTCCTGCATAGCCTTAGTCCATGATTCATCTCTACATGCCTCATCAGTAGTTTTTGGTTCAACTTGAGAAATCAAGCAATTTTCATCTCTTAATCTTGATCTTGTCATCATGCCTTTATTTGCATTGCCAATAATATGATTTTTAGGATGGTTTTTCTTAACATACCTCAGATTCTTAGAAATTTAGTAGAATAATTTGAGTCATCTTGACATACCTCTATCTCATGATCAATCTCAAAAGGTTCCTATTGATCTTTAGTAACCTCCTTGTTCTCTATAGTCTTGTTACAGCCATATATTCTTTCCTAAATCTGGAAATTTTCATCAATCCTGACATTAGCACTTTCAATCATCTTCCTCAATCTCAGATTGAAACATTTATAAGCTTTTATCTTAGTATAATAACCAAGGAAGATTCCTTCATCACTTATAGCATCAAACTTTCCTATCTCATCATCTCATTTGATATAGCATTTACTACCAAATATTCTAAAATATTTCATAGTAGGAGTGTGATTAAACCATAATTCAAAAGGAGTCTTACTTGTACCTTCTTTGATCTGAACTATATTCAAATTATAAGTAGTAGTACCAACAACTTCTCTCTAATTAACGTGTGATACATTTCCTTCTAGAAGCATGGTTCTTACAACATATAATATTGTTTTGTTTCTTCACTCTACCATCCCATTTTGTTGTGGTGTCCTAGGAGAAGATGTCTATCTGTATATTCTATGCTCTTCACAGCAGGTATTGAAAAATATTAAGTAAACTCTCCACCTCTATCTGATCTTAAACATTTTATCTTTAAACCTGATTCATTCTCAACTTTTTCTTTGAATACCTTGAATTTTTCAAAAGCATCATATTTCTCTCTCAGATATGTAACCCACATCATCCTAGAAAATTTATCAATAAAAATTATGAAATACCTTTCACGATATTAAGATATTGTTCTTCTAGGACCAAACAGATTTGTATGCACCAGATCCAAGTTCCCTTTCACTGAGTAAGATTTTATTTTAAAACTGCTTCTAGTCTGATTTCCCATTACACATTCTCTATACATGGTGTTAGATGGTTTCAAAATCTTTGACAGGTCTCTAAAAACATTAGTCATACTTGCCTTCACAATATTATCAAAATTCACATGAAAAAATCTTCTATACCATGACCAACTATCATCAACATTCACAACAAAACAAGAAGCCTCAGATGTATTCAATTCAAATACATTACCTCTTGACTTAGTACTAGATGCAATAAATTCTCCTGACTTACTTATGATATAACATTTCCCATCAATGAATTTTAATTGATAACTTTTGTCCACCAGTTATCCAACACTTAAATAATTATGCTTAAGTCCATGAACAAGTAACACATCACCAATATTAGTCCTTCCATCCAAAGAAATAGATCCAACTCTGATGATAAGCTTAGGAGTGTTGTCACCAAATCTCACAACACCACCATCATACTTGGTAAGCTTAACAAATTTATTTTTATCACCAGTCATATGGTGTGAACAACCACTATCTATGACCCATTCAGATTTCTTTTCAACATGTGACACTAGGGTTCTCTCTTCATGAATAGGTTCATCATCCTTGATAGCAATAAATCCAATCTCATCATAATCAATAACATCATCATCAGAAACACCTTCACTAGCATAGTATCATTCCTTATCCTTGGAATACTTAGGTTTATAAAATTTAGATTTATGCTTAGGAACCCTTGTAGGAAATCTAGATGCAAAATGACCTATCTTATTGGATGAAAAAAAATTTAGAGGTAAATTTGCTCAAACTTACCCTTACCTCTCTTTTGTCTTCTAGCGATCAAGGCCACAATTTCATCTAACTTCCTTTCTTCTTCTCGTATCTTTTCCCAGTCATCAACATATTCACCAAGATCTTCACACAAGTCACTTCTACTGGTGCTCATAGTCCATGATAAAGTCTTGCTATTCCTATGCACAATCACCTTGAATGTTGTCTCAAAATTAGGTAATGAATCTCCCAGCTCTACAGCCTCAAAAGTAGTTAATTTTGCAATCAACATCTCTCTATTGAAGTTCACCGTCAAAGGTATGATCTCTATAACTTGCACTTTAGTTTTGCAAACATGTGTCAAAGATCTAAGAATTTTTTCTATCACTTCATCTTCATTGTATGTGCCTCCAGATTTTGTAATGCCAATAAAAACCTATGTAACTCTCTATACATATGCTCTAATATTCTCTTCCTCTTTCATTTTCAGATTTTCCATCTTTGTCTTCTAGTTTTGTAACTTCACTTGCTTAGTAAACTTATCTCCTTCATAGTGCTTCCAATATTGAGCAAATTTTATGTGCAAAATACAAGTCTTTAACCTCTATGAATTCACCTTCAGAGAGAACACTAATCAGTGCTTCTCTTGCAACTATGTTATAAGAAAACAACTTCTTTTCATCACCAGTAGCTTTATCCAGTTCATCTTCTATCTTGACCAACTCATCTTTCTTTGTAATCATCCAATAGTCAATTCCCAAACACAACAAATGAGTACTCATTTTGTTCTTCCAACTATCAAATTTTTTAGGATTAAACTTCAGACTATCCTTCCTGTAGTATGTCATTCTTAAGATCACCTCAAGTTGTTAAGCTTTCTCTCTAAGGACTAGAGGTTCTGATACCAATTTTTACGAATAACAATCCACCAACACAACTGAGAGGGAAGGGGGGGGGGGGTGAATCAATTGTGAGATAGATTATTAAACATTATAAACCAAAAATTTAATCCAAATGATATCACAATAAATGCAACACCATATAACAATCATTTATTGTGGAGGAAACCCTATTAAAGGTAAAACCCCAGTTGGAATTGGCACCCAAAAATAGTGTACTAAGAGTATAGTATCCCTGATAAAAGATTTAGCCCTGTTAGGATCTTATTAATGAATTACAATACATAGTCCCTATTAAAGGACATACCTTGTTAGGATTCAAGAGTAAAAGTAGGCTCACTACCTAAAGAAGGTTAAATCTACCTTCAGGACTTACTTTCTGAAATGCAAGTGTATATGAAATATACAATCGAATGAACTATTTGATAGCAACTGTCTTTGCTTGATTAGTTCCAATTAATTCTCTTAATCACATCCTCTACCCTACATCCAATATAATTTACACAAACAAGCTCGCAACTTCCACACTTTGATGTTAACTCACTTCACCATGAAAGAAAACAACTTTCTTTTATACAGATTTATAATAAGCAATTAGGTAAGCTAATTAAGACTTCCCCAATGAACAAATAATTAATTAACCCCTTACTAAGATACACACGGTACCTATAAAAAGTAAACATCAATTACAATTCATCAAATATAATCAAAGATCTGTAATCGACGCTCACAATCCATAATACATGATCCATATCTAAAGTCGGCCCCAAATAGGTCTCCTTGAGAACACATGCCACAACTAACATCACCAAGAGTCCTGCAACCCAAGAATCATAAAACACATTCCTCAACATGTCTTTTTCCATTCCCCAAGCTCACATAACATGAATCCATATCACACACAAGTTATCCTCAAAACCCATAGACTAACTTTGTCAAAGATCACTATCACTATCTAGTACCAAGTCTTCACTAAAAAATATGTAACTTACTCAATTTGAAATATTAAGCCACATGACCTTAGACATAACATCAAATCACATCCCTGTACACATGATCATCTTTGCACATTCTGAATCAATCGTACAATACACATACACTTTTGTCAGTCAACTAAGCAATAGTAATAACCAGTCTATTCTACCTCAATAGAAACATATGTTGACATTAGTGACAAAAAATGAATTCCAACAACAACATCAGAAACCAATTCCAACAAGTTTCGGTCAATTCTGATATTAGATTCAATGTTTTTTTTTCCTTGGTCAGAATCTATTTTTCTTCAACCATTTTTTTCCAGCTCTTATATTTTGTATCGTCTTAAAATGGAAGCACTTCCAATTTGGTAGGTTTAGCACCCTCGTTTAACACATTTTCATATTAGATTTGCATTTAGGATGCACATGCACTTGATTCTACATTTCTAGGTGAAATTAGGGTTAGTGTCATGCAAGACCTCCTTAATCTCCCTTTCTATGATTCCATCTTTTTGGGTAGAACCTATGTATTGGCTCTCCTAAATATTCATCACACTTGCTCTTTGGACTTTGTGCCTCTATCTAACATCCTGATATATTTTCTAACCTTCCTAGGTCCCTGGTTGACCTAGGAATCTCACATATTTCCCAAGGTGACCAGCCTAAAAACTTAGTTTAGGGTTGAGGTTGACCCTAACCTAGGTCAGGGTTGAGGTCAACCTTGACCTAGGTCAAGGTCAAGGTCATCCTTGACCTAGGTCAAGGTCGAGGTTAACCTTGACCCCTATTAGGTGATGGTCCCCACTTTCAAATCTGGAGCCTATCGGGGTTCTAAAACTTAAAATAGGTCCCTAGGTCTAGATGTGGAAGTGTTTTTCCTGATATTCATATTAATACATCCCCTACTTGGTTGGTGATTGTAATTGGACTATAATTCAAGGTGAAATTTGAATTTGGGTCCCTTGCATTTCCCTAGGAGGTCTATATTGAGATCTCTATATAAACACTCTCTTTTGCCTTCATTTGGAGAGGATGAAAAGACATGAGATGACATGGAAACATGACATGAAAGAATCATAAGATGATATGCTACAATTATGATTTTGATATGATGATGAGGCAATGAAGCAAGAGGATGATATAGAAGGACAAGACATGATGATGCATTAAGAGATTCAAGCACTTTTGTAGACAAGCCATTGCGGATTTTCTTTGGATCAAGAGAGACATCTTCCTTCTTTCCTTCTTCTTGGATCCACCATTTTCAACCTTCAAGCATTCAAAAGATATTATCATGGGGTAGAAATTATGGATTGTGAGTTTGGTAGGAGTACTTTAGCCTTGGGGGCTTGGTATGCTTTCTTTATCACATTCAAATCTATGCATTTCTTTCTCATTTTCAATTCATGTTAGGATTTTTAATCTAGAGGATTAGATCTTGACATTACACATTCAAAAGAAATAGAAAAATACATTCTACTATATTTGTCTATTCATGGAGGTGGAGATCACCAAAATAGGGGTTTGAATAAGGAAAAACCCTATACAGCCACCCTAAAACCCCTCTTTTTCAAATATTTGTAGGTGCTATTTCGGGAGTTATAGGTTCAGGAACAATGAAATAGAGTATAGATCCGGATACCCTTTTTAGCAAACTTCTGGGATTTGTTATGCCCTGCATACCCGTCCCTACATTTTGTGTGCAAAATGTTGGGTCCCCTCTTTTTACTTTGGCTCTTGCCTTATTTTCTTTGCTTTCTTCATTTTCCTCTCCAGGATTTTCCTCCCGTGAGGTTTATTTTCTTTCTTCTTTTGTCTTCTTGTGTCTTCGGGACCCAGTCCTGGAGTTTGTTCTTTCCAGAACCGGATTTCGGACTCCAAGATTCTTTGCCATGGTGTCTTCTTCTCACAAGAAGGTATGGTTGCAAGGAATCCCTGGGCTTGATGTCTGGAGGTTTGCCTGCTCCAGAGTTTGTGGAGGAGAGGGTAACTCATTTTTACCCTACAAGTATAAATGAAAATTATTTGTCACTTTCACAGTTACCATGATTAAAACACTTAGAGAATTCAAAGCGATTCTTAGGTGATTTTAACTGTGATTAAGTTGTGAGTTGTTCTATGCTTAGTGGTTGATTACTAGATGATTTGTGGTGTCTGTTTGTGATCATTCGAGGGTGGAATTTTTGTAGAAGTACTCCTAGTGCCTCTCCCCTACTATCCTCGGTACTTCCAGGTAGGTTCTCTGGTTTCTGCTTTTTGTTCTTTCTAGTTTTGTTTCGGTTTCATTTTCTCTATCTTTATGGTTTCCATTTTTCGTGTGTTACTTCTGGTTTGCTTCTTGTTGGTGGGTTGGCTCTGCTAGAGGGTCGTCTACCCTTTGTGTAGTTGAAATCTAGTGTTTATAGTGTACATTGTCTAGGGTAGGCCTCGGGCCTATGTAAATGTTTATAGTCAGGTAAATAGTCTATAAACAATTTGTAAAGCTTGCAAATACTATGTATTTTAGTGTATATGCATTTTAGCCTTCGACCCTCTATAAATTTGTGCATATATCTTGTGTATATCCCTCTAAACTGACAAGTTCATCATGCTCTATCATGTGTTTTCACTCACCATACTGAGCTCATCGAGACAGAGTCACCACGGTTCCAACTCAGCACCTCACTGGTTTGAGCCATGGTGGCTTTCTCTCTCCTCTGTCTCATCACCTTTATGGTAGGATTAATTTCCCATGAGTGGGCATTCAAACCATGTCCCATCTGGCATTCAATTTTACCCTATGTTAGCCCACTTATTGCCATTAATGCCTTTATGTCACCCGTCACGTGACCATGTGCCAACCCACGTCAACCGAATATGGTTTCCCTCTAGTCACGTCGACATGGTAACGACTAGTTCATCTGGACTCTGGGTCCCGAGTGATCCCTTGTCCCTCATTTCCCCTTGCCACTTGATTCAACACCCCAGAGTCCTACTCACATCTATTTCAAGTATTTCAGGATTTTGGTATGTACTAACACTTATTGGATAGGTGCAGGGTGGTGATGAATTCCCCGGAGTTCCTAATATTCTTTTATATATACCATGTTCTAACGGTTCTCTGGTCTTGCAGGTTGCGGATAAGCTAAGCAAGATGTATGAAGTAATCACCCCTCCTGATAGCCTAGAGCTACCTACCACTTCCACCCAGGTGGCCACAAAAACCAAGGCCAAGGGTTGTTAGCAAAGCTGCCCTTGACCTCCAAATATCCAAGGGAGGGTGTCCTTGTGGGATCCAAGGTGGAATCCAAAGTTTAAGAAATAATAGACACAGAGCCTAGACCTTGGGCTGAAATGCAAGGCTTGATCCAAGTTGTCTATAGGTTGAAGGCCACCGGAGACAATTTGGCCACTTAGCTTTCCACCTCCAGCATCATTAAGGTGACAAACTTTTCATGTTCGGTGCAATCACTAGAGTTAATAATCTAGCTAGCAACTTTATATAACACACCTACTCAGGCCATTCTACTCCCAGATCCCTGACCATTATAGTATCTAGCAACAATTTTCACCCTAGATGCAACAACTTTTGCCTCAGGGCTAGGGATCCCATAGTTCAAGGGGTCCATTATACAGAATCGGGTCCAGACATTGTAGGAGTTTGAGGACGCTGCCCTTATCTCCCGACAGTATCTCAATAGCCATTGGATGAAGTCCCCAAAGAGGGATTGTAGGAGGATGAAGATGGAAATTCCCCGTCAAGAGTTCAAAGAGCCCATTCAGGCGGGCATTATATTCTTGTTTAGGATCTTCGGATTGCCCCATGCCCAAGATTTCTCGGCATGGATGTACTACTTTTTGTACTCCATCACCACTCACAGTTAAACCTTCAACTGGGCAGATATCATAGCCAATCACATGGACACGTAGTTGAATGGCGTCATCCAACATTCCAAGTTTTACATGACATCATACATGTTATGGGCACTTTCCCAACAGAGATTGACTTTTCCAGGATTGGGAACAGTTGGGGAACTTGGACACTGATGAAATTATTTTTCCATTAGTATACTCAGAGAAAAAACACAGATAGAAGGCATTATCAGCAGACAAAAAGAATCACCGGTGGACCACAAGCAGTACCGGTGAATTGCAAGCATACCCAATAGGACAAAGAATTTTGAGAAAAATGCTAAGTATAAATTGACAAGCATCACTGACGACCACAAGCATCACTGATGAAAACAAGCATTACTGGCGACACAGTTTCCAGAATCAACCTGACAGGAACAGACAAGCATACCTGGCGACATGTTCAGAGAAAGGAACATCGACGACCAAGAATATCGACCATTAGAACTGACAGTCAGAAAAGCCACAAATTGTGGATCTAATTTATACACGGTGGATAAAGAAAAGTTATTCTATTTTGTAGAATTGTTTTTTTTTTATGGTCATGCAACCTTTATGTAAACGCTTTAAAGCATCCTAATGGATCTAAAGCATATCTAACTACAAATCAAGATCAAGTTATATATCTTGAATCTAGAGTTAACTTGTGAATGCATGAATCAAGAATTGAACCTAAGCTAGTATAAATAGATGCTCATACTCAATTGTGAGTACATGAATTCTTTATAATTGATAGCCACAAAGAGCATCTAAGGAGTAGAAGGCAAAATTCATGCAAAAGATCAGAAACATAATACATCAGTTATCAAGAACACACAGAGGCTACTGACAAGTAGATAAAGGTAATACTCAATCATGGAAGGATGATTAATAGTATTTTTGGAGCTTTAAAGGATATGTTATCAACAATTGAAGATTTCATTTAACATCAGATAAAAGACTTATGTAGTTGCATTCTAACAAGTGCATCACATCTAAAATCCTTTTGTAGAAGGTGGACTTAACCGTCCTTTGTAAATCTCTTAACAGAGTGCACACTTAACAGTGTTTTTGAAAGCTTCAAATGAATTAGATCTTAATAGGTCTCTACTCTAATATTCCTAACAGGGTAGGTCATCAGAAGTGACCAAATTGTAAGCCTTAACCGGCTCTTCTTATCTGCAGATAGTGAAGTTTGTGGGTAACAATCCCCACCGTAGTTTTTACTTCCTTAACATGAGTTTTCTACGATATCATATCTTGTGTCATGTGTTATCTAATTTCATGAATGTTTCTATTATTGTTACATATCAGAAAGAATGTATGATATGATTTCATCTGCATAAAGAAAGATGAACAGATAGATAAGTTAAATTACAAACTGATGACTAAGGGTTAATGGGCTAACCAAGAAAAGTTTTAGAGGTACTGATTCACCCCTCCCCTCTTAGTACATCATCTGAATATATTCCAACAATTGGTATCAGAGCCAAGTCTCTCTCTTGAAAATCTTAAAGACTTGAGAGAAAAGATTAGAGCAATGGATAAGTTTAGACTGGATATGACTATTGAGAATGAGCAGTTACAAATGCAACTAAACTTTGAGCAGTATAAGGAGGTGAAGATAAAATTAAGAAAACTTCTTGATGAAAGACAGGTTATGGAAACCAAGCTGAATGAGAAAGACTACAAAGAAATGGAAATACAAGAGTACTTTGAAGCACCAAAATCATCATTGAGAAAAGCTTCAAATGCATCAGTTGAAGAAATTACAAGTATGTAGGAGATCAATCTACATCTGACAGATCAAATCAAGATGCTGCAAATCGGTCAAGAGACTCAAATGGTAAAAATGATTGATGTTATGAATGATGCAAGAAAATCTGAAAATGAAAGAAGACTAGCAATTGATGATAGGAGAAAAATTATAGAGAAGCTACAAGATAAAGAATCAGAGATTCAAAGACTCACTGAGCATCACCATGAGGTCACCAGCCAGATTATTCTTATGAGTCAAGAAGCAAACAGATTAAATACAAAACTCATAGAAAGAATACAGACCATTGGTGAACTAAGGGAAGAAAATGAAAAATCAAAGTATGAAATCAGAGTTCAGAATCAACACAATGAACTGATCAAAAAGGCTGAGGATAGCAACAAACGGATGGATGATTTTCTTGATGGACAAAGAAGAGTCAACAACTACACAGGATTAGGATACAATGAGAATGGAGAATACTCTAATCAATTTGATAAGAGGAATGCTTTCACAACCCCAAGATCCAAGAAGTTGTCATGCAATCATTGTGGAAAACTAGGCCACACCTCAAACATCTGCAAAAGCAAAATAAAAGGTATTTCTCAAGCACAATCTACTTTTATTGGTAATTGTTATAAATGTCAAAAGAAAGGACACAAGGCACATGAGTGTAGATTCAAAGTGATAAATCCAAAGAGAAAAACCTACATGGACAAATACTGTCCTACATGCAAGATGAATGGGCATACACACAAGGAATGCTGGAAAAGGAACAACAAGGCATGGACTTAGAAAGAACCTGATAAAAGCTACAAACCAACTAGAGAAGGTAACTCATATGTTTGGGACTATAACACATGGGTAAATTGCACAACATGTGGAAGGTATGGTCATTTTTCTACCAACTGTATGAGAAAATGGACCAGAAGGTCAAGAGGATGGACCAATCTAGGTATGGCATGTTTACATTTTCATAATGTTGGACATGTGATAAAAGATTGCAAAGACCGACTGACAGACACAAATACACATCCCAATGGAAATACCATTAATAACATCAAAAGAATGAGAAACAAGATGTGGGTAAAAGCCACAAACACTGAAGGTGCTAGTACAAGCAATGCAAATGGTGACACCCCATCCAATGGATCTGGTGACATCACTACATCTAACTAGATTGC
>MU223610.1:3427262-3440155 GCA_018584345.1 Thuja plicata
TGTTACATATCAAAAAGAATGTATGATATGATTTCATATGCATAAAGAAAGATGAACAGATAGATAAGTTAAATTACAAACTGATGACTAAGGGTTAATGGGCTAACCAAGAAATTTTTTAGAGGTACTAATTCACCACTCCCCTCTTAGTACATCATCTCAATATAATTCCAACAAGAAATGGGCAAGGTCAAGTAACACCATGGGATCATTATCCCCAAATATAGTGGGAACTCAGCTTCCTAAACTTCTGTCGGGTAAATGATGCTTTCATTTACCACAACATCCTAACACTTACTCAGGATTCTGGGTACTGATTTTCACAGGCGATAATGAATTTAGATAGCACCTATGGCCACTATTTTATTTAGTTCCAACACCACACATATATTCGGGTGACCGACTTCTCCGGGAAGCCCCATCTTCTTCCTAGGTATTGCGGGGACAAAATTATTATTTTAGAGTTCTGCTGGTAGATGATGGATCTGCGCACCTTCTTTACATTGGAGAAGGTCATCAATGTCCCATTCCCATTTTCATGTGGGAATTATACATGCAGCCTCATCGTGGCAAGGGAGGCAGATAATGAACTTAAAATCCTGTGACTGGTGGAATTCCACCACGCCAGGAAAAACTACAATCCACTAGGCAAGATTGCCACAATGCTTCCCTGGGCCTCTCCACCACATGAAGAAGATATTTAAGATTTTTGGGTGGACTACCAAGATAGTTTTGATCTCTAGTGCCGACAACATTCACAGATGAGAAAAGGGCTCATGAAAATACTTACCCTTCAGAATTTCCTGAAGGGATTCTTAGATGACGGGCCACTGGACGATCCAACATATAAAGGACAAGGACTAGACAAGTTAGATCTCTCTCCGGTGGACTGGGCCACCCTTGAGGACCTGACAATTGAAGGGGTATGTCACCCTATTTTGGAAGCAAGTCACTAGTATTTTTCCTGAGTGTGTCCCAAGAGCACCCGGAAGAAACCAACGGTTTGTAAGGCCACTCCCTCTTTCACCGACGTTGGACCTACTCCATCTTCCACTATCATTGGACCAAGCATGAGAAAAGGAAAAGAAAAGGAGGGCACCCCAGCCAAGGTGCCTCCCCAAGTACCCACCCTTTTAATGGCCCAACTACAACAATAGATGGAGTTGGCAAGGCTGGCCAGCCAGAAGATAAGTACGTAGATATCCTCCAACCTCCTTGTAACTCCAATGGTGTCTGCTCACCCAGTAGGATCCTGTTCGTTGGCTACAATGATGAGTAGACAAACTTTTTTCGAGGTGGAGTCTACCAGTATTTAGAGACTAGGATTCCATTGACGAGAAAGAAGAAGAAGAAGGTGACCCCCACACCAAGCGCAACCACCAGTCCCGGTATGCCAGATGTGCACCCGGTGGATGTCAGTTTGGACTCTCCCAAACTTGAAGAAATTTCTGACTCCTCGCCCCCACACGATGACTTTGATGACACTTTCTCGATGGAGGAGCTCATGGACCTCCAACAAGGTATAAGTCATGCGGTGGAGGAAATTGCTGCTCAAGATAAGGAAGACGCCCCCGTAGAAAAGGAGATCCTAGAAGAAGAGGATGCAACAGAATAAGAGACCTAGGGGGAAGCATGAATGGGGCCTGAATAGGAGAAGACACTGGTCCAAGAGACCAAAGACACACCAAGGCAACCCATAGATGAGCAGCCGATGGTTGGGGAACCTAAACCTTTGGGATCAACTGTGCCCCCTTTCATTGTGTTCCAGACGCCTTTGGTTACTCTGGGTGATCAAGTGCCCCGAAGCACATTTGGTGAGGTAGTAACAATGTTCACATTATTAAACTTTGGCCAGAGACCTCACCCATCCCTAGAGGATATTCTGATGGAGGAGAATGTTCCATTAGATGAGGCTAATGAAGCCCAAGAACAACAACAACAGATTGATAAGGAAGTCTCAGACAATGAAAATGCAAGATCAACTTACGTCCAAAGGGGTGAGGAAGTCCCCAAGGATACAAGAAATGTTGAGACCAGAGAAAAGGTTTTGGATATTACAACAGAGGATGCTAGCATGGTAGAAAATACTGAAGGTTCCAGGGAATAGGAAAAGGAACAAGAGAAAGAGAGAGAGAAAGAGCCCAGAGATAATGTACATTCCAGGAACATGCCACCAGATTCCAAAGGGAATCGTGATGAACAAGTATTAACAACAAAGCTGCCCCAACCACCCCAATGGCTGGTTGAATCAAGGAAAATAAAGGCCCCGGTGGTAGCATAAGGCACTCCACTCTCGTTGGCTGAAATGATGGCCAAAAATGCAGAGGCCCAAAAGCCCAAGAAAGCACAAATAGTCCATACTCTCTAGACTGGTCCAACAAGCAACACAATTGCGACTACTGCAACACCCCCTCTAGGTGTAGATGCAGCGACCATAAGGCCCGAGGACTATAACATAATAGAAGTGGCACTGGGGAGGAGAGACAAGCAAGGTGAACTGGACTTGCTAAGGGAGGCAACAAAAGTAGTAGAGGCCAGATACATCAAGCAGGGCCAGAAGCTGAAGGAGGAAATAGAGACTAATGCCAATCTCCTCACGCTTTTGGTGGAACTTACATAGCCTTTGGCCGAGGTCTACCCTGGAACCCCTTCTTCCAGATTGCCGCTTGTACAAGGTGACATGGATTCTCTCTAGATTTATGAAGAAGAAGGCACGAGCTGTAGATGGGTGGGTTACCAAGAAAGTAGCCACCATGAGACAATTTCTAGCGGCGTCCCTCCCAGACCTTTATCAGGTCAACACTCTTCTCAACAAAGCAAATGGCTCCACTCTTATATGGGAGAAATATTTAGCAAAGTATGAAAAGTGGAAGGCCATAATGGAAAAAATTCACAACATAGGAGAAGAAGCTGCCACAGAGGCAGAGATTTTGGGAGATGAATCCTATGATTCCCTCCAGGCCCAGTACTCTAGACTTGTCCTCAAGATTGAGTTATGCAAGGAACTAGTTAAGGCCTTGAAAGAGAAAGTGACAGTGACTTAATACCCCTTGGGCCTATTTCAAGCATTTGTGGCTGGAGTATCGCAAGTTGATCCCTTTACCACTAGAATGTGTACCCTGAAGGACTATGTCCTCAGCAAGTTTGATGAACAGATGGAGTCCTTGTATCTGCCTGTTAGAGATTTTGACCAGGGAAGGCTATCTAGACTTTCCAAGACAATGATCTGGTCACATGACATCATCAAGATGGTGGATGAATTTTGGAATGGGGCCAAAGATGTTGAGGAAGCATTGGAGGCTATTCATAGTCGGTGGGACAGTATCAGAGATGTAGATGAAGAAAGGATATGCCAAAAGTTGGAGGCTTGGGAAAAACCATAAGGAACAGTAAAGGTCTCTGGAGTCTGAAGAATCTCACCAACAATGTATCAGTTGTATTATTTATTCTTTGAGGTGCGAGCTTCCAGATCCTAAAGTTCCAGGTCCCACAATTTTGTATTCTTTAAGTGTCTCATGTCCCAGTTCCCAAAGTAGTTTGGTCACTATCAGATGGTTAATAAAGATGTCAGAAAATAGGTAACCGCAACAAGGCACATCGGCTTGGCAAGAGGGTTCTGACAGGTGGTCTTCCCAAGGTGCCACTTCAATGTAACACCTGGTGCATTGGAGATAGGGAACCACTTTCCCATTAATGAGACATGTAGCCTCGATCCATGGGGGATCAGATTTCTTCTTTTCTCCTCCCGACTCCCTTCTCAAGGCCGATTATTCCACTCCTCTTTTCTTGTCTTATTCTTCTGACATGTCAGACCTTTTTCATCTTGAGGTCTTTTGTAGTGTGGCACAGGTAGTACTAGCCACCAAAAATAGTATTATATTGTTGAGTGTAAAATAAGATAGGTTAGTTTTAGGTCAAAACTTGTGTATAAATAATAAGTTTGACCTCATTCCAAGGGTCAGTGAAATTGATGATTTTGCAGTCCATAGCTAATAGTATTTTAGTTTTCTCAGTTCTTAGTTGCAGAGCTCAACGCTCCTTAGTTTTAGAAGCTTTCAGTAGTTAAATTCTCCCCTGGAGCCACCATTGTTGTATGCACTAGTGCTTGCTAGAAACCTGTTAATGAAGAAGGAAGGATTCTATCAATGGTGTTGTTGACATTCTAATCTCCAAGTTAATGGTATTTTATGTCGCATGTTCTTTATGTCCCTTGCTCTGATATTTTAAGTAGATTAACGACCTTCTTTTCCTCTGTTATTGATTGAATATGAATTGATGGTTATGTATTTCTTGAGTATTTAGTGTAGCATGTTAGAGCTTGGTTGATGTTTCGAATGTTTGGCATGACTATAGGTAGATGAAATATTCCTAACTCTACAATATCTTTTGAAGTTTATTTGGTAAAGTCAATGAATGCTTTTAGGAAACCCCACTCACTTAAATCCCTAGAGAAGATGAGCCGAGATAACCAGCTATCCCCCCAAACAAAACAGTCACATTTCCAACTAAGCTCCCACACTGTCAAGACCCAACTCTCACGTGCTTGAAGGCTCGGGGAATCTCATTTCCCCGGACAACCTTTAAAGAAAAAGTTGGCCGGTACCTTGGTACCCAGTGACAACTTAAATCTATTGGTAGACCCGATTAGAAAGACCCATCAATAGGATCCAAAAATAGAATTTCAATTCGAGACTTTTTAGGTTAATTGTGACCTAGGGCGCAATCATAAATTCTGGCAAATGGTGACATTGACTTGAGGGTGCAAATTGGAACTGTCTCAGAATGGAAAAATATTTCTGGGTTTTGTTCATCTCTATGTTTCCATTCTAGATCCGATCTCAGATTTTCTAGAAACTCAACACAGGCTTCAAAAAACGACATTTTCAGATCTTCTATGATGTAAGGTTGGTATTTTACTCCATTAATCTTTGCTTTAAATTTCAATATCTATTATCAAACAAACAAATACAAATTAAATGTAAGGCATTAAATGATGACATTGGTCTCTTTTACATACAAACATCTATTTGGAAAATTCTATCTAGGAGATCAATACAACACCATTATTTTATTCTTTACATTTTGGTGAACCCGCGATAGACAACTCTTTCTCTTTGGTGTTAGATTTACATTTCATATCAAGAGCTTGCATGCATATAGAAGTAGGTTTTCTTTTATTCTCTTGCATTTATCTTCCAGAAATACATAAAAATATATAAATTTCTTTAAAACACAAAAATATTTACATGCTTGTTATTTTATTGTGTTCAATATGTATGACTCTTGTTTTGAATACTTTGATGAAGATTTTATTATACAAGAGAATAGATCCCCTAATGAGGTACATGGAAGTGAGAGTGAAAATGGTTCAAATGAGATCTCCATGGATCCTATTCCTATTTCATCCTCCTCCACAAATTCTCCAATTGACCTTTACCATAGGGTGTTGGCATGGTTACCTTCATACTCCTCTATTTGCAACATTGAGACACCTAGAATGTTATTCCCTAAACCTTTGATGAGGGTAAAAGGATGTCCTTGAATAACTATTAAGGGTAAACCTAAAGATCCTTTGGATTTCTTTGATAACACGGATTTTGTTTCACATGCTTATCATACATGGAATTATCCTCAACCTACTATTCTAGCCTCTTTACCTCCTTCTCAACCCATGCTTCCTCAAGCGCCTAGGTTACCTTCTTCCTTTAAGGAGTATGAATTAGTTGAGAAATTACACACTACTCCAACCAAGACCTCTTTATGGGAATTACTTCAAACTTCTCCTACATATCATGGGGCATTACAAAAAGCTTTATCTACTCTTCCACCTCCGCCTAATAAAGAGAAGATTAATTCATTCTTGGAGTGCATTCATACTATACCTTCTATACCTCCTATTATGTTCACTGATGATGATTTACCTTCTGTTGAGGTGGAGAATCAATACGATGCTCTTATGGTTGTTGTTTCTATTAATCAGAGTATCATTTGTAGAACATTAATTGACAATGGATCTAGGCTTAATGTTTGTAGCATGGATATGATCAAGGCTATTAAAGATGATCTCATGACCATTCAACATGATAATATCCCTATTCATGGATTTGATAATATTGCAAAGAAAAATTTGGGTATTATTACGCTACCTATCAAGGTTGGTCCAGTCCTTCTTCACACACCTATTCATGTCATGCATGGACCTCTCAATTATAACCTTTTTTTAGGAAGACCTTGTTAACATACTATGCATGTGATTCCTTCTACTCTACATCATAACGTTAGGTTCATTTATAATAATCTGATGTATATATTACATGCGGATGATTTTCCAAATCCTTGCTTGAATGCATAATATGCTAAGATATCTGAACCCATAAAACCGAGTAAGGAACCTGAAAAACCTCCTGAAGTTAAAAAAGTTGAAGCTCCATCCTCTTCTTTAACTAAAGATGATTGAGGAACATTGGATTTTAATCCTTCTTTTATGGGAGAATAGAAAGTTTTTGATTTAGAGTTCATGAAGGTACAAAATGGGTTTGTGAAACAAGTCTTTCTTCCTTCTCCACTTTTTGGGGAATTAAAAAGTAACTTTGTTGCTGCTTCCCTTGAAGAAAAAATTGTGACAATAAAACCAGATTGTTATGACATTATGACATATACCACTCCTTTAACTCAATCTGATATGACTGATAGATATGGATCTGGTTATCATTTACTTAGGAAATCAGGATTCAATGGGGAAGGATATGGAAAATATGAGCAAGGTATACAAGTGCCCTTGGAAAATGAATTTTGTGATTGTACTTATGGGCTAGGATTCAATCCTTATAAGCAACCATCAAATTTCACTCTTAATGTTAATCATATCTGTGGTGGACACTTAAAATTGATTAATCTACTTCTCCTTGAAATGGATCAAAAACCTAGTTTGGATATTTTTCTTGAGGATGAAGCCCTAGATGATTTTTTAGGAGCTTATCAAGATTTACCTACGTTTCACCATAAAAGAAGAAAGCCTTATTATCTAAATAATGAAGCCTATTTTCAAGAACGTGATGAACAAGATATTTCTCCTTTACCGATGGACTCTCCCATACAAAGTAATTTATTAATAACTGAGACTACAAAATTTCAAATGGATGAGAATGACTCTGAAAAAACAATCAAAGTGGGAAAATGTTTGAACCAAGATGAACATGATCAATTGGTTTCCCTTTTGCTCGAATATAAGGATATATTTGCTTGGACATATTTGGATATGCTGGGTATAGATCCTAAGATTGTGACTCACAATATTGTTCTTAAACCTAATGTCAAACCTGTGAAACAAAAAATCCAAAAGATGAATCTAATCATTGCTTTGTTAGTTAAAAATGAAATTGAAAAGTTATTAGGTGCCAGGTTCATCCGTTCTATCGATTATTCTGAATGGATTTCCAATATTATGGTTTTTTCTAAAGGAGAGAATAAGATAAGGATGTGCACTGATTTTTGAGATTTAAATAAAGCATCCTTAAAAGATGATTTTCCCCTATCCAATATTGATATTATTGTAGATTTGACAGCGGGTCATTCTTTATTATCTTTTATGGATGGGTTTTCAGGTTATAATCAAATATTTATTCCTATAGAAGATCAACTTAAAACCACATTTATCACACCTTGGGGAACATTCTATTGGGTCATGATGCCTTTTGGATTAAGAAATGTGGGAGCAACCTATCAACGTGCTATGACCTTGATTTTCCATGATTACATCCATAAGATTCGAGAAGATTATGTAGATGACATCTTGACAAAATCTATACAAAGAAAGGACCACGTGTTCATTTTAAGACAAATATTTGAAAGGATTAGGAGTTATAATATGCAATTAAATCCTAAGAAATGTGCTTTTGGAGTTGATTCTGGTAAATTATTAGGATTTATAATCTCTAAGAGAGGCATAGAGGTTGATACTGAAAATATTCATGCTATCGTTAACATGCCTCCTCCTAAGAATATTTCTCAATTACGTAGTTTACAAGGAAAAATTTAATCTATTCGTCGCTTTGTTTCTAACTTAGCTAATAGAACTATTCCTTCCACTTCCTTTCTTAGAAAAGATACCAAATTTTCTTGGAACCAGGAATGTAAACAATCATTTGAGCAATTTAAGGAGTATCTTGCTAATCCTCCTATTTTGCAACCTACTCAATTCAATAAACCCTTCTATCTGTATACTTCTGCCACTTCCCACATTGTAAGTGTATTATTGGCTCAACATGATAGTGAAGGTAAGGAAAGACCGGTATAACACATTAGTCAAACTTTAATTGAATACAAAATAAGATATACCAATTTAGAAAGACAATGCTTGGCTTTAGTTTATGCTTGTCAAAAACTCAGGCATTATCTATTGAATGTTGAGGTTAATGTGATTGTAAAATTTGATCCTCTTAAGCACATTTTCTCAAAAAATGATCTCTCTGGTCATCTAGATAAATGAGTGATGTTACTTACTGAATTTGATCTTAATTTCATTTTTCAAAAGTTAATTAAAGGACAAGTTTTAACTAATTATCTAGCTGAAGCTCCTTGTCCTCATTCTCATACAAACTTCACCTCAATAGAATTCCCCGATGAGAATATTTTAGCTATTAAACAAGAAGATGTTTGGGAATTATATTTTGATGGTTCTAGATGTAAGACAGGTTCTGGTGTAGGCATCAGATTGGTCCCTCCTACAAATAAACTATTGGAGATTTGATTCTGAGCAGTTGATTGATTGTATGTTTATCATTGATGACAACATATAATACACAGTAGTAATTCTGTATGCACTTATCCAAATGATGATATGAAGACTTGCGTGGATAGATACATGTTGTTGACATTTTTATTAGGTTATGTTCATACACGCAGACCCAGATATGATGTTTTAGTAAATTTATGTAATTCGGTTATTGGCAGTTACAGTTCTAGAAGTGTAACAGTTTAGGGCTGACATATATCACATGTTTCTTGAGTTGCACCTATCTTTTATATATACATGTATATATTCATGTTTAGTTATGAGATGATGATATTAATCCAAAGGCACCAAACGTGTTTCAATAAGATTATAAAGTTAGAGTTAAATTGGTGAGGCTAACTTAGTGAAGCGTCGTGTCTATTTGGTTTATACTTGTGCGGTTGTAATTATGCTTGCGTGCTTAGTAGAGCCAACAAGAATGTAATGAAGAGTTGTCTAATAGGTCCCATGATCTTATACTATTAGGAAGATACTTATAACAAGTCAAAGGTGACACGCTAAGTGTGAATGATACAAAATAATAAGAAAGATGTACGGAGCAGATTATCAGAGTTGGTTCATTCATGAAAAGTCTATGTGAAGAAGAAGTGAAAGATTGCAATAAACTGGAACTGATCAAGACATTAGGTCTACTCTATAGTTCATCATTAGATATAGTCCATATCTATTATTTAGAAGGTTGTAGCCTTCACCATTAAGCAGTGAGCTTTTGGATAGTGAGTCCATCACCCCTAACAGGGTTATTTGTAAAAGACTCCTAACAGGGTCCGACCCTTAACCAGGTCACTATACTTATTGCATTGTATTGTACAACTCCTAGTAGGGTTGAAATATCTTCTAACAGGGATTACTACAAACAAGTATAGTTTATTGTGGGTGCAAATTCCCACTGGGGTTTTTACCATTTGGTTTCCCCATAATCAAATTGTGTGTTGAGTACTGTGTTATCTTATTAAGCATTTACTTGGTTGTATTCTAAAGTTAAAGAAGTAAAAGAACTGAAGTTACTGATAACTGATTCACCCCCCCTCTCAGTTATCCCTTGGGACTATTCTAAAAATTGGTATAAGATCCAAGTGCCTTAGAGAAGAAGCCTAATAGCTTAAGGTAGATTAGATGTCTTACTTTAGAAAAGAAAGCCCTAAGTTCGATGGAGAAAATTATTTGGATTGGAAAAACAAAATGATAACACATTTACAGTGTATTGGCTTTGAGATCTTTGAAGTTGCCACACAAGAGGTTGTAATTCCATCTTTGAAAGACCTTGCAAAGGATGATGCTACTTACAGACAAAAGGATATATTCACACATAATGCAATTGCCAAAGAAGCCCTAATCAACGCCTTATCTGACAGTGAATTTTCTGAAATCAAGCAAATTGACAGAGCATATACCATATGGAAGTATTTATAAGACATGTTTGAAGGAGATGTTCAAGAAAAGAATGCACGCATGAAGACATGGAAGAAGAAATACAACAGTCTTGAGATGTTACCTAAAGAGAACATTAGAGCTTACAATCAAAGGATAAATGAAGCAATATCCAGAATTAGGCACGATGGTGGTGAAATATCAGAAGAAGATATAATAGACAAGTTGCTAACTACTTTGACATCATACTATGAAAACAAGATCAGTATTCTAGAGGAAACTATGCAATTCTCACAAAACTTCAAGATAGAGACTCTAATCAGCGAAATCTCTACATTTGAGATATCAAGATTGAAGACTGAACCTAAAAGTGAAATAGCTTTCAAAGCCTCAGTCCATGGTAAGAAATTTTTACACATTCCCCGTCATAGTGAGAAAGAAGAAGTTGATGAAGAACTTGAAGAAATCATTGTTATGATTGCTAGAAGAGAAAAGGATGGAAAAGGAAAATATGAAGGGAAACTTCCATTCAAATGTTTTTCATGTAATAAGATAGGTCACTTTGCATCTAAATGTCCCACAAGAGTCAAGAAGTTCAGATCTGATTACAAACCCAAATATAAGAAGGAATGTTATCATGCTGAAGAAGGTGTAACCGATGAAGATTCAGGAGAAGATGAAATTGGATTCATCATCCTTAGAGATATGGAAAGGTTGCTTGAGGAAATGGACATTGCAGATGAAAAGGAAGAACAAGAGCTAGCCCTAATTTCCAAAGCATACATTAGAACTGATTGGATCATTGACAATGGATGCTCTCATCATATGACTGGTGACAAAGATAGATTTATTCAGTTAGACAAGTGCAAAGGTGGTATGGTTAGATTTGGAGATAACACTCCTAAACCTATCACAGGCAGAGGTTCTATCACTTTGGATGGAAAAAATAAGACAGATGATGTTCTATATGTTGATGGATTACATCATAACTTGCTGAGTGTTGGACAACTACTTGAAAAAGGTTATCATTTGGAGTTCAAAGACAACAAGTGCATCATTAAGAACAAGGATGGAGACATGATTGCATCAGGCTCCAAAACAAAAGGTAATGTTTTTCAACTTAATTTTGATGTAAGTTGTTTTTTTGCAAAGGTGGATGACAGTTGGTTATGGCACAAGAGACTTTGTCATATCAACTTTGATAATATAGTGAAGATCAACAATGTTAAGGCAGTTAGAGACCTACCAAGTATTGCAAGACCAGTTGACACAATATGCAGGGAATGTGTTATGGGAAAGCATGTAAGGAGTTCCTTTAGAAGCAAGTAGAACTCAGCTAAAAACAAATTGGACCTAGTACATACAGATTTGTGTGGTCCTACCCAAACAAGATCATAATACAGAGAGAGGTACTTCATTTTATTTGTTGATGATTTTTCTAGGATGATGTGGGTTGTGTTCTTAAAGAAGAAGTCTGAAGCCTTTGAGAAGTTCAAAATATTCAAAGCTAAAGTTGAGAAGGAATCCGGATTGAAACTGAAATGTCTGAGATCAGATAGAGGGGGAGAGTTCACCTCTGATCAGTTTTATGATTATTGTGAAGAGCATGGTATTAAAAGATAGTTGAGTGCACCTAGAACCCCTCAGCAGAATGGGATTGCAGAAAAGAGGAACATGATCATACTTGATACAACGTGCACTATGATGATTGAAGGAAAAGTTGCGCACACCTATTGGAGAGATGCAGTGAACACAACAGTATATACTATCAATAGAACCCAATTAAGTCTAGGCACGGATAAGACATCCTATGAAATTTGGTTTGGAAATGTACCTACAGTAAAGTATTTCAGAATCTTTGGCAGCAAGTGCTACATCAAGAGAGATGATGGTGTTGGTAAGTTTGATGCTAGAAGTGATGAAGGTATTTTACTTGGTTATTCTACTAAAATCAAAGCATATAGATGTTTCAATTTGAGATTAAAGAAGATAATTGAAAGCACGCATGTTAAGATTGATGAAAAGTTTATGGTTTAAGAAAGATACTATGAATATGCACCTATGATCGAGGATGAACCCAGACCTAGCAGCAAAGATACTATTATTGAAGAAATGTTTGATTGCATTGATGTCTCATGCAATGACCCTGAATCAAGCAGAGAAGAAACACATATTATAGAAGAAGAAGACACACCTAAGGTTCCAAAATTCACATCTAGATACTACTCTAAAGATGACATCATTGGAGATCAGAGCAGCAATTTTTTGACCATATATAAAGCAAAAGGTCTAGAAATGGATGAAGAGGTATGTTTACTTTCATAGATTGAACCCTTAAGTGTTGAAGATGCTTGTAATGATTCTAATTGGAAGAATGCAATGAAAGAAGAATTAGATCAGATAATAAAAAATAATACATGGGAATTAGTCCCTAGACCCAGTGACAAAAATGTGATTGGAACAAAGTGGGTATTGAGAAACAAGATGAATGAAGATGGTACAGTAGTTAGAAACAAAGCAAGATTGGTATGCAAGGGATATGCATAGAGAGAAGGAATAGACTGCATTGATACATTTGCCCCTGTCAGCAGACTGGAAGCGATAAAGTTGTTCTTGGCATATGCAACAGTCAAAGACTTTAAATTTTATCAAATGGATGTAAAATCAGCTTTTCTGAATGGTGATTTGAATGAAGAAGTCTACATTGAACAACCTGAAGGATTTAGTC
>MU223610.1:3442565-3460723 GCA_018584345.1 Thuja plicata
TCTAATAGGGATTACTACAAACAAGTATAGTTTATTGTGGGTGCTAATTCCCACTGGGGTTTTTACCATTTGGTTTCCCCGTAATCAAATTGTGTGTTGAGTACTGTGTTATCTGATTAAGCATTTAATTGGTTGTATTCTAAAGTTAAAGAAGTAAAAAGAGCTAAAGTTACTAATAACTAATTCACCCCCCCTCTTAGTTATCCCTTGGGACTACTCTAACATAAACCAAACCCTATGTCATATAAATTGACCTTTCCTTGTACTAATAATATTGCAGAATATGAAGCTCTTATAGCTAGTTTACGAGCAACTTCATCCCTTCACATTAAAATCTTGGAAATATATGAGGATTTGAAATTGATTGTTGAACAAATCAAAGGGGGTTATCAGACTAAGAATGATAAAATGTCACAATATAAAGAATTGGCTCTTGATATACTTTCACAATTTTCTTCTTATACGATTCAGACTTTACCTAGAAAAGATAATCGAGACGTAGACACCATGGCAAGTGCAGCTTCCTTGGCGTGCCTTGAGAATAACACTAAAAAATTTCAATTTACCATACACACTCTTAAACAACTTGCAATTTCTAATAAGGGTAATGCTGATTGTTGTAACTTGCATTTGGATGAATGGTATTTGCATATCTTTCACTTTTTGAAAGACAATACATTTCCTAAATCGACAACAAGGAACATTTGTAACCATATTAGGAAGATTACAGTATGATATATCATCTTGGGCAATCCCTTTACAAAAGTTCTTATATTGGTTTTCTATTAAGATGTCTTGGTAGAACTGAAGTCCCGATAACTTTAGTAGAAGCTCAGTCTAGTTCTTGTGGAGGACATTTTGGTGGGAAATCTTTAGTTAATAAACTTCTTAGAATGGGATATTATTGGAAAATAATGGAACAATATTCCTTTACATTTGTTAAGAAGTATCCTCAGTGTCAGCAACATGGTAATTTAATTCATGCTCCTACTCGCGATCTTCGTAATCAAGTTGCTCCGTGGCCCTTTAGAATTTAGGGATTTGACCTTATTGGAAAAATTTCACCAGCTTCTTCTCAAGGACATACATACATTCTCACAACTAAAAATTACTTTACAAAGGGGGTAGAGGTTATTCCTCTCCGCTCTACTACTACAGATGTTATTTATGATTTTATCCTTAATCATATTATAGCATGATTTGGTATTCCTTCAACGATAGTTTTGGATAATGGTACTTCCTTCAAAATAAAGAAGTCACAAAATTCTTGGAGAAATATCATATTCAACATAGATTTTCTACTCCCGACTATCCTCAATCTAATGGTCAAGCAGAAGCACTGAACAAAGTTATTGAATAAATACTAAGGAAAACAGTCAATAAACATGCGAAAGATTGGCATACTCAACTCACTTATGCTTTATGGGCTTATAGGACTAGTGTCCGCATTGCCACAAGTACTTCTCCTTATAATATTGTTTATGGTACTGATGCTATTATGCCATTAGAATTAGAAATACCTTCTTTACATGTTTCATTCCATGGGATAATTGATAAAGATACCTTCTGGGAACAACGATTACAAGAATTAGAGATGTTGGATGAACAATGGGTAAATGCTTTGGAACATATTAAGGCTTATCATAAGTCACTTCAAAAATAGTACAATCATAAAGTGATTGAATGGTCATTTTTGGTAGGTGATTTAGTCTTATATGAAAATCAAAGGAATGTGAACACTTTACCTAGGGAAAAAGGGAAATTTAGCCCTAATTGGCTTGGACCTTTTGTGGTTATTGAGGATTTTACTTTAGGTGCTTATAAGATTTCTGATATGAATGTTGTTCCCCTTAAGGAACCTATTAATATTATGCATCTCAAATGTTATTATCCCTAATATATTAACTTTTCTTCATGTATTTATGTATTCCCTATATAATAGTTATGTCTGTTTTATAGGTTATATGATTTGAATACATTCATACATTTTTCATTTCTTTCTTTATGTTAATTTTTTTATGTATTGATGAAAAGCACAAGTAATCAATCATAGAACTAATTGGACAAGCAAAATTTTCATATATAAATATCCAAGAGTTTGGTACATATATGGCACATATGCCATGGCTATCAATATCTATCTCTATGCTCTGAGGGTCAGTGGCTCCCAGATCTTTCTTCTTTGTGGTGTGATGCTGAAGATCTTAGTACGGTAGTCCGTGTGTGACTCCTTGATATGCTCATCTCATATTTGTGCTCCTGAGCTCTCTGTAGGTCAGCCATCAATCTCTCTTCTCTTTCTTTGCATAACCTCAGCTCTTGGTGGACGCATGAAAAAATATCTGCATGTCAGTGAAGATCTCTCTGTCCAATAATGTGCTCTCACTTGCTAGCTGGTAGTCATTAGGATAAATAGGTATCCTTCAGAACCTTGAATACAAAGCTCCTCCACTCCATTATGATAGCTGCAGAATTCAAACATATCTATCTTTTAGTACTTCTTCTAGAAAAACTTTTACTTAAATATTTTTATCAAATACATAAATCTTACCTGGATCTCCCTCATGGGTATCATTAAAGGATCTAGATGGTGGGGGCATGGAGTGACTACTCTCTCCTCGCTCACTGCATCTTTGTCTAGGTGGCAGTGTCTCTGTATGTGCATGGGGAGGTTGTCATGATCTCAATGGTACAACATTGATCGCCTGATCATCTGCATCTGTACTACCACCTGAGGGCATATCCTCTAGTCTCTCATACACTCCCTCATCTTCTCTCTCTTCTACTCTCTCCTTATCTCTCTCCTCCTCCATGGGATTTCCCTTAGGACTGG
The DNA here is from genome assembly GCA_018584345.1 of Thuja plicata. Taxonomy (NCBI): domain Eukaryota; kingdom Viridiplantae; phylum Streptophyta; class Pinopsida; order Cupressales; family Cupressaceae; genus Thuja; species Thuja plicata. The sequence goes on from MU223610.1 coordinate 3,445,399, forward strand.
GCTCCTCCTCATGATCCTCCTCCTCCTCTGGTGTGTTACCACCCCAGTGCATCCTCTCTGAAAAACTTGGATCACCTGTAGGGTAGTCATCAGGGAAGATGGGATGGGTTCCCTGTAGACTCTTGTATCTGATATACTCTCTACTCACCCCTGGGTGGGATACAGTAGGGTCCACCTCTATATCCTCTGTCTCATCTATACCACTATCTACAATATCTGCTACTATAGGTCTGCAAATGGCACCGGGTCTCTGGTAATATTTCATCGGATATTCATACCGAGGTATTATCTGAGTGACTCCCTATGTCAAACCAAACTATCTCATAAATCTATAATAATAATATGGCATCACTGTATGACTAGCAGGACCCTCTAGGAGCTTGCGTTGTTGGGAGTGTCTCAACTGGTGTCGAGTATCTAGCCATCCTGTCATCCGATAGTATGGTCTCTATATCACATCCACACCTAGTATACAGTCAAAGCATACCCTCCAAAAGAGGATATCTTTGTACTACCAGACATCTCCTAGTGAATATGCAAAGGCTCTCGGTGTGCTTACATCTACTGTTACTAGAACACCCTATGGTCGGGTACATGCATAATGCTCAAATATCCAAACTTGTAACAAGGTGCATACCGTAAGACTCTCCCGCTAAAATCTCACTAGCTGACTCAACTCGTGGTAAAGATGGGCTTGCATGCTGTGCCCCCATGAGAAAACAACCCTATCACTCTCTATACTACACACAAGATCGGTGAATGGTGTTAGAAACACTAAGAGGGGGGGGGGGGCGAATCAGTGTTTGTCTATTTATTATATTTCAACAACTTAAACATAAATCAAACATACATCCAATGAACCTCAATACAAGAACACATAACACATTATATGATTACGGGGAAACCTTGATTAGAGGAAAACCTCGGTGGGAATTAGTACCCACAAATATTGCACTAGTATAATGAACTTGTTAAAGTTCCTTTTCCCTGTTAGGAGCAGTCCTTACAATCCAAGTACAATGACCCTATTAGGAGTCTTAGAACCTATTAGGAGTCTATTACAAAACCCTGTTAAAGGTATATGGCTCACTGCCCAATAAGATGAAGGCTACAACCTTCTGATAGTTGATATACACTATATCAAAAGTGAACTACTGTGATGACACTGCTGTCTGATCAATTTCATGTATGCACTAATGCTCTTACTCTCTTAAAGAGCTTTATCTCATACTGACTTCATCATACTACTCTTCTATATCTTTCTCATGCATATTATTCGACACTTATAACATAACTTTACATTACATACTTATATGTTCATACCCACATAGACGTGACTCAAAACAAGACTATAGTCGGCCCTAAAAACATAATACACAACACTTCCAAGAAAGTCAGCTTAAGCGTGTTTACAAAAATACTAAAGACATTATTACAAACATATAATCAAAGGAACTTGGCCATTACACAACAAAATAATTCACGCTGATCAAAACACTAGTTGACTTTCATGCTTTGTCTTCTAGACTATTGGTGTACTAATCTATCTGTAACTTCTCTGTACTATTATGCTATACCATGCATGTATGGACTTAGTATGTATACATCACATAGAACATATATCTAAACATGCATACTTTGATTCAGTCTCTCAACACAACATAAGTCAAAACAACACAAAATAAGTCATGCATCCTTAGGAAGTCAACTTGCGAACAATATCCCCCTTTGTCATTTATGGCAACAAAGGAATGTGGCCAAGTTTCTCAAAATGACTTAACACACAAAATAACTGTATATCATTGTATCTCTTAACATATATATATATATATATATATATATATATATATATATATATATATTTCTCCCCATATATACACATTCTCTATTACTCCCCCTTTGACATTAATGACAAAGGTGTACAAAACTTGTAAGTCTTCTTGATACTTACTCCATGTAAACATCTGGGTACACAATCTAAAGAGATTGGATCTCTTTCTGCCATAATACCTTCATTGCATCAACTATCTGAAGATGTACGCATAAGGTAGATGTCAGATTCTCCATCTTTATCAAATCCATGCAAGGACCTTGATCATATGTCACAATGGTGGCATCAATCTATTTGATGTTCTCATTCAGAATTGCTAGAGAGGGCGCAAGTGCATTTCTCAATTGAGTTTGTCTGACTCTTATCTTACTTATCTCCAACTTAGCCTTTTCAATTTTGTCCAATTGACCTTGATAGACATTGTTACAAATGTTCATGTCCTGGGTGGATGTCTCAACTGATTTTCTGATAGTGTCCACCATGATCTCCGCCTCTTCTATCTTATTGATATGTTCAGATGTGAACTTCACTCTATCCATGTAGTTTGCTATAACCTTCTTACCTATGGCTGCCAACTCTTTCAATATAGATTTCCCAATCTTTAAATATTTTAAGTGTAAGGTAAAATTCTTTACCAATTCATTCAATCTCTCCTTTTTATATTCATCTTCTGCAATTCTAGTAGCAGAGTCTACTAGGTCTGTAAAATGTGCTTTGAAGCTTTTTAGAATGCTATCAACATCTTCAAATGATTGAATTTTGGCTACTTTCTTGTCTACAGGCACTAAATCATTCAGAATGAGAACTGATTCCAAGAAAAGAGGGTTCCTCATAACCTATTTTTCTTTGGCCTTTTCCATAGCTAGCACGTTGATATTTATTAATACCTCTTCTCCCCATGCATCTAGACTTGCTGAATTAGTTGTTAACCTTGACAACAACGAAGTAGATGGTAAAGTGGATGGAGTGAATATAGTATTTTGACTGGTATCCATGCATTCAATCTTTACTGGTTTCTCCTTTATTGGTGTCTCATTATCTTGAGTATCTTTTTCTTCATTCAAGTCTATTGGATCATTGGAGGGAGCTTCATCTTGTTGTATAGATGTATCATCAGTACACATCTCTTTAGTGCTTAAAAAGGCTTTATCAACTTTGTCCATGTCTTTGTCAGATGTTGTCATGGATATCTTGATATTGTCAACCACTATAGTATCTTCTGAGTCTTTTTCTATATTAGAAGTTATCGTCACTGAGGGAGCTGAGACCTATGGACCTATCATCACTGGTTTTGTAACCTATTTGTGAGGAGCTAGAGTTACCTTAGTTGTAGGCTCCATTGATGGATACATGTGTCTATCCATAAACACTTGTGCAAATGCCTTTTTAGTTTCTTTTCCTATATGCTCATACTCTTTGTTCATAATCTAAAGAGTCCTTGTATTGGTTCTGAGATGAGGCTTCACCAGATCTAATAGTATTGCCTTCTCATCATGTGAGCATACAGGGAGAAGATTATCCAATGTTTCTTCTCTTATCCTCATGTCTTCCTCAATTGCATGTCTTTTCATTATTTCCAGCATGTTCCATAACTTATCAGGTATCACTGTCTTAAGTTCAAGAACTGACTTCTTAAACTTAATCATATGAGAGATGATCATAGAATGTATCTTAGTTTTATCAATCTCTTGATACTTGTCATAGACCTTAGCAAGTGTGTCTAGTCTCCCTTCATTAACAATCCTATTCTTCAAGACATTTAGACTAGGTCTAAATCCTACCTCAGGAGGAGCTTGAATGTTCCTTGATGTGCTCCATGTGTTACTTGAGGATGGTTGATTTGTGGGTGCTTGCTCCCTTCCTCTAGACTTCTTTCTTGGTATAGAAGGTGGAGATGAGTCTAGGTCAATGGTAGTAGAGGGCGCATAGGTGCTCTCTACTTTCTTCTTCTTCTAGATGTCATCAGTATTCTCAAGTTCTTTGGCTATCTTAGCTTCTCTATCTTTATCAAGATCTTCTTGAGTGACTCCATAAAATCTTAGAATGCTAGATGTAATCTTAGATGGCTTTCTTTTGTTATCAGCATTATATAGTACAAAATCAACTGCATTAGTCTTCTCTCTGTAAGTGCCCCATCTGGGCACATTGGGATCTTTGGGCATAGACAAAAGGACCTATGCATAACCTTCCAGTACATGTTCCTCCACTTCATACCCAAGTGGATGAATCCATTTAGTTCTGGGATCAACTGCCTCCATGCAAGTGCAGCCAGTCTCTACCATGAAGCATATAGTTTCCTTATACTTTTCAACAATCTTCTCAGGTATCCTGAACCTCTTCTGCATCTTTATCCTGAAAGATTTGATGTCCATGTCCATAACATCCTTTTCACTACTCTCTAATGTGGCTTTTAGTGAAATTTGAGACATTTGTTGGAATTATACTGGAATGATGTACTGAGAGGGGTGAATCAGTACCTCTAAAACTTTTCTTGGTTAGCTCATTAACCCTTAATCATCAGTTTGTAAATTATCTTATCTAACTATTCATCTTCTTTATGTATATGCAATCATATCGTAATTTCTTTAATATGTAACCATACAAGAAACATTCATGAAAATAGATAACACATAACACAAGATATGATATCACAGAAAACTCCTGTTAGGAAGTAAAAATTGTGGTGGGGATTGTTACCCACAAGAATTCACTATCTATAGATAAGAAGGGGCCAGTTAAGGCTTACAATTGGTCACTTCTGATGACCTACCCTGTTAAGAGTATTAAAGTGGATACCTATTAAGATCTACTTCATTTGAAGCTTTAGCAACACTGTTAAGTGTGCACTCTGTTAAGACATTTTTAAAGAACAATTAAGTCCACCTTCTAAAAAAGGATTTTAGATGTGATGCACTTGTTAGAATGCAACTACAGAAGTCTTTGATTTGATGATGTATGCAATCTCTAATTGATGATAATAGATCCAATAAATCTTCGTATGTATGAGTAATCATCCTTCCATGATTGAATAATACCATTGTCTGCTCGTCGGTAACATCTGTGTGTTCTTGACAACTGATATGATCTATTTCTGAACTTTGCATGAATTTTTCCTTTTTCTCCTTAGTTTCTCATCGTGGCTATCAAAAATAATGAATTCATAACTCACAATTGATTTGAACATCTATTTATACTAAATTGTAGCTCAATTCTTGATTCACGCTTCACAAGTTAACTCTAGATCCAAGGTTTACAACTTGACCTTGATCTTTAGTTAGATATGTTTTTGATCTGTTAGGATGCTTTAAACCATTTACATAAAGCTTTCTTAACCCTCAAGTTATGATTTAAAACAAATTAAAACTCTATAAAAAGAATTACATTGCTTTATTTGACGTGTAAAACTCAGATCCACTATTTGCTGGTTCTCTAATTGACTATCGGTTCTGACGGTTAGTTTTCTTTTCCATCGGTGTTCCTTTCTTGAACTGGTTGTCGGGTATGCCTTTTCTTCTTTGTCAGTTTTGTTCTCAAAACTATATCTTCGGTGATGATCTCAATGTTATGTTATTGACCCATTGGTGCAAGACTTTGTCAGTGTTCATTAGTCAATTCCATACTTAGCATTTTCTCGTGACCTTTGTGTTCTGTTGGGTATGCTCGATGTTTGCCAGTAATGCTTGTACCAATGATCTCTATCAATGTTTTTCACTAAGTGTACTAATGGAAAAATTAATGTCATCAATCTCCCCCTTTGACATTAGTATCAAAAACATGACATGTGCAACATACTAAGTGTATTAGTATGTACACCTATGTATACTCCTTCCTTAGTCATTTGAATGACTCCCCCTATGTATATGCCGGTAAGTGTAAGTATATATACATATCCTTATGTACTTTTCTTTTCCCCTTTTTTTGATATATATTGTACATAACAATCTTTATATATCTATTCCTTCTGTACATACAATATACATTTTGTTTCTATTCCTCCTTTTTTGATTCTAAAGGCAAAGGTACTTACAGCTTTTCAAAAAGGTGGGAATGTGAGGACTTGATCTCCTCCATCATCTTTTCCCATTTATCCTTTAGAATTTCTAGAGCTATGTGCTCAAGTGATATTCCTACATGTACATCATAGATGCTATCTACTACAGACATCTCTGGGGTTGCAATAAGGTTTCTCACATCAGAAATATGCTGTTGTAGAATAGTAAGATTAGGTAGAATGTGTGCTTGTAGTTCTGTAATCTCACCTCGTAGTTGTGTCTTAGCATCCCATATTTATTTCCTTATCTTGTTAGCCTCAATAACCTTTTCATGATGTGCCTTGATACTGTCTGTATTTGAGGTTAGGCTTTGTGCACTTGCTGTGACATTAGAATCTATTTCTGCTAATTTGTCACTATTTTCCTTTGTAAATTTCTCAAGTGTGCACATTTTTTAAACTAAGGTAATTTCTTCAGTAATCATTGGCTCTAATTGATCAGTTAGTTTAGAGAGATTTACCTTGATCAGTGCCACGTCTTTGCTGATTTTATCAATTAACTTGTATTGATACTTCTTTTCTTCTTGTTCTTCCATAGCTTGTTCGGCATCTATATTCCGTTCTGTGATTGCATCGGTAAGAACAACTATTTGTTCCTTAACTGTAGCATTTTGTTCAAGTTTTACCTCAGGAACAAGTTGTTGGAGAATGTCTCTTGCTTTTTCAAGTGCCATTGTTTCCCTATGTTCCTGTATCATTTTCTTTTGAATAGCTTTCCTTTGACATAACACTCCAAACTCTTGAAGTTTATCACTATCCAATGTAGTAATATCCTAGTTTGGGACTTCTATTACTTCATCCAGTGTAACATCCAAGATGTCTTTCTTCAAAGTTTTCTTCTTATTCTTCTTTGGCTGGGTGGCAGATTGATGTACTACCATTTGTAAAGCTTGTGATTGGGTTGACTTGGTAGGTGAGGGTCGAGAAGATGAGGCTTCCTTTTGTATCTGTTCTGAGTCTACTAACTAGTTTGGTGAAGACGTCTCCTCATTTGCCTTAGGTGTATCAACAAATGTATCTTCTTTAATTTTTATTCCTTCATCCTACTTGACTCCTTCACTTTTATCTTTTTCTTCACCCTTTCTCAGTGTATCCTCTATTTTATTATTAGTTTCTTTGTTTTGCTCTTTTGACACTTCTTGCTGATTGTTGGTTGCATCTTTCATTTGTGCATCTATATCCTTTTGAGTGTTGGATACATATTTTTTTTCATCAGTACCGATGTTTGTGGGTATATTATCATCTTTCTTAGATGATTTGTCCTGACTTGACTGAATATCAAAAACATCTATTAATATATTCATGTTTGTAGGTGTATTGACTGTTGCAGTGTCAATGACTGTATCCTGTCTGTCGGTATTGCTCTTTGCAATATTAATGTCTTCATATTTTTGTACTTTTTCTATAGGGTCTTGTCCTATGGTGTCATTGACAATTTTGTCTAACCATGATTCATCATTTATATGATCAGTTAAGTTACCTTTTATTGACAATTCTTCTTTGGTAACTTCTTCATCCTCTAAACTAATGTGAATTGGACTTTCTGGTACCTAATTTTCCTCAGTATTTTTAGGCCATTCTTCATCTATAATATCGACCTATTTTTGGCCAATTATCTATACTTCTTCACTATCTAACTCAGCTATTGAGTTATTTCATTTGGGTGACAGTTTCCTTGTCATAACTGCTCTCCTTAGCAGGATTGAGTATATTGCTCCATTTTTCATGTGTTTCTTGTTCTAGCTCCATAAGCTTCTCTTCAAGAAATTTATAAGCTCTCATTTTGGGTGAGAAAATTTTAGCATATTTCTCCATGATTTCATTTATTTCTTCTCTTTTTTGATTTAGAAGGCATAAGAGAGACAAGTACTCTTTCTCTTATTCTCTTCTCCTCATGGAGTGCAAAAGTGAATCTAGAAGATATTCTAATTAACAGTTCTCGAGGTACATCACATGTAGTGAATTGTAGTAGGACATAGTAGTGTCTACACATTTTAGCTATAAGTGCATCTTCAATCTTATTATGTTCTACAAAATCCCATCTTAACCATTTCCTAATCTTAGGATGTCCAATAGATGATGCTTCAGAAATGTACTTACATATTTCATCAATGTTCTCAGTAGGTGATGTTACCTTTGCTGCTTCCTTTGCTTTTTTTTTAGTGTCAGGCTCATCCATAGCCAAATCCTCTAAATCCTCATTTGTCTAAAAAGATTTCCTCCTTTTGGTAGGTGCCCTAACTGGTTGTTTTTCCTTTGTTGTGTCAGGTTTCCTTTTGTACACCTTTCCTTTTACCATGGGAGTAGGAGTTGCATCCTTTGCTGTTTGAATCCTTGTTCTTGACTTCTTGGGTGGAGGAGGAGGTGGTGAATCAGACTTTTCTTCCTCTGATTCATTTTCTTCTACTGTATCACTGATGGGTAGCTGGTCCTTAGTGAGTTCCTCCTTACCCTCTTGTTCCTCTTCACCTTCCCTTTCTTCTTCTTCTTCAGAAGATATATTCAAGTTCTTTTTCAAATTCTTCACCATTCTTTTTGATTGTTTTACAACCTTCTTGACAACAAGATTTGTTTTAATCTTTTGTTTTTCCTCTTCATAGGTGCCAAATATTAGTTGCTTGTTGTCCACTGGCTCATTGAGTAGTGCCTTAGTTTCATATTCTAACTTTGAAAGCCATGATTTCCTAGGTACTACTGCTTGGATGTATGTGAAATCATTATCTACCATGCAACATATGTCTTCTCAGTGTTCCTCTATTAGATCTTCAGGAATTCTTGTTCTGGCTTGCAACATTTCCTTAATGGGTTTGAAATACTCATGCATAACATTATCAAAATCTGTTCCTAGGGATTCTATGAATTCACCTATCTAAATGGTTATGGGTCTGCTTGTGTGCCATACAACTTTTCCTATTGAAGGAAAGTACTCTTCAAAGTAAAAGAATATGCACATTATGAGGGAACCAAAATTACAAGTGTTTGTCCTTGAAGACCTTATTATGCACATGTTCTCCTCCAATTGATGTAACAAGATCTCTGCAAGATCCATCTTCTTTCCCTGTTTGATGATCTTGTATGCTGTGCTCATAGTTGTACTTGATATGCTATTCATTCGGCTTGCTTGGAAGATTTTATATCCAGCAACACATGCTCCAAACTTCAGCTCTACATCGGTAATGGTGTTGACCTTTAGTGTTCTTTTATCTGATTTAGCACCAGTCAATTTTTCCACTTCTGCTAGAGATGGGTGTTTGTGAGCTTGTGGTTTATCGGTTGTAGGATAACTTGTGACAACATGAATAAAATCCTTTGTTATTGTCTTTGGCTTATTTAGCCATAGAGTCTTGTTGTGAACTTTGCTAAGAATAATCTTTATCCATTCCGTTTTGAAGACCTTGGGAAAATGCAGTGCATTTGTGAGTCCCTTTACTTCCAGATGTCTATGCTCTTCTTTGAGTTTTCCAGTGTCATCACATAGTTCCCTATAGGCATTATCTAAGTCTAGATCTCCTATTTCCAAGATCTTGTAGTGAATATAGGACCTTAAGTCCTCTACCAGTAAAACCCTAGGTGAGATTATAGAGAATGCTCTAGAATCATAGGGTTGTGATGCTATTTTAGGGTGTAGCTTGTATTTTGGTTCAACACATGAGCCTCTGCTAACAAGCTTAAGGATTTCTTCATATCTTAATCTTCTCAACTCTAGAAGTTGATGCCAGCGTATTGCATAAATTTAGGGCTTTTCATAAATAAAATAGTGCTTTTGGTGAGTGTGATTACTTATGGATTCTTTGTAATTGCCTATGAATGTGAATGCTTCATGTCAAATTTATTTCTACAGGGTCACTTTCCAATTTTCTCCGAAATCTCTCTGCTCCGCTCAAAATCGCGGGTGCAAAAATGAGTTTACCTGTCAGGCTTTTATAACCTTTTTATGCCCTAAGTTGTCATTAATGCTTACCAACTCATCGGTATATAAAGACTGAGTTCATCGATAGAGACATTCATAACATCTTTGGTGTCTATGCAAAGTGTCAAGGTAGCTAGCGGCTTTGGTAACTTCACCGATGATTTTTGGTGAGGTTGGAAAGAGCTTTTGTTGATTCAATGTTCATCGATATTCGTCGGTTTACACTTAGCTTATGTAATGACCGATATATTCTGGTAAGTAGTGATAAATTTTCTGTGTGCGTTCACCGATGCAAATTGTTCCCAATAATGGATGGTTGCTTTTCAATATTTTGAGCAAACAACAATATTTTGCATCTTCATTCATGCTTATATTACAATATGAACTATGTGTAATGGAACCAATGCATAATATAACTTGTCATATTGTAGTTCCATACTTACTTGTGCAATCTAGTTGGATGTGGTGATGTCATCAGATCCATTGGATGGGGTGTCATCATTTGTATTGCTTGTTCTAGCACCTTTAGTGTTTGTGGCTTTTACCCACATCTTGTTTCTCATTCTCTTGATGTCCATTGGGATGTGTACTTGTGTCTGTCAGTCAATCTTTGCAATCTTTTATCACATGTCCAACCTTATGACAGTGAAAACATGCCATACCTGGATTAGTCCAACCTCTTGACCTTCTGGTCCACTTTCTCATATAGTTGGCAGCAATCTGACCATACCTTCCACATGTTGTGCAGTTTACCCATTTGTTATAGTCCCAAACATATGAGTTACCTACTCTTTTTGGTTTGTATCTTTTATCAGTTTCCTTTGGTGTCCATGCCTTGTTCTTTTTCCAGCACTCTTTGTGTGTATGCCCATTCATCTTGCAGGTAGGACAATATTTGTCCATATAGGTTTTTCTCTTTGGATTTGTCACTTTGGATCTTCACTCATGTGCCTTGTGTCCTTTATTCTGACATTTATAACAATTACCAATAAAAGTAGATTGATCTTGAGAAATACCTTTCATTTTGCTTCTGCAAATGTTTGAGGTGTGGCCAGGTTTTTCACAGTGATTGCATGACAACTTCTTGGATCTTGGGGTTGTGAAAACATTCTTCTGATTCAGTTGATTAGAAGATTCACCATTTTCATTGTACCCTAATCATGTGTAGTTGTTGAATCTTCTTTGTCCATCAAGACTATCATCCATCCTTTTGTTGCTATCTTTAGCCTTTTTAATCAATTCATTGTGTTGAATCTGGACTTTAATTTCATGCTTCAATTTTTCATTCTCTTCTCTTAGCTCACCAATGATCTGTATTCTTTCAATGATTTATGTATTTAATCTGTTTGCTTCTTGACTCAAAAGAATAATCTAGTTGGTAACCTCATGGTGATGCTCAGTAAGTCTTTGAATCTCTAATTCTTTCTCTTATAGTTTCTCTGTAATTTTCCTCCTATCATCAATGGCTAGTGTTCTTTCATTTTCATCTTTTCTTGCATCATTCATGACATCAATCAAATTCACCATTTGAGTTTCTTGTCTGATTTGCAGCATCTTGATTTGATTTGTCAGATGTAGATTGACCTCTTGTAGACTTGTAATTTCTTCTACTGATGCATCTGAAGCTTTGATCATTGATGATTCTACTATATCAAAGTAATCTTGTATTTCTAATTCTTTGTAGTTTGTCTCATTCAGCCTGGTTTCCATAATCTTTCTTTCATCAAGAAGTTTTCTTAATTTGATTCTCGCCTCTTTATACTGCTCATAGTTTATTTGCATCGATAACTGCTCATTCTCAATAGTCATATCCAGTCTGTACTTTTCCATTGCTATGATATTTTCTCTTAAGTCTTTAAGCTTTTCAATAGAGAGACTTAGCTCTGATACCAATTGTTGGAATTATACTAGAATGATGTACTAAGAAGGGAGGGGTGAATCAGTACCTCTAAAACTTTTCTTGGTTAGCCCATTAACCCTTAATCATCAGTTTGTAAATTATCTTATCTAACTGTTCATCTTTCTTTATGTATATGCAGTCATATCATAAGTTCTTTAATATGTAACCATACAAGAAACATTGATGAAAATAGATAACACATAACACAAGATATGATATCGCAGAAAACTCCTGTTAGGAAGTAAAAACTATGGTGGGGATTGTTACCCACAAGACTTCACTATCTGTAGATAAGAAGGGGCTGATTAAAGCTTAAAATTGGTCACTTCTGATGACCTACCCTGTTAAGAGTATTACAGTGGAGACCTGTTAAGATCTACTTCGTTTGAAGCTTTAGAAACACTGTTAAGTGTGCACTCTGTTAAGAGATTTGTAAAGAATGGTTATGTCCACCTTCTACAAAAAGATTTTAGATGTGATGCACTTGTTAGAATGCAACTACATAAGTCTTTGATATGATGATGTATGCAATCTCTAATTACTGATAAAATATCCAATAAAGCTTCCTATGTATGAGTAATCATCCTTCCATGATTGAGTAATACCTTTGTCTGCTTGTCGGTAGCCTCTCTGTGTTCTTGACAAATGATATGATCTCTTTCTAAACTTTGCATGAATTCTACCTTCTGCTCCTTAGATGCTCATTGTGGATATCAACAATAATGAATTCATAACTCACAATTTATTTGAACATCTATTTATACTAAATTGTAGCTCAATTCTTGATTCACGCTTCACAAGTTAACTCTAGATCCAAGGTTTACAACTTGACCTTGATCTTTAGTTAGATATGTTTTTGATCCATTAGGATGCTTTAAAACATTTACATAAAGCTTGCTTGACCCTCAAGTTATGATTTAAAACAAATTAAAACTCTATAAATAGAATTACATTGCTTTATCTGACGTGTAAAACTCAGATCCACTATTTGTGGGTTCTCTAACTGACTGTCGATTCTGACAGTCAGTTTTCTTTGTCGTCGGTGTTCCTTTCTTGAACTAGTTGTTGGGTATGCCTTTTCTTCTCTGTCAGTTTTATTCTCAAAACTATATCTTCGGTGATGATCTCAATGTTATGTTATTGACCCGTCGGTGCAACACTTTGTCAGTGTTTGTCGATCAATTCCATACTTAGCATTTCCTCGTGACCTTTGTGTTCTGTTAGGTATGCTTGCTGTCTGCCATTAATGCTTGTACTGATGATCTCTATCAATGTTTTTCACTAAGTGTACTAATGGAAAAATTAATGTCATCAACATTGTAGGTTTTCTTCAATCTAGGTACAGATTTGCAACCTTACCAACAATATGGAAGTATAGATAGATAATTAGAGACCCAAACCTAAATGTTTTGTTCTTGTCATGCTTGATAACTCAAATGTTGTCCATCAATTGACCATGCAATATCTCACATAGATTGAACTGAGTGTTATCCTTCACCATACTTATAGCTGCTATAACTGTGGCTGCTGACACATTGTTTAATCTACTTGCATGCTGGAACTTGTAACCAAGGATCATAGTTAGAAGCTTTATGTCATCTTTCTTGATAGGATCAACTATCATACCATGCCTATTGCATCTGGATAGACATGCTTGTTCAACCTATTTCTTGACATCCTTGCTAGTAGGTAGAACTGGTCTAGTATTAGGAAGTCCAGTTAATTCATGGATTAGGTTTACAGTAATACAAACAGGAACTTCACCAATCCAGAAAAGATCATCATGAATCTTGCTCAATAATATTTTAACCCATTCTAGTTCATAGAATTCGTGCACATTCGAATACTCAAAGATAGGGTTGTTAGTGAGGTGCACGTATTCATCCTTGAATGAATAGTCTGGTTTCATCATCAAAGCCATGAGAGTGGCTATACAATTATCTCCAACTATTTTACGCATGGATGTCTTCTACGTGAATGAATCCTAACGGATTTTTGGAGAAAGCTCCTTCCACATCATCTAGTATCAATTTAAATGGATGCCTCTTAAATAAAAATCTCTTCCTCTCTGCAATGTCAAATACAACTGGAGTCGCCATACTTACTTGATGATTGATTAAATAGGGTTTTACAAAAATTCAAAATGGCGTGATTGCTAGGATTCCATTCCAAATTCTTAACTGTGCTTCTTAACCACCAAATCTGTTATGCTTCTGTGATTTGATGCTCAGTGCTCCTATTCTCTCCAAATTCTATGATCTCAAATGAAAATGTGAAGAAGATCGAACACTTACATCTTTTTTATAAAATTTACTGCATCTAATTTTTGCAACCGTACGTAGTTTTCACAGAGAATTCCAAAATTTGTTCTGAATACATTATAGACAATGCATGTATGCATACTACTATATCATGTGATCATAAGCATGAATCCATAGGTGCATACTTAGAGGTGAGTATGCCAGCCACACAGGGGTTCCAAGCTAGAATAGCTCCCCTAAAGACCAAGAAGGTCTATTCAACCAGTAATAGAGGATGCGTCCACTGTGGATGCATCAACAACTTTGTCAACATCATTTTCCTTCTTTACTTCAACCCAAATTTTTCTTGAATCTTCTTTTTCTTGAACAAACTTGTCTTCTCCTTCTTCAAATAGTGATTTCTTAGGATCCTCTTGTTTTTGAGTTCTGGATCTATAGAACCTTGAGATGTGTCCAGCCTTTCCACATGGGTGACAAATGATAGGAGGTCTGATGTTCTTGTTCATCATGCTGCACTATTTTGTTGTGTGTCCATTGTAGTTAGATATCTAACATGTGATGTTTTGCAAATTTCTTTGAGGCTGCTTTCTCTAATTGTTTTGATTCATTCTTCTCTGATTCTGCCGTGATTGATTTCTTTGATTTGTTATGCAATGTATAGCCCTGTGACCCAACTTATTACAAGAGTAACAATAACCATTGAAAGGTCTTACCTCTTTACAATCTCTTTCCAAATGACCATGTTTATTACATGCATAACAAGTTCTGTTAACTTGCTTGATTTCTCCTTTAGGTGGATCTATTTTAATCTCTGCAATATTTTCAACTTTCTTTGCTTCTGAAGATTCTTCATGTGCTTTCTTTCTTTCTTCTAATGAATTGATTTCAATTTGTGCTACACTGTATCCAAGACTAGTAGTGTCACCTTTTTGCTTTTGTGCATTGAGCTAAGATTGAAGTGAATCAGAACTTGAGTGGAGTTTATCAATCTTATCCTTTGCTTCAGTTTATTCAAATTCCATCTTCTTTATGTTCTCCAATTCCAAGACTTTCATGTTTGCTTGCAAAAGTTCATCTTCTATTTGTTTGCTTTCTTTGATCTTTTCTTCAATAGCAATTTGATTGTCAGTTAGCTGTTCATCCAGATTTTTAATTTTATCTTTCAGAGACATGTTCTCTTCATTCAGCTTTTTGACCATTTTCCCTAAATCACATGTAGAACAATCTTTCAAATATTTTCTTAATTTCTTGATAAGCATTTGTGAGCCATCAAATTTCAGTCTAAGTTCTTCATTTTCTTTTTCAGATCTATCAAGATCTTCAAGAGATGCTTCAAGATTCTTTTTCAAATGTTTTGCTTTTGCTGAGTCCA
>MU223610.1:3460773-3480463 GCA_018584345.1 Thuja plicata
ATTGTTAGAAATACTGAGAGGGGGGGGGGGGTGAATCAGTGTTTGTCTATTTATTATATTTCAACAACTTACACATAAATCAAACATACATCCAATGAAGCTCAATACAAGAACACATAACACATGATATGATTATGGGGAAACCTTGATCAGAGGAAAATCCTAGTGGGAATTAGTACCCACAAATATTGTACTAGTATAATGAACCTGTTAAAGTTCCTTTGCCCTGTTAGGAGCAGTCTTTACAATCCAAGTACAATGACCCTATTAGGAGTTTATTAAAAAACCCTGTTAAAGGTATATGACTCACTGCCTAGGCCCACTACCCAATAAGATGAAGGCTACAACCTTCTGATAGTTGATATACACTATATCAAAAGTGAACTACTGTGATGACACTACTGTCTGATCAGTTTCGTGTATGCACTAATTCTCTTACTCTCTTAAAGATATTTATCTCATACTGACTTCATCATATTGCTCTTCTATATCTTTCTCATGCATATTATTTGACACTTGTAACATAACTTTACATTACATACTTATATGTTCATACCCGAATAGACGCAACTCAAAACAAGACTATAATCGGCCCTAAAAACACAATACACAACACTTATGAGAAATTTGGCTTAAGTGTGTTTACAAAAATAATAAAGAAATTATTACAAACATATAATCAAAGGTGCTTGGCTGTTACAAAACAAAATAATTCACCCTGATCAAAACACTAGTCGGCTTTCATGCTCTATCTTCTGAACTGCTGGTGTACTGATCTGTCTGTAACTTCTCCATACTATCATGCTGTACTATGCATGTCTGGAATTAGTATGTAGACATCACATAGAACATATATCTAAATGCACATACTCTGATTCAGTCTCTCGCACGTGCGCTGATGTGCTGATCGCTGTATAACTCTGTCTGTCCTATTTTCCATACTTAGTCATTTTGTCTTCTAAGTTATCTTTGACAAAAAATTAGTATGAATTTGTTGCCATGATGACAACACAAAATAAGTCATGCATCCTTAGGAAGTCAACTTGCCAAAAAATGGTGCCCAAAAAATTGTACCCTTTATGTTGGGTATCACAACCAAAGAGAGTATACATAGCATCACTCTTCATACCAAGGGTGTCAGACCTACTAGTATGGCTGATAGAGTGATCTGATCTGACCGACTACTCATCTATGCTACTCATCCAAAAAAATAATCTCTATTTGCAAATACCTTGGG
Organism: Thuja plicata; assembly: GCA_018584345.1. Taxonomy (NCBI): domain Eukaryota; kingdom Viridiplantae; phylum Streptophyta; class Pinopsida; order Cupressales; family Cupressaceae; genus Thuja; species Thuja plicata. The sequence goes on from MU223610.1 coordinate 3,462,011, forward strand.
AGGACCCCGATGTACTCTCAGTCTAATAAGCTCACGTCAGACCAAAATTCATAGGATCCTGTACACATCCTCTAATGTGATCGTGATCTCTCCTAATGGAAGATGAAAGGAACAAGTGTCCTCGTCCCATATATTTATCATGGCTGATATCATGGACTGATGGAACCTCATCTATGGTAGGATTCATACCCAATACAATCCCACATCTTTTAGTAATTTTATATCCTCATGCTATAGCTCAGACAAGTTCTCTTTGACAGCTAATAGAACCCCAACAAAGGGATGCTCTCAGAGATGGACAAGATCCTGTAGCCCAAACAACATCATATCAGTCATCTATCATCAAATAACTGCAATTATCACTTGACCTAGTCAAGGTTGACCTTTTTGGGTCAAGATTGACATTTTTGGGTCAATTTTGACCTTTCTGGGTGAGGGTCGACCTTTTTGGGTCAGGTTCGACATTATCCCTAGAAAGAACTGGACCTTCCCAGTTATGATTTACCTACCAAGGTCAGGGTCGACATAATTGGGTCAAGATTGACCTTTTTGGGTTAGGGTTGACCTTCCCTATAAAAACAAGAATTTCTCAATTAAAAAATAAAAAATAAGGCACCTACCTCAGGAAGTGGCTGTCCGTTGGCCAGACACTCTCTCAAGACCTCCACGTGACTTGCTCAAAGTTCCTCTCTCTTTGGCATCTTGCTCCTCAATTCCAAGCTCTAAAAATGGTAAGAATGAGAAGGTAAGTGATCTTGATCTTCTTTATAGCTTCAAATTAGGGTTTAATTAGGGTTTCCTTAGGGTTTTCTTAGGGTTTCATTTGAATTTACTTAGGTCAAATCTGAATTTCTTTTTTCATGCATTTAGATAGGCATTCACTCTTTCATCATAACTTGAGTTTGGTACCTCCATTTTCAGTGCCGTCAGTGGCGTTGGAATCATGATTCTGATACCTAACCTCTTAAATTGGTTTAGGAAGATTTTGAATCCTTATAAATGGTTTAGGAAATAACTTTTTCAACAAATTTCATATCCAATGTATAGATCTAACTTTATCACCCTGTTTCACCTTTCAAAATTAGTAAGCTGAAACAGGGGCCATAAGGGGCTCTATGCATTTCTAAAAACCATCTTAGTAAGGCTTAGGTTCTCTTTGGATTTTAATTAACCTTGTGTTGTGGGTTGTAGATACTAACAATTTCTTGCAGGATCTCCACATTGAGGACTTGGCTATATCCTTTTTACTTTACAATGTTTTCTTACTTTAGCTTGCATATTCATGTAGTGTCATACCTAAGATATAGTGGGGGCTAAATTTATCATCTTAAAATAGAAGAAATTCCATTTTGGTAGGTTTAGCACCCTGATTTAGTACATTTCCATATTAGATTTGCATTTAGGATGCACATGCACTTGATTCTGCATTTTGAGGTGAAATTAGGGTTAGTGTCCTGCAGGGACATCCTTAATATCCCTTTCTATGATTCCATATTTTTGGGTAGAACCTATGTATTTTCTTTCCTAAATCTTCATCACATTTAATCTTTGGCCTTTATGCCTCTATCTAACATCCTGATATATTTTATAACCTTCCTTGGTCCCCGGTTGACCTAGGAATCTCATAGATTTCCCAAGGTGACCAGCCTGAAACCTCAGTTTAGGGTTGAGGTCAACCCTGAACTAGGTCAAGGTTAAGGTCAAACTTGAACTAGGTAAATTTTGAGGTCAACCTTGACCCCTATCAGGTGATGGTCCCCGCTTACAAATCTGGAGCCTATCGGGGTTCTAAAACTTAAAATAGGTCCCCAGGTCTGGATGTGGAAGTGTTTTCCACAATATTCAGATTAATACATCCCCTACTTGGTTGGTGATTGTAATTGGACTATAATTCAAGGTGAAATTTGAATTTGGGTCCCTTGCATTGCCTTAGGAGGTCTATATTGAGATCTCTATATAAACACTCTCTTTTGCCTTCATTTGGAGAGGATGAAAAGACATGAGATGACATGGAAACATGACATGAAAAAACCATAAGATGATATGATGCAATTATTATTTTGACATGATGATGAGGAAATGAAGCAAGAGGATGATATAGAAGGACAAGACATGATGATGCATTAAGACATTCAAGCACTTTTGTAGACAAGCCATTGTGGATCTTCTTTGGAGTAAGAGAGACATCTTCCTTCTTTCCTACTTCTTGGATCCACCATTTTCAACCTTCAAGCATTCAAAGGATATTATCATGGGGTAGCAATTATGGATTGTGAGTTTGGTAGGAGTAATTTAGTGTTGGGGGCTTGGTATGCTTTCTTCATCACATTCAAATCTATGCATTGCTTTCTCATTTTCAATTAATGTGCATTTCTTTCTCATTTTCTATTAATGTTATGATTTTTAATCTATAGGATTAGATATTGACATTACACATTCAAAAGAAATACACACATACATTCTAATATATTCGGATATTCGTAGAGGTGGAGATCACCAAAATGGGGGTTTGACTAAGGAAAAACCCTATATAGCCACCCCAAAACCTTCTTTTTCAGATATTTGTAGGTGTTGTTTTGGGAGTTACAGGTTCGGGAATAGTGAAACAGAGTACAAATCCAGATACCCTTTTCAAAACATTTCCAGGATCCGAGAACATAATTTCAATCTGAGACTTTTTAGGTTGATTGTGACCTAGGGCGCAATCAAAAATTCTAACAAATGGTGACATTGAATTGAGGGTGCAACTCAGAACTATCTCAGAATGGAAAGATATTTCTAGGTTTTGTCCATCTCTATGTTTCCATTCTAGATCCAGTCTTAGATTTTCCAGAAACTCATCACAGGCTTCAAAAAATGGCATTTTCAGATCTGCTATGATGTAAGGTTGGTATTTTACTCCATTAATCTTTGCTTTCAATTTCAATATCCATTATCAAACAAAAAATACAAATTAAATGTAAGGCATTAAATGATGACATTGGTCTTTTTTACATACAAACATCTATTTGGCAAATTCTATCTAGGAGATCAATACAACACCATTATTTTATTCTTTACATATTCTTTCACCTTCTTTTAAGATTAATCTTCCAATTTTCATACTTCTTCCATTAAACAATTAGTTTGACCATTATTACTTATGTACTATAAATTTCCATTTTCTCTAACAAATTTAGAAACTAGTCTCCCATTGTTACATTTTCTTATTGCACATCTAGATTTACTAAAGGTAACTTCATAACCTTTACTGGACATCTGAATAAAATTCAGCAAGTCATGTCTCAATCCTTTAACATAATAGACATCATCAATTTTATGCTTACTAGCAGTTGAAATTCTTCCTATCACACATATAGAGGCAAAATATTCTCCAACAAATCTCACAAATCCTCCATAGAACTTCTCACAATTCTTAAACTTCTCCTTATCCCCTATCATATGGTTTGAACATCCAAAATAAATAATCTGCGCACTAGGTTCCACATTAGAACACAATTTAGTCACCTTCACTTCTGGTCTTCTTGTTCTTTCCTTTATAGCTAGGAATAATGATTCTTCATTTGAGTTGTTATCATCTTCATCCTTGGATAGTGCATAAGATTTTCTACCCTTGGCTTCTTTTTTCTTCTTCTTTCTTCTACCATAAATTTCATGTCTATTTTTATTTTCATCATCATATCTCTTGAAGTCTTCTTGATAAGGACACTTAGAAGAAAAATGACCAATTCTACCACAATTAAAGCATTTTAAAGGAAAATGACCTTTTTTTTCTAGTTCCTCTCTCCATTATTCTTAAAAAGTTTGCTTCAATCTCATCCATGTCTTATTCAACTTCATATTTAGTCCTAAAATATCATTTGAATGCAACTTCTTTCCTCTTTTTCTTGATTCCATCCATTTCTGCAATCTCAAATGCATACAACAAACCCAAAAGTTTATCCAAGGAGTAGGAATTCAAATCACGACTTTATTCAATTGCATATTTATTTTCCTTGTAAGGTTTGAGCAGAGTCATCAAGATATTTATTACCACTTCCTTTCCTTCTATTATTACACTAACACCTGTAATGACATTCACAATCTCATTTACCCTATGAATATATGCTTCAATGAATTCATCATCACCCAGCTTTAGATTCTCAAGCTTGCATTTTAGATTTGTTACTTTGGCTTCTTTTTTATTTGAATCTTCTTTACATACACTACTTAGTTTGTCCCATATATCTTTTTCTATCTTTAATCTTATAAATTTTTTGAAGACTTCATCACTCAAACCACTGACAATAGAAACCCCATATTTTTAATTATTCTCTTCCTCTTTAATCTTTTCCAAATATTTTCATCCAACTGGAGGTACAATACAACATTTTTGAATTTTTTCCCATAATCCTTTTGGTAGAAACTGTAGGTGGAAGTGCATTCATTTCTTCCAATAGGACTAATTTTTACCTTTCAACTTTGGAGCCTTGAAACTCAAATCATGTGCCATACTTGATCTCCCTTAAGTGGTTAAACTTCACAAGAAGGAACCTTGCTCTGATACTAATTGTTGAACACACAACAAGACTGAGAGGGGGGAGATGAATTAGTCCAGACCACAATAATAACTTTAATTTAGATCTTAATATACTTCAAATCACTATGAGAAACTTCATTCATTGAAACCACAAGCCACAAAACACAAAACACAATGCACAATCAACACAAGAACACTAGATTTACTTAAAAAATGCAAACCAGGAAAACCCACGGTGAGAATCAAACTTGCAATATGAATATCTTATATTACAATGTTTTATTATCACTACCAAGGAGAACCAACACCTAAATAAATTAAGCAACTAGGGATCACTCCCTTAGGGAAATATACAAAGGACTTGTACGAATAAAAATCACTATTCCAGAACAAGATACAAAAGGATTCTAGTAGACTTACTGTCATCCAAAAATAGTTTAAATCTCACAATTGACATGAGAAGATCTTGGAAATGAACCTATCCTTTAACATCAACATCAAATGACCAAAATAATGGCATACATCTATCATTATCTCAACACACTATCTCTAAATGTATTTCCTTCAAGTTTTGACTTATGTACATCTACCTTATATGCACACTTTGATTCTTCCTTTTCTTTCTAGCACATTATGTTCTCTTTCCACTCTTCCACATTTTGGCACACACATCTCTAACTTTGAATGTACTTAAATAAGAGACATATCATCAAAAAATCTAATGAAGGTTGACCACAACTAAAAAAATCATTAATACATAAAATAGGTCATCCTAACCCAAGCTACACAAGGAAGTCCACTCTAGGAGAGAGAGACAACCCAAAACTATCCCAACACATTATTTTAAGATAGATCCAACAATTCACACATCAACCAAAGTCATCTCTGAAACATAACATGTAGATAGACAATGAAGGTTGTAGAATAGTTAGCCAAAAGAAAAATTTTCAAAGCAAATTGAATCATGTGGATCTCCATGCACCAAGGTGAGACCTAAAATAACATTCCAAATTTATTTGTAAAGCATATTTTTACCAATAGAATGGACCCAAATAAGATAGCACATCAAGACACACCAAACCATAAAATAATTGAACACATCTGATATAGATAATAATAGCTCACTTGTGAAACACAAATATCACTAGAAAACATATTGTATGACTAGGCTTGATTATGATCATCATAATAAAACATAGATTTCAACATATATAGAGAATACCAAAAATATTGTGGACCGGTCTATCAGAACCATCTACCGTTAGAGAATAACAGAAATACCAGAGTATTAAACTAAGTTTCATCTATTTCATCTGTAACACAAATGACATCATAGACAATAGCAATACATGAACATCAATATGAATGCACCAAGTAACTAGAGTAATTCCAAGCCAAAAAACTCAACACAAGATAACAAAATAGTAGTATGAGTAGGAGCAACAAACCATTTGATACCTTTTGAAGAAAAATGAACACTACTAGATAAATACTAAATCCACTTTGAATATTATCATAGATTTCATACATTCGCCCAATCATTAGCAAGGTAATACTGTATACAAACTTGAACAAGGAACTTAGAAACATCATCACCAAAGGATTAAAAAGGAGCTCTATATAACCAATGTAACTATATTCGAAAAAAAATTGATATTATGTGTCATTAGATGAACATATTACAGAACAAAGGAACTAGAAGTGTATAACAGATATGACATATGTTGAAATATATTCACAAGAAGGAACATCCACAATAGTTCCTGCAATCCATACTAAACTGATTAGTCTAAATACATACAAACCATCAACAAAATCACAACCAAATAAAAAAAAGAAAGTACCAATAAGTCTGTCACCAATTATTCTTCCAACCTGTCATCAATACTTCATTCTTACAAAAAGTTGACATCAATGACAACAAACATCTATATTTACAACAATATTTTCATGGACCACCTTTGCGAGGCTTCTATTTATCAAGTAAATAACTATTTCTATAGCCTCCCCCCAAAATTGATTAGGAGTCCCCTTTCCTTAAGCACAATCCTTTCCATCTCCATGACGGTCCTATTCTTTCTCTCAATAACTCTATTTTTCTGTAGAATGTAGCTTGTTGTGAGCGTCTTCTTTAATCCATTTTTTCTTGAAAAAATGTACAAATTCATTGGAGGTATACTCTTCCCCACAATCTAACATTAGGACCTTGATATAGTGTCCACTTCCTCTTTTTTTTTCTTTCCAGTCTGGGATTTAAACAAAAAAAAACTTATCAAATCCTTCAAATTTGTGCTTTAAAAAATAACCTCATGTCTTATGCTTTAAATCATGAATAAAGGTCATACAATATTGAATTCACAATAGAAATAGTTTGCATAGGACCACACAATCAATGTGCACTAGCTCCAATGGTGCTCTCTCCCTTCTTGAGTCCCCCTGTTGAAAGGGATACCTATGTTTCTCACCCAAAATTTGAGCCTCACAATTGCTACTAGGCTCTACTATCCTTGGAAAACCATCTACCATTCTTTTCTTGGACAACAATCTCGAACTAGCATAGTTGATATTTCCATACTTGAGATGCCATATCTTGGAGGGGTCTTGAATCACACTTTTAAAGGATAATTTATATACTCTTGTAAATTTTCCTTCCTTGGGAGGTTCATTTATGGACTGGGATGAGAAGCACATATTTATCCTCAAAGGAAACATCTCGTTCTTTATCACTCGAGTTGCTGCAACTACTTCCGTGATCTTATCCTTATGAAAAATGAGACATTCACCCTTATACATCATCACTTTGTATCCATTTTGGATCAATAGTCCAAACACTCATTAGATTATGGTTAATACCCGAGGAAAAATAAACATTTAAAATTTTTTTATTCTCACCTTTCTTGGTATATATCATAATATTTCCATTTTTCTCCATTTTAATCTTAGTCTTTACAAATTTATCAATGAAAGATAACAAAATTTTATTACCACTCATGTCGTTACTATAGTCACTATCCAAATATCAGACTTTAGGGATGCCTTCTTCACTAATATTGCCTATGATGAAGGTCGTGGATTGATTTCCTTCAACTACATTCATATCAGGCACATTTTCACTTTGCTTTTACTGATTATTGTGTTTTTTCCAACACTCACTTGCATAATTAGCATATTTATGACAATAATAACACTCAAAATTTCTCTTACGATACCTCTGATTCAACCTATTGTTTTTCTTTCCTTGTTGGAGCTAGTTTCAGAGCCACTTGTTCCCTTATATCCCAAATTATCTCCTCCAACACTTCCTTGTCTAGAGTTTCCTCTACCTTGGCCTCTTGAGATCTATCTAGTGTTATTTCTACCTCTCCCCATACCTTTTGCATTGGCACAAGGTTTGAAATATTACTCTTGGGAAGATGTTGTAGACCTATTTAGGCATTACTCATGGGTTTGTAGAGAACCCATTAACCCATCCATTGTCAATTTTGAGAGTTCATTGACATCTTCAATGAAAATTACTATTGCATCAAACTTAAAGGGAAAAATTATGAGGATTTTATGTAAAATCCTCTTCTCCTCCACCATTTAACCATTTTTCCTCAATTGGTTCAACAAACTAGATAATCTTTTATAAAAATCTAAAATGGACTCATTGTCCTTCATTTGGAGTCTTAAAATATCTATGAAGCATTTGGAGCTTCACTAAAATGACTTTATTATTCCCTTTGTATCTTTCTTAGAGGATGTCCAAAGCCTCTTTGGAATAATTAGTTGTTGTTATTCTAGGAAATATTTCCTTTATCAAGGTTGCTTTTAGCAAACTCAATGCCTTAGCACCTGTATCATCTTAAAATGGAAGAACTTCCATGCTAAGATTGTTTAGTACTCCTTATGTAGTCATTTATGATTTTATGATAGCTTTCCAAATATTATATTAGTATAGGAATAATTTCTTAGCAAGGTTTCCTTTGCTAGTTGATTTGGGTTTGTTTTTGTACTAACCCCTCTTTGTTGTGTCTTTTAGCTTTGTCTTTGTTTTCTCTTTGTTTTCGTGCCCTTGTGCGTGTATGTTGAGTTAGAACCCTTGTCCTGGGGGCTCATTTCCTTTACTAAGTGATGTTCTACCTCATTATGATCCACTGGAGTCTTTCTTCTAACTTTACCACGAGTATGTTCAATTTCCATACTCTTGCTAAACTGGGGGCTTAATGTATCATCTTAGAATAGAGACACTTCCATGTTAAGATTGTTTAGCCCTCCTTAGGGGGTGTTTTTGGCCATTATCATGTTGTCTTCTAATTTCTACCCCTTTTCCATCTCCTGTGCTTGTTTAGGACCCTAATTGGGCCTCTTTGGGCACTGTTTTCCCCACTTGGCATATTTTCCAGGGGTCTTAACCCCATGGGTCAAGGTCAACCTTGACCTTGACCCAGGTCCCCCTTTTTCATTTGAAAGTATGCTAGATGAGGGGGGGAACCAAAAGTTTATTTTCTCGCTTCTGGGTCAGCTATTTTGGGCTTCAAAGTGGCGAATCTTAAAAATATATTTAATATAGGTCCACTTCTAGGGGTATGAGCCTAATTGGAATTTATTTATCATATGTCAGCCTCTCTAGAATTTTTTTCCTAGACTAGTATATAAGGAAGCCTTTCTCCTCTCATTTTCTAAGACAAAAAAGGATAAGAATAATGATTGTCTACTTTCCTACATGCATTCAAGCTTTCAAGTGTTCAATTAAGGTTTTTCAAGTCTTCTTCTCAAGCATTCAAGTTCTCCATTGAAGATCAAGGATTAAAGCATTCAAGCCTTTGAAGGGATTTGGTTCAAGTATTTAAGATTCATCATTCAAACCCTAGATCTATTCATCATGGTGGTGTCATCTCCTACAAGATCCTTTGTGTATCTGATGCAGGAGCATCTTAGGTCATTGCCAATCCCGTTCAACCAAAAAAAAAAGATGTTTTTTTTGTTCTTTAGTTTGTTTGGGGGTTGCTCGATAATTTTTATGTTTCTTGGGTCTATTTCTCAAACATGCTTGTTTCTGTTGCTCAGGTTCTATCACTTGGGAAGGCTTGTTTATTTTTTGTTGCTCGGGTTTCTCTTCTGACACTCAGGTTTGTTTCTCATTTCTTAGGGTGTTCTTTTCCTGAGTCACTCTATTGCTCGGTCATCCTTTGCCTGAGATATTTATTTTGGAGTTTGATCTGGTGGCCGACTTCTTTAGTTAATTCCTGTGGCTTAGATAATTTGGGGTCTCTCATTGGGATATGTGTGGACCTAAATATGGGTCTCACTTATAGATTTGAGTGCCGACCTCTCTTGGTGGGATCTTGTATATATTTGTTTCTATGTTCTTAGTTCAGTGGGTTGTTGGAGGGTAGGATTTGAATTGAGATTATCTATAAGAAGGATTGTGACCTCTCATGTATGAAGATCAATTTGTAATTCTTTGTAATTCTAAGAATGCCAGTGAGGTAAGATCATTTCATGGATTGGAAAGTTTTTACAAAAAGTTTATCAAAAATTCTAGTTCTATTTGTAATGCTATGAAAAAAAAAATGAGAGGAGACAAAAGATAATTCAAATGTATACATGGATTTGATAAGATTTTTGAAGCTAAAGGTTGCTGAATTACTCGTGCTAGCATTACTTGATCTCAATAAGGTATTTCAAGTTGAATGTGATGCAAGTGGAAGTGCAATTGGAGTAGTGTTAACTCAAGAAGGTAAACATGTTGCTTTTTTTAGTGAAAAGTTGAATGACGCTAAGAGGAAATATTATATCTATTATCAAGAGTTCTATGCTGTTGTTCAAGCTATGAAGAAATGAAGACACTATTTGATGCCAAATGAATTTGTATTGTATACTGAACATAAGGCTTTACAATATTTGGGTAGTCAGAATAAATTGAATCAGAGACACATGAAATGGGTAGAGTATTTGTAGAGTTTCACATTTGTGATTAAACATAAGAGTGAAGTATGTAACTAATTTTCTGATGCATTGAGTAGAAGGAGATCTTTGTTGACTAAAATGAGAATTGAGGTTCTTGGTTTTGATGAAATGAAGCATTTGTATGAAAGTGATCCTGATTTTTCTGAGCAGTGGAGAGTGTGCATAGCACCTAATTCAAATCAATCAAGTATGAGGACTATTTCATTTAGGAATATATGTTTTTCAAAGGTATTCAGTTGTGTATACCAAGAGGATCAATGAGAACTAATTTGATTAAGGAGAAACATAGTAGTGGATTGGATGGACATTTTGGTATTGATAAAACATTGATTTTTCTGAAGGAAAGGTATTTTTGGCCTCAATTGTATAAGGATGTTCATAAATTTGTGAAAAGTTGTGGAGTTTGTCAAGTTGAAAAAGGAGCGAGTCAGAATACTGGTTTGTATACACCAATTACTGTTCCTGAGAAACCATGGAGTGATATCAACATGGATTTTGTTCTTGGCTTACCTAGGAGAACAAGAGGTAATGATTCCATATTTGTTATTGTTGGTAGTTGGGAGAGCCTTTGGCCCTATTATCAACCTTTCCTTGCATGAGTATCCTCAAGATTCATTCATTCTTCCTTCAAGGTGGATTCCAAGCATATAATCATGGAGGTTTTGATTTACGTTTATGGTTTTTAATGTTGAGTCTAAGCTTTCATATTAACATACTTCTTTACATTTGAAATACAATTGCATATCTATTGAGTATCATAGCTTCATTGTTAGATCTACTTCTACTACTTGCTAGCATTCTCCATTTAAATTTTGATTTCAAGGTTAATTCCTAAAATTGGGGTTTGACTAAGGCAAACCCCTCCCCTAACAAACAAAACCATTTTTCTTGCAGGTACAGATACAAAATAGCAAATCACATAGCAAATTCAACTACCCTTTTTAGAAAACTATAAGGATTCATGAACATAATTTCCATCGGAGTAGTGCAGGTCAAGGTCGACATAAAGGGGCACAATTGTGCCCCCGTGTTTGGGTCAAGGTCAACCTGGCTCAAAAAAGAAAAAGATTTCTGGGTTTTTTCCATCTTCGTGTTTCCATTCCATAATAAGTTGCAAAATTTCAAAAAACCTAGTACAAACACCAGAAAACAATGATTTCTAGATTTGCTACATTTCAAGATAAGTGTTTCATTTCATCCTAATCTTTTAGATCTATTGTTTTACTTTATAATTAAGAAATTATACCCCCTTTCCCTCTTTATCCATAATTGGTTGATTCCTTTTTGCATTGATCATCTCCTTTTGGTTAATCAATTGAGATCTCCTTGTCTTGGATTAGGAGGTAATATATATATCTACAACAGTTTCCATACACAACAAACATCATCCAAAACACACACACACACACACACACACACACACACACACACACACACACACACACACACATTACATTTTGGTGAACCCACGATAGACAAATCTTTCTTTTTGGTGTTAGATGCTTTGCCTCTTTTCCTTAAGACTAGCTTTTGCATACATATTAGATTAGTTTTCTTTGATGCTCTTGCATTTTAAAATACAAAAAAAAATCTACATAAATCATAAATATACAAAAAAATTTCTTGTATTTCATTCACTATGAAGATCTTTAAGATGCTTTGGTGTATGGTTATTTTCCTTTGGTGTATGGCTAGTAAGACCCATTGAGAAAGAATCAAACAACCTTGCTGAAATGAGAGCCTTAATAGAAGGCCTACTTTTATGAAAAGAATTAAAAATCAAAAAATGGAAATTGAAGGGGATTCATCAATAATAGTTAATTCCATAAGAAAGGATTTAAAACCAAATTAGAATCTCTATTCCATACTATAAAGAGCCAAGGGACTAATTAAATAATTTAAAAGACTACCATTAACCATATATACAAAGAGGGGAACACAATATGATTTAACAAGAAATTACCCATATTTTGTTCTATCTTGTTCATATGTAATGAGACAGAGCATAGTTTCCTCACCGAAAACAACCCCACATTTTGGTTGTGGACATCTCAAATTGAGACACCCAATTACATTTTCTCTAATTAAGATCTGAATGTATTTCACCCAAAATTCATTACAGAAATAATGCTCACACACAAGGTTTTTCATGTCAGCAATGCAATGAGATTCCATGCAGATGGAACCGTATAACTTCTCGTCATCCCTGAACTCTTTTATTGAAGCTTTGTGAAATAGTCCTGAATCAGTTCACACTTTTTGTTCGTTCATAAACCATTCATCCAACATGTTTGCAACATTCCACTTGAAATGATGGAGGATAATTTTTAATTTGAGTAGGCTTGGGATAAACAAAAAAGGGAAGAAACAAAGTCAATGGATTTATTTTTTTGTTCACTGATGTCTTGTGAACTCAAAATAGAATAGCACTTGATGTCACTCTTCTTTGTTGGGTAGTTTTCCTCTTCACAATAATCTGAGTCTTCACTACTACTAGAGAAAGAGTAAGAGTAATTCTATGTTGTGTACTCCATCTTGTGAGATTATTCTTTGTAGTTGATTTCTTTACTTGAAATTGAATTATCTTGGATGCAGATGTTATAGGGATTTGAAATTGTCCTTTATAATATAGGGTAAATTGATCACATACTCACAAATTTTTATGGCTGACTAACTTTTTTGTTCACGAAAAAGCACGTCTCTTCAAATTCAATAAAAAATACCTTTTAAAATTAAATTTGTTTTTAATTGATCAAAATTCATTTACTAGAATTTTAAAAGCAATAGTTATTATATATTTAATTTTAGATTTCATTTCTATATACTAACATAGATCGTTAGTATGATTGGAGATTTGCTTCTGTGCAAATAATTGATTGCATGTTTGTCATTGATGACAACATATAATATATAATAGTGTTCTATATGCAATTATTAGTATAGATTATCTGGAGCTATGCGTGTTTACTTTTGATATGTATACATGTTCTAGATGCTATGTGCATTCACGCTGAGTCAGATATGAAGTTTCAGTTAAGTTATGTTAATTAGTTATGATAGTTGCAGTGACTGAAGATTATCTGTGAAGAGCTGATGTAATTACATTATTTCTTGAGTTGCGCCTATCTTTGGGATATGATTGTTTTTATTCATGTTTATTTATGAGTTAAAGATAATTATCTAAAGGTGCCAAACATGTTCTATCTGAATTGTGAAGTTGGAGTTAATTTGGTGGAGCCGACTTTGTGAAGCGTTGCATCTATTCAATTTGGGTTGCGTGATTCTAATCAGGTTGCGTGCTTGATGTGGCCGACTAAAGAAGTATTGAAGGGACTCCTAAAGCCGACGAAGATCACATCTTTTGGAAAGATACTTATAGTAGTTCATTTGGTGAATGCTAAGTGTGAATGATAAGAAAAGTGATAGAAAAAGTACAGAAGAGAATGTCCATTGTTGTGGGACAGTAGAGACATTTCATTCATCAAGAAAAGATCTATGTGAAGAAGAGGTGGAAGTATACAACACACTGGAACTGATCAAGACAACAGGTCTACTAAAATAGTTCATTTATCAGTTTTAGTGCATATCTATTTTACTGAAGGTTGCAACCTTCATCATTTTAGCAGTGAACTTTTGGACAGTGAGTCCTCACCCCTAACAGGGTTATTTGTAAAAGAATCCTAGCAGGGTCAGACCCTTAACTAGGCCACTTTACTTATTGCATTGTAAAGAACAACTCCTAACAGGGTTACAAGATCTCCTAACAGGGATAATTATACTCAAGTACAGTTCTTTGTGGGTGCTAATTCCCACCGGGGTTTTTACCTATTTGGTTTCCCTGTAACCAAAATTGTTGTGTTCTCTATTGTGTTATTTGTATGTGCATTTGCTTTATGTTAATTTATATCTAAGTGAAGAAAATAATTAAAATAGTTGATAACTGATTCACCCCCCCTCTTAGTTATCCTTTGGGAATATTCCAACAATTGGTATCAGAGTCAAGTGCCTTGGAGAGAAAGCCTAAAAGCTTAAGGTAGATCAAATGGCATACTTTAGGAAAGAGAGTCCTAAGTTTGATGGAGAAAACTATCTTGACTAGAAGAACAAAATGATAACACATCTTCAGTGTGTTGGATTTGAGATCTATGAGATTGCCACTCAAGCAATTGATGTTCCCACCTTGAAAGACCTTGCATAAGAAGACTCTACAATTAAACAAAAGGAAGTGTTCACTCAAAATACAATTTCCAAAGAAGCCCTAATTAGTGCCCTATCCGATAGTAAATTTTCTGAGATCAAGAAGGCAGATAAAGCATACTCTATTTGGAAATACTTAGAAGATATGTTTGAAGGAGACATCCAAGAAAAGAATGCACTTAGAAATACATGGAAGAAAAGATACAAAAACTTAGAGATGCTACCTGAAGAAAACATTAGAGCCTACAATCACAAAATTAATGAAGCAGTATTAGGTATCAGGAACAATGGTGGAGAAATCTCAAAGGATGATATAATGGACAAACTAATGACCACATTGACAACAGACTATGAGAGAAAGATCAATATCTTAGACGAGACTATGCAATTTTCAAAAGACTTCAAGAGAGAGACTTTGATCAGCAAAATATCTTCATTTGAGATATCAAGATTGAAGATAGAACTTAAAAGTGAGACAACTTTCAAAGCCTAAGTCCATAGCAAGAAAAATATAAGTAGCTCTAGTAATAATGAAGAATTGGATATAGAACTAAAATAAATCATTGCTATGATTTCCAAGAAAGAAAGGAAAGGTAAAGGGAAATACGAAGGACAGCTACCATTCAAATGTTTTTCATGCAACAAAGTTGGTCACTTTGCATCCAAGTTTCCTACAAGAGTCAAGAAGTTTAGATTAGATTACAAGCCTAAGTACACTAAAGAATGTTATCATGTTGAAGATGGTGTAACTGATGATGATTCAGGAGAAGATGAAATTGGTTTTGTTTCCATTAAAGACATTGAGAAGATGCTTGAAGAAATGGACAAAGAAGATGAAGAAAAAGCACAAGAGTTAGCATTAGTTTCAAAAGATGACATCAAAACTGACTGGATAATTGACATCGGATGTTCGCACCACATGACAGGAGACAAAGATAGATTTGTACATTTGGATAAGTACAAAGGTGGCATAGTTAGATTTGGAGATAACACTCCCAAACCTATCATAGGAAAGGATCTATCACCTTAGATGGAAATAATAAGACAGACGATGTTCTTTATGTTGATGGCTTAGATCATAACTTACTAAGTGTTGGATAGTTGCTTGATAAAGGATACTAGTTGGAATTCAAAAACAACCAGTGCATCATTAACAACAAAGAAGGAGACATGATTACATCAGG
Organism: Thuja plicata; assembly: GCA_018584345.1. Taxonomy (NCBI): domain Eukaryota; kingdom Viridiplantae; phylum Streptophyta; class Pinopsida; order Cupressales; family Cupressaceae; genus Thuja; species Thuja plicata. The sequence continues at coordinate 3,477,863 of MU223610.1, forward strand.
CTCAAAGACCAAAGGTAATGAATTTCAGCTCAATTCAGAAGTAAGTTGTTTTGTTGCAAAAGTGGATGACAGTTGGCTATGGCACAAGAGACTTTGTCATATCAATTTTGACAACATAGTCAAGATAAGTAATGTAAAGGTAGTAAGAGACCTTCCAAGTATTACAAGACCAGTCGACACTATGTGCAGGGAATGTGTGATGGGGAAGCATGTGAGGACTTCATTCAGGAGTAAACAAGACTTTTCCGAAAATGAATTAGATCTGATACATACAGACCTATGTGGACCTACTAAAAAAAGATCATACTACGGACAAAGGTATTTCATTTTTTTTGTTGATGATTTCTCAAGGATGATGTGGGTTGCATTCCTAAAAGACAAATCTAAAGCTTGTGAGAAGTTCAAAGTGTTTATAGCTAAGGTTGAGAATGAGTTTGGATTAAAGATAAAATGTCTGAGATCTGATAGAGGAGGAGAATTCACCTCTAACCAGTTTTATGATTACTGTGAAGAACATGGAATCAAAAGATAGTTAAGTGCACCTAGAACCCCTCAGCAGAATGGGATTGCAGAAAAAAGGAACAAAATAATACTTGACACAATGCACACTATCATGATTGAAGGAAAAGTTTCCCATACCTATTGGAGAGATGTGGTCAATACAACAGTCTATACTATCAATAGAATACAATTGAGACCAAGTGTAGACAAGACACCCTATGAACTTTGGTTTGGTAATGTATCTACTGTAAAATACTTTAGAATCTTTGGAAGCAAGTGCTACATCAAGCGAGATGATAACATTGGCAAGTTTGATGCTAGAAGTGACGAAGGTATTTTTCTTGGTTACTCTACTAAAAGAAAAGCCTATAGATGTTTTAATCTAAGATTAAAGAAGATCATTGAAAGTACTCATGTGAAGATTGATAAGAAGTTTATGATTCAAGAAAGATATTATGACTGTGCTCCCATGATTGAAGATTATCCCAGACCCATCAATAAGGATGAAGTTATTGAAGAAATGTTTGACTGTATTGATGTTTCATATAACAATCCTGAACCAAGTGAAGAAGAATCACAAATTACAGATGAAAGTGTCACTCCTAAGAACTTAAAATACACATCCAAATACCACTCTAAGGAAGACATCATTGGATATCAGAGCACTAAAGTCTTGACAAGATCCAGAGAAAAAGGTTCAATCACTGATGAAGAGGTATGCTTACTTTCTCAGATTGAACCCTTAAGTGTTGAAGATGTGTGTAAAGATTCAGATTGGCAAAGTGATATGCAAGAAGAATTAGATCAAATAATCAAGAATAATACATGGGAACTGGTCCCTAGACCTCATGAAAAGAATGTGATTGGAACAAAGTGGATATTCAGGAACAAAATAAATGAAGAAGGCACAGTGGTAAGGAACAAAGCAAGATTAGTATGTAAAGGATATGCATAGAGAGAAGTAATAGACTACACTGATACATTTTCCCCTGTGAGCAGACTGTAAGCTATCAAGTTGTTTTTGGCCTATGCAACATTCAAGAACTTTAAAGTATATCAAATGGATGTCAAGTCAGCTTTTCTGAACAGTGACTTGAAGGAAGAAGTCTACATAGAGCAGCCTGAAGGATTCAAATTTTCAGACAGACCAAACATGGTATGCAGCCTAAAGAAAGCACTTTATAGACTTAAATAGACCCTAAGAGCTTGGTATGAGAGACTTGATGGTTACTTAACAAAGATAGGATTCAGAAAAGGAGCAGCAAACTGTAATTTATTCATAAGAGAGAAAGATGAAGGATTACTACTCGTTGCTATTTTTGTTGATGACATTATCTATGGAGGTAATGACAAACTAAGTGTAGAATTCACCAAAGAGATGAAAAGTGATTTTTACATGAGCATGATTGGACCTATCAAATATTTTCTTGGATTGAATGTAAAACAAACAGACAAAGGCATATTCATAAATCAGTCTAAGTATGTGAAGGAGATATTGAAGACTTTCAAAATGGAAGATTGCAAACCAGTAAGCACCCCCATGATAACTGGAAGCAAGCTTTCTAAAGATGATGACTCCACAATAGTTGACAAGACTCTATACAAGTCTAGGATTGGAAAACTCATATATCTTACTCAATCTAGACCTGATATTTCTAATGCAGTTGGCATTGTTGGAAGATTTGTAGCTGAACCTAAACAAAATCACCTAATGGCAATAAAAAGAATATTCAGATACTTAAAAGGAACTATAGACTATGGTTTATGGTATCCTAACTCAAAGAATATACCACTTCATGTGTATACTGATGCTGATTGGGTAGGTTTTGTTGATGACAAAAATAGTACATCAGGAGGAGCAGTATTTCTCAGAGACAGATTGTTCACTTGGACAAGTAAAAAGCAGAATTGTATCTCTTAGTCAACAATAGAAGCTTAGTATGTTGTAGCTGTAATCACCTGAATTTGGTCTATCGCAACTATGGACCCTATTTTCCCTAAGTGTGATCATACCCTTGATTTATGTCCAAATGACTCTGTTACTGCTTGGCATAATTCTTTTAATCAATTTAATATCCTAGGTGATTTTTATCACTGATT